>CP099841.1:20788767-21319902 GCA_030062745.1 Capitulum mitella | reverse complement strand
GTGACAGTCAATATATATGTTCTTGTTACTGGTACCGCTGCCCCACCTCGCTGCTCTGACTGTGGCAGCTGTTCCTCCCCGCTGCTCTGACTGTTGCTACAGGATTGGAAAAGGTGGTGTTTTTTGTGTTGAAAAACACCAGAAAGCATCTGGTCCAAAAACATTCATGCCTTAAAAGTTTCATCTTGTGCCTCCATCACAAAGGTGCACTATAAGCGTCTTGACAGATTTGTAATTATGCTGGCAAATGACTCTGTCTCCATTCAGTAAGAAGCCATTATGATGTCATAACTGACATACGCCAGGAATGCCAACTTAAATCACTATCACTGCTTGCAAAGTCTTGTACTCCAAAACAAAAATTATGTTCTGGCACCAGGAGCAAAAACAAAACTCCCAACCCTGCTGTGGCAGCTGTTCCTCCCCCTGCTCTGACCTTGACGTTTGTTCCGCCTTGTTACCCTGAGTTCGACGGCTGTCCTTCCCCACCACTGTGACGGTGACCGCTGTCCCTCCCCACCACTGTGACGGTGACGGCTGTCCTTCCCCACCACTGTGACGGTGACCGCTGTCCCTCCCCACCACTGTGACAGTGACGGCCGTCCCTCCCCACCACTGTGACGGTGACCGCTGTCCCTCCCCACCACTGTGACGGTGACCACTGTCCCTCCCCACCACTGTGACGGTGACCGCTGTCCCTCCCCACCACTGTGACGGTGACCGCTGTCCCTCCCCACCACTGTGACGGTGACCGCTGTCCCTCCCCACCACTGTGACGGTGACCGCTGTCCTTCCCCACCACTGTGACGGTGACCGCTGTCCCTCCCCACCACTGTGACGGTGGCCGCTGTCCCTCCCCACCACTGTGACGGTGACCGCTGTCCCTCCCCACCACTGTGACGGTGACGGCCGTCCTCCCCACCACTGTGACGGTGGTCGTTGTCCCTCCCCACCATTGTGACGGTGACCGCTGTCCCTCCCCACCATCGTGACGGTGACCGCTGTCCCTCCCCACCATTGTGACGGTGGTCGTTGTCCCCCCCACCATTGTGACGGTGACCGCTGTCCCTCCCCACCACTGTGACGGTGACCGCTGTCCCTCCCCACCACTGTGACGGTGACCGCTGTCCCTCCCCACCACTGTGACGGTGACCGCTGTCCCCCCCCACCACTGCGACGGTGACGGCTGTCCTTCCCCACCACTGTGTCGGTGACCGCTGTCCTTCCCCACCACTGTGACGGTGACGGCTGTCCCTCCCCACCACTGTGACGGTGACCGCTGTCCTTCCCCACCACTGTGACGGTGACGGCCGTCCCTCCCCACCACTGTGTCGGTGACGGCTGTCCCTCCCCACCATTGTGACGGTGACAGCCGTCCCTCCCCACCACTGTGACGGTGACGGCCGTCCCTCCCCACCACTGCGACGGTGACGGCCGTCCTTCCCCACCACTGTGACGGTGACGGCCGTCCCTCCCCACCACTGTGACGGTGACGGCCGTCCCTCCCCACCACTGCGACGGTGACGGCTGTCCCTCCCCACCACTGTGTCGGTGACGGCCGTCCTTCCCCACCATTGTGACGGTGACGGCTGTCCCTCCCCACCATTGTGACGGTGACGGCTGTCCCTCCCCACCATTGTGACGGTGACGGCTGTGCCTCCTCACCATTGTGACGGTGACGGCTGTCCCTCCCCACCACTGTGACGGTGACCGCTGTCCTTCCCCACCACTGTGACGGTGACGGCTGTCCCTCCCCACCATTGTGACGGTGACGGCTGTGCCTCCTCACCATTGTGACGATGACCACTGTCCTTCCCCACCACTGTGGCGGTGACCGCTGTCCTTCCCCACCACTGTGACGGTGACGGCTGTCCCTCCCCACCATTGTGACGGTGACGGCAGTGCCTCCCCACCATTGTGACGGTGACGGCTGTCCCTCCCCACCATTGTGACCTCGACGGCTGTCCTTCCACACCACTGTGACGGTGACGGCCGTCCCTCCCCACCACTGTGACGGTGAGCGCTGTCCCTCCCCACCGCTGTGACGGTGACGGCTGTCCCTCTCCGTGCCTCTGACCGGACGCGCCGTTCCGTGCGGTCCTCAGCCGGTCCCGGTCCCGGTCTCGGTCCCGGTCCCCGGAGACCGGCCGGAACCGGCGTCTGCCGGCCGAGCTGCGGCGACACCTGCAGTTCGGGCTGGTGGACCCGAGCGCCGGGGACGCCGGCGACATTCCCTACACCAAGGTCACCACCGAGGTCCGCATGCCTCGCGTCCGATACGCCGCCAAACGCAGCCAGAAGGGGTACGTATGGTACGGCACAGACCGGTCGTTAGGTGCGGTTTTGCCTCTACTTTACAAAATGGACGCTACCAAAAGCGTATACATGCAGCATTTCGCGCATCTTGCATCTTTGTCTGTCGCCCTCAGAAAAACCCTGGGTGGTACAAATAGGATTTTGACTAGTGGCCACTTGAAAGATAAAGATTGGATGATGCTTGAACACATAACAGTGCTCATAAATAATCGCACGCTTCAACGGAATGTCTGGTTGAAACGCCTCATGTGTTTCGTCTGATGACTCCAACAAGCTCTGCCGTCGTTCTGCAGCAGTGACAAGTCGGACACCACGGTGGAGTGTTCAGCAGCGGCGCCGTCTCCGGAGGCTGACCCGCTGCCGGAGGAGGCCCTCTCGCCGGCCGAGGCGTACCCGTCCCCCGCCGGGGGGCAGTCCAGTCCGCCGCGCCCGCCGGCCGGCACCACCCTCTCCAGCTACTACGTCAGAGGCGGCGGCTCCGGCCGGGGTCGGCAGGCAGACGTCACCAGCGACAGGTAGGCCCAAGATTACTTCACACCAGAGGTGAGCCGTCTCTCCTGTACCGTCTCTACCGTGCCGTCTCTTTTGTACCGTCTCCGGTGACAGGTAGGCCGTCTCTCCTGGGCAATCTCTTGTCCTGTCCCCTCCTGCACCGGGCTGTTTAATGGTCAGTAACGCTTTCCCCTAATCGACACATTCACAATTGCTCCAGCCCTCGCGGAGACTCACAGCCTGCACTTTTACATCGTGGGGTAAATCTAGTTTATGTCCGTGTTCGTTTCGTCCATGTTTCGATGGACAAAAGAAAGCTTAAGTGTATCATTCTGGCGTCATTGACGCCTCCTATAACGGTGTGTGTTGTGTCGGCCGCCAGGGTCTCGTCTGGCGCGCCAATGCCCGACCTGCTGACGACCACGGCGGACCAGGTGTCGCGCGCCGCTGAGCACCGCCACGACAACTCCGACTCCGGGCTGGGCAACGAGTCGCCCAGCGATTTCACCAGGTAGGCAGTGGGCACGTGTTCAGAGGTTCAGCCCGACGGCGGTGTCTGGAGACGCCCTGCTGACGTGGCAACTGGACCCGGCTGCTGTGTCTCGGTGGTGTATGCTTTAGTCGGCTTCATGGCGCTGGTTCCTCGTCGGGACGCTCAGCTGTTGAGGTAACGTTGTCCGTGGGATTTCAGGACGGCGACCGGCTCACCGTCGTCCAGTTCGGCCGGCTCGCGGGTGAGTGTACCGCGGCTGGCGGGGGCAGGACATCGGCTGGTAGAGGACCTGGCGGGGCGGGCGGGGTATCGTCGTTACATTCGGTATCCGACTCATTACTTCGTTGTGTATGTATTGTGTTGTTTGTATTGATTAAAGTTAACAATATATATTGATACGTACTGCCATTACCTATATCAGTTGTACCGTAAAAGCATTCGCGGCGGGAAGAAAATAGGAAAAGGTTATCCCTTTCCTTTTCCAATGACTAAGTACAGACGCATTATGCCCCGCTCGTCATGCAGCCAAGAAGGCATCATACTGGTATTCAGAAAGAATAGTTCGTCTCCTATCACGGCTATTATTCGAATGGCTATAGCTCGTCACCCGTCACGGTCGTAGTTCCGATCCCGTCACGGCTATGGCTCACCTCCCATCATGACTGTAGCTCGTCTTCATTTCTCAGGCTGTGACGGCCGAGCCCCGCACAGGCCACGGGTCGGCGGAGACGACGCGCGAGGAGGCCACAGCTTTGTGAGAAGGCAGCGCCGGGAATCGGTCTATTGCCGGCGGAGAAAAGGGGAGACGGCGTGAGCTGGTGGGATCTCTGCTGAAACGATGCCGGTAGCAGCTGCGAGTGGTCAGCAGTGTGCGAAGAAGCCGCCTCGCTGTGCAGAAGGCCACCGATTCTGCGTCAGTCATTGACGACGTTGCCGGAGGTGACTCAGTCTGCTGCTAAAGGCGTCACGTGAAGTGGGTCTTCCGGTCACCTTGATTGGCCCTGATGACAGCTATGAAACGAATGGCACCCAGTTAATGCCGCTAGTCGTGTGTATCATTCAAGTCAAGCCAAGGTATGTGATTTGGACTTGCCCTGGTGCACTGTTTCGCATGATGATACCACGAAAGGTATTGGTTATGCAGATGAACAGAAACACCGGTGGTTACCTAATTGTAGAAAGCGACTGTTGGTAAATGAAGTCAGGAACAAAGACAAGAACAGAGGGTACTTGCTTACGATGCGGTTTAGCTGAAGTCAAGGCGAGGCCGCACACAGTGTGCATTTGTTCACCGCCCAGATTTCTGATGATGACCAGTCAGGTACGGATGTCCTGTGACTAACAGTGACGCGTCTGGCAATTGTATTAAATCTGCTGACACGCGGTGAGTGGAAAGGTCTGTCTTACTGCCGTATAATCTATGATTGGCCTCATTGGAGAGGCTTCGTATTTTAAAACAGCGCTGCAAGCAGTCGAAGAAAAACTGTTGTCCTTTAAGTGTTTCATCTGCCAGAAATGGTATATTTCGAACGACATTCCATGAATGTTCACCGGGATGATTTACCGTGGTGGCCTGTGAATATCATGTCAGTATCATGATCCGTGGCCAAGAGGGCATGCCCGCTGCTGTTTGAATGCGTCGGAAAGCAATACTAACCTCGAAGTTGCAATACAATACGATATATTCCATCCAATGCAACGAACACAACACAATTAGTATAGTACAATGCAATAACATCTATGGCATCTAGCGCAACGAAACTGGGAACGCACTGAATGCGTTGTTAAGTTCAAAACATATATATCTATGTTACAGCGTGACGGGATTGGAATGTGCTTACCTCGGGAGCGACCTGATAAGAGCAATCGAACCATACAATGTTTAAACTTTGTGTCTTAAAATATACTAGCGTTATTTTCAGGTTGATGCAACCACTCGGGTGCATCGGTAAATTTTAGCTAAATGGCTGGTGAGACAAGTAAATATGTAGGCAGCGCGGACCCCAGTCAGCGCTGGGCCGGACCGGGCCGGGTGCTGTTCTCAGCGAGAAATTGGACTGCTGACAGCACGCCGGCGGCGGCTCGTGCCGGCGTGGCGCACCGGCGCGGGCAGACCCCAGCTCTGCTCTCAGTGTGCGGCCGACCGTCGGCCGAGACAGTCCGGTCCCTGCACGGCCGACCGGTGGGAACCAGACCCCGAGGCCGGGCCTCTGCCGGAAGACCGGCGGCGCTGCACCTGGTGCGGCGGCGCTGCACCTGGTGCGGCGGCTGCGGGCGGCGCGCAGAGAGCGACAGACAGCGGAGAGCGCAGACCGGAGACAGCGGCAGTGCGCGGACGGCGGACGGTGTCCGCAGTGCCGGCCGGAGCCGCTGAGCCGTCCCGCTCTCTCTCGCTGTGTGGCTACCTCGGCCCAGGCGTCTCCAGCGCGCGGACTGAGACTCACCCGAGATCGTCTCCAGCTCGGCCGTCTGGGGAGACCGGTCTCCGGGATAAGTGGTGAACGGCAGTGAATCGACTGCCAAGGAGTGGGCCATCATGACTTTTATGTATTCGTGGGCGAAAGTCGTTGGAGGAGTCACCATCGCGCTGTGCTCGACCGTACTCTCACACGGTGGTAAGTCATTACGATGCACTTAACAATTCCAACACTCTTAGGAAGAATTAGGCTCGTATGCTGCTAATTTCGTATTCTTATGGATAGCGTTAGGCAAACTTACATTGAAACCGAGAATGGTCGTAGCGTTAGCGGTTAAATGATCGAGGTGACAAATGACGTTTCTTCGCATACTGTTCGATGTTTTCTCTGTTCTATATTTGTGCTGTCTTGAAAAACGGAACAGCCGTAAAAGCTTCTGTTAACCATCTTCTCGGCAATGGGAGGCTGAATCCTCCCCCTTCCGCGTTTTTTACTTGCCAATTCCAGGGTTTTCCACGCAGCTTCACGGAACTTGGTCACGTTTTCTAACTATTATTTCTACGTATTGTAACAAAATTTCGTAATTCTTTCTTGCTGAGGGGCGGAGCCAGACAACGTTTTTGGGAGGCACCTTGGGCCATTTTTGGCCCTGTTGAAGGTAAAAGGAAAATGGCCCCCCAAAAAAGCGTTTTAAAGATAGAAATTAAAACTTTGAAGGGATGCATAGGTAAGTAGTTGGGCAAGCACACAAATACAATTTTGTTTATCTGAGTTAGCGTCATATTCATATTCATAGCGTCAGGTCAAGACCAAAAATCAAAATTTGGTTTCATTGTAATAATTTTGGCTCTATTACTCTGAATTACATAGGAATACATACGACGTACAATGTTGCCCTCTACTTGCGTACCAAGTTTCAGGTCGATATCAGGCCGGGCCACGGAGCTATGACGTAAAATGTCAGTGGGCATACCCTATGTCACAACAGCTGTAATGGAATTTTAGAGAGTAAATTCAAATGACTGCAAACGTTTTCGAAAAATGCAATGCACTCAGAATCGTTCCATGTGGCTGTAAGGCCATCAAAGGTCATTTAAGGTCAAAAGTCGTAAGACGACCTGATGGACATGTGACCATGACAGTTCCCCCTTTTTCATGTCCCTGCCATCGCCTACGCTAACATTATACAAGCATTGGAATACGATATGTACTTCGTCATTATAACATGACTAATTAAAGCTGAAAACGTGTTTTTAACTTTCTTGCTAAATTTGTTTTTGAAAAACTAATCTTCCCATTTTCGAAACCCTGTGAGCGCCTTCGATTCTTTTTTTTGAAATGTCAAATGTAAGTACCAGTGGTAAAAGCCCCATCCACAAACTCTCGATTTATGTCAATTTCATCAAAATCGGCCCGTAAACACCAGAGTTATAATTAGTCCAAAGATATCCCCCCTTTGACTTTTGTCCCCTGTATCCACCCCTTTTAAAGATTTGAAAACTTCTTTTTAAACTAAATGTAGTTTATATCATGGAAAATCGATTGCTGTTCGTTGCAATGAAATTGGATGTGTATTTCTCGAGATCTCAGGAGGGCTGAATCTGTCCCCCGCCCCGCCGGCAATGGACCATACCACGTAGCCTTCCTGGAATAGGGTTAAAATTCTCAGACATTTAGTTTAAACATTTGTCATTTAATTTCGTGACAGGCGTTATGGTGATTGTTGGAGCTGAACCAGTCTGTGGTGGGTGCTTTGTACCGGGCGTTATAACAACAGTTGGGATGTTTGGAGGTGAGTTAGAACACGTCAGAGTGTAGCTTTAGCCGTGGAATGCCCTTTTTATGTCAAAACCTTGACATTATCCAGAGATCCCTGTTTCTTCGCATGCCTCTGTTATCGTTAGCTCTAGCGCTGCCTCCAGCAGGTTACTTATATCTAGTCTGCACTTGACCGCAAAGTGCAGCACGAGCACTGGACATTTTCTGGCCGGCATTCTGCTTGCTGATCTAGCAAAAATAACAAACAGCATTGCAGTAATAAACAAGCCTTCAAAAGCGCCGTCCATGCCTCGAGAGCTCTGTGCTCAATGTTTATGCAGGACCTCTGCAAGACCTTGAGCATTCTCTGTGAGTTAAATCGAATGACTCCGTCATCCCATTTTGAAACCACACTGGCTCGAAACTGGACTTTGTCAAACGTTCATTGCTTTAAGGATTTGCTCACTCGCATGGAATACGTTATGACTGGCTAGGACGGCGCAGCAGTTTCGTGATTTATCAGCTCTACAATGCGGCAATGTTAGCATGGTGACACGGCAATGCACGGTATCTGACTTGACCTCTAACAATGAACAGTCTGATCTGCTAGTTTTTGCCCAATGTCACCTAGTCCCAGGATGACGCTGCCCATCTTCAGTCAAAGGAGTAAAAGGTCTTTCTGAAGAGCTCGTTCCCTTATCAAGTGATTCGCGTGGTTCCAGTATTATTAATAATACTAAGCGGTCTTAATACCCAAAAACATACTGCGCCGCCGTGAGCGGTTCCCTGCAAGCGATGTCTCAATCGGCAGCGGTACGTAGCCAAGGGGGGCCACGGGGGCCATCCCCCCTGAGCCAAGAGGCCTACACTAGATACATAGCTATGTCGCACAAATACAGAATAGCGATCGTATATACATTGCAAAAACTAAGATTTTATGTGTTCCTGTGGGTTAAGGATTACGTCAATTGCATAAAATTGCTGCTTTTTTCCTTTTAACTTCGTCATATGCCAGTGGTGTATGACAAAATTTGACATTTGCCCCCCCCCCCGAGGAAAATCCTGGCTACGCGCCTGAATGGCAGTACTAACAAACAGTCAAACTAACGTTAAACATCTTGCAACACGGCTTAAATGTTTGTTTCCTGCCCATGAACGGTGGCCCGGCCGTTGGAGTATGTTGGCAGGGACGGATCCAGCCAGGCATCGGAGGAGGAGACGAACCGAAGCCAATGGCGGGCTGGAAATGTGGGAGAGCTCTTCCGGGAGGGCTCTTCCCGGACACGACCGTAGTTTTCAGCCGATATTTTGGCAGGGCACGAGCGGGTGGTGGCAAGGTTTCTATGTCGGCGCTCCCGCCCGATCCTTGGCCGGGGATCGGGTGGACGCGTCCGAGAGGTACAAACATCGGCTATCAGATTCCCACGGAAATTGCGAGTCGTTCCACAAGACATAAATTGCACCAAATTTTTCATGGATGGGTATTCGGTTCATAGCCGGTGAAATCCCGTGAGTTTCTTGAGAAATTGTGACTTGCGTTTGCGAAATGATGGTAACGTAATAATGTAAAATGATGATAAGGATAATGTAAACACGAATTCTGACTCCAGTGTACAACGTCAGAGATCTTGACACCGGAGGCTTTTGTTTCCGATGCCTTCGAAGATTACGACATCAAACATGTGACCTGGGGCTCAACACACATCCTGGACAATATTAGCGTTTAGCTTGTAATCGTCCACAGACATCGCCAGAACGCCATACACTTCATGTATATTGTGATACGCCATTTCCCGGACAGCGGCATCGGTAAGATTGACATCACTGTCACATCTTTAATAATGGAAGGTACTAGCTGTCGGCATCGACCAGCGGTAGCGAATCGGGTGACAGTGGTTTTGTGGTTGGGGTCGTGAGCCATTGGTTACCGTGCTGTTATGCGGCCCTGGACGCGCCTCTGCTGGAGCTGCGGTCCGGCGCCCGAGGCGGTCCGCTGACCGGTCACCCGGAGGAGCAGCGAAGGACGGCCAGTCTGTGTCGTAGGCAGACGACCGGCAACAGACGACTGACTGACGCCTGACGAGACACACGACTTGACACAAGGCTAGTCGGCTCCCGACGACGACGCTGATGGTCAATCCTGACCGATGCGTCGAAAAAGAAGTCAGAAAACGAACAAAATAAACAAACAGCCGACAAACGCCTGACGAGACACACGACTTGACACAAGTCTAGTCGGCTTCCGACTACGACGCAGATGGTCAGTCCTGACTGGTACGTCGAAAAAGAAGCCAAAAAACAAAAACTGTGTCGAAGTTAGTGGGGGGGAGAAACCTCTTGCTCGTGACGGAAATGATGAGGATGCAGCCGGATCACGGATGGATAAGCAGGAATGAGGAGCTATGTGACCTTTCGCGACGTGCGACGTTGATTAAAAAGTGGTGGGACAAGCGCTGCATTGTAAGGACACACATCGACGTCATAGATCTCCTGTCAAATGGAAATACGAAAAACACGAAGAACGTCCGGAGCTTAATTACAGCCCTGCAGCATGAGTCCGGTATGTCGCAATTAGATAAAAAAAAACCACTCGAGGAATTTTCCTTATAAAAGGGTATGCAGGTACATTCCAAACTTCGACATGCGCATTATCATATTCCGTCACTCTGCATTCTCATACTTTTAAATGTTATCAAAACATGAATACTAGCGTTTGCTTACTCATGAACCGCGAAAATATTATTTGCATGCGTCTAAAAGAATTTACTCCAAAAAATGAATATCTCCGAACGGAGGCTGGAAGCATGAATAGTTTGAACTGTTCAAATAGCATGCGACATAATTCCAATGTTTCGGGTTATTTATTGTCTGCGCATTTGTACATCGTTGCTTTCAGCTTCCGACGACGACCTCAAAAATACGCTCCCAAAGAGCGTTTAGTTCAGCAATCTTTGCTCACAGAAAGGCAACAAAAGTGCACAAAAAAATCCATCTTCAGCCCGTCCAGGGCCAGGTCGCGAGCCTTCACGTCCCATCATCACTCCAGCTAACCGGCCAAGGTCAGCCGATACCTTGGCCGATAGCCTCCGGCGAAACAGCCCGCCGGCCTGCTGATTAACTCCGCCGGTGTCGCCGCCTGAACAGCAAACACTACATTTTGTCCGTGTGAACAGATAAGAGGTTTTAAGAAAATCTGTAAAATACCTCGAACCCCTAACTGCACGTGAATCCGTCCCTGAATGGCATGTCTGACCTCTTACGGTCACATTTCTAATAGTAAATTAATTAATCATTGCTGTGCTAATTATTAAATGGCCTACACATGCAATGTAATCTGGATACAGTTTTCGTTAACATCGTTGGAGTCCGCCTTGCCTAGAATCCGATCTCATATGATGTCTGGACGGTTAGATTTCCAGAGTCCTGAATGGAATTAAAAATTATTGCGACTATGATGATGTCCGCATTAAATACTAAAGGCACATATGTACTAATTTTGACAAGAAACATAGGCACCCGACCTTTACCGAGACCTTATGTACCATCTGGCGGTCTTAGTTTCGAGCTTAAGCATTGGAGTGGATTAAAAACAATTTAAGTTACGATTACCTATGCATCGTAAACTCAGGGAGTCAAGGGAGGCCTTAAGGGCCATGCTCCCTCCCGAGCCAAGCAGTCTACACAAGATATGTTGCGAATTTGCAAGAATACGGAATAGCTATCATATGTTCGTTGTAAAAGCAAACATTACATGTTTTCCTGCGCATTGGACGTGGCGTAAAATACATAAAATTGCTGCTTTTTTCTATCACTTTCGTCCCTATGCCAGTGACACATGGCGAAATTTAACATCTGGCCACCCCCTGAGGAAAATCCTGGCTACGTGCCTGCTCAGACTATCCGTATATCAGTTTTCAGCACAGTCGTGTTGCTAGGTAGTCTGTCGCTAAATGTGATGTCCGTCGTCTGAAGGGCACAGTCTTAAATCTAAACAACAGAGGTAACTGGCATAACGATGTGGTCTTACGATACTGATTACGTATCACTTCGGATCAGAAGAGTAGATGTCCGTTTGGCGTTTACATCACAATCAAGATTGAATCAATCGGATCATTATATGATCTTGTCATGTCACAGTTTTCGACGTAAATAATATCAGTGAACACTTTAATGATGCAGGCATCCGGAACTGTCCGAGTAACGAAATATGCCATTTTTAAACAAAATGACGTTATATATACGCAATCACTACTAACATTCGCACTAGCACGCCAATCATTATCTCAATACGAAAATGTCGACGGAGGGCAATACCTGGAAGTCAGGATTATCGGTATTACTAAAATCGTTCATCGGCATGTATGTATCCAGTGTACGAATGTATGTAACCAACGCTACCTTTGTGCTCAATCTGGTCCAAATCGCAGGGGTCTACCTGATTGTTAACCAGACCTTAAATGACCTCTGGATGTCACAGTTTTTGTTGCAAGCAAAAACAGTCATATGATTGGGGGACCCAGGCCCTATGGGGGGAAGCAAAAAACCCAAGGTATTACGGATGCTGGGTGCTCTTGTGCTATTGCAAACGTTCAGAAGGGAACGTTCATTCAAGCCGGAGGTGACTGCTCGTTTTCCGCAGAGCGCTGGAAAACGTGCGGTTCGCAGATAACCAATAACAGATAGACAATAACAACGCAGATAAATAATAACAGATAACAGTTCAATCTCGTTTCCATAAGCACTGCAATTGACAGGGATTGCACATTCTTACATACAGTTCTAGCAAAGTAAAGGCTGAAACGTTTTGTTTCAGTGAGATAGTATTGTCTGTGTTTCCTTCATATGACAGATTCCTGACTCATGGGTGTGGTTTTTTGGCAAATGATTGTGGGTGCCCAAAACGCACATGGGGACACCCAGACATTATGTATCGGGGGCGGGAGTCGTAACAGGTGTTTAAATCTAAAGTTCAGAGAATGGAATTTAAAAAGACATTAAGGGAGGTAAATTGCAGAAGGATGTGCTACGCAAATCATGGATGGTTTTATGGCGGAGACGTCATTAGAGGGAATATATCTGTTTTTTTCCAGCGTCCCAAAAACACACTCCGGGGATTACTGAAGATTGTTTATCAGTTATCATGTGAACGAAACGTACATTCTGGTCATCTTGGACCAACGTTTCACGCATTTTAGTCAATGCATTCATCGACATTGCTATCGGCACGCGAAACACAGTAACACAGTACCAGGGAAAGGAACCAATCAGCGACTGGAAATACGTAGGCAAACCTTGGACGCACCCGATGCTTACCCCACACTCTGCCTTGCTGTACCAGACGCAGTTATGCGGCGGTACTTGCCTGAATCCATGATGGCCACCTTCATAATTTTGGTGTTCGTTAACTGCTGTCGGTTTCGATATCGCTGTGGCTGTGGCTGTGGCGATACGATAGCGTATCGTTATAAGCTAACGTTTTATCGGCGATGCTAGTGTTGAAAAGAAAATGGGATACAGATTAAACTTGAGCTGGCAGCCAGAGTACTTATCCCAGTGAAATATGAGCAAACGAGAGCGAGTCGGCAAGAATGAATGGTACCTACGCTTTGATTCATGATATTCCTCTTCAGTTGCACGTGTACGGTTAAAAAGCACGATTTCAGTAGATACACTCTATTTAATCTGGCACCGCCTGAGGGGGTGTCACGTAGGGCACCCCTCCGCGGTTTTCCTGAATAACTTCTAGGCCGTTAGAGCCAGCCCAACTAAATTTCCCGTACCTATTCACCAATTAGTTGCACATATTTAAACGTCAAAATCATTCCCACGCAAGGGCAGGTCACAGAGATGTAACGTCATAAGTGAACCTTTGCACTCATGTTTCGCGCCTTCGGCCGGCGGCGCGAACATCGGCCGTTTTTTTAATATTCACGAATATAGTGCATAATTATTTCGATTTACATAGAACACTCCCGCCAACAGGATATACACCCGTGAAACGTCCGCATTAGAGGCCATGCTCGGTCACATGCATGACGAAAATTGGACTGATCTGCATGGTGGGTGATAGAAGTGGTTGCCGCTGACCTTCCCTATCGTTCAAACCAAAGAAGCAAATCTAGATGCGCCTCTTAGTAAGGTTTATAAATGCAACGTAAGGTCATGTATAGTCTGTAGCAGATTGCTAACTGCCTGCGTGATAGCTGAACTAGTGACGACCTCGCTCGTGCCAGTCTTTCTCGCGAGTCAGTCACAGAGAAAATCTTCTAAGTCCAACTTCTGTTCACTTCAGTCAGTCACCAGACACCTACACCGACACCCACACTACAAGCAGATCCTTCCACTATGCCTTCAGAATCGCAAGCGTCTACATGACGAGTGGGGTGCTATTTATACTCCTTACAAACGGAAACGATCTGGGCCAGGAGGTACAAAACTGACGTGATGTCAACCAATGAGAGACGGTAACGGCATCAAACAAGGGACGTAAACCGGTGGTGCGAGGAGTTCTATATCAATGAAAGTTGGCGGTAACGTGTTGCGATTCCAAGAAACACCGGACGCTTATCTGCACTGTTTGCCGCTTGCACTGACTTTTCACGGGAAGTACCGAGTCACATTACTGATTAAGAGTGCCATTAATCCCAACATTCCCATTTTGAACGCGAGAAGACCTTGGGAGTCCCAGACATCTTTGTGACGCCGAACTCAGCCTTGAACGGCTAAAAAAAGGGACCGTTCTACGGATGGAGGTATTCATAGTTCTTTAGAATTTTACTTCGAAGTTTTTCAGAACCGAAGAATTTTTGGGTTAAGAAAATAATTTTGTTACAAGGTCACTTCATAGGAAGATGTTAAAACGAAATGAAAAAGCATTGTCTGTGGAAGGTCATTCAGTAGCAGCAAAGAGG
Organism: Capitulum mitella; assembly: GCA_030062745.1. Classification (NCBI taxonomy): domain Eukaryota; kingdom Metazoa; phylum Arthropoda; class Thecostraca; order Pollicipedomorpha; family Pollicipedidae; genus Capitulum; species Capitulum mitella. The sequence goes on along the minus strand of CP099841.1, from coordinate 21,305,515 downwards.
AATTGTTGTTCCTAGTCAAAACATGATTGTTTGCCCTGACCTGGCTGGACTTTGGCTCGATAAAGACAGACAAAGGGATTTATTATCATGAGTATTATTTCAGTTCTATACTTATGCAGTCAAGAATTCCAGCGAGCAATTACTGTTCTTCGTCAGGAAGAGAAATGCAACCTTATCTGACCTGACCTAGATTAACCTTGACTGGATGAAAAGCTGATGATGATGATGACCTTCACCCGGCATTTTTGAACATTTTGGCATGCTTCTGGTGCAGAAGAGCGTGACAAGGCTCTTGGACCAGTATTGCCAATGACATGATGTACGAACCGATGTCAGTTTTCCGACGTTGTTTTATGCTTTTTACGTGGCCTGTGACGTCATCAGTCATGTGACCAATGGCAACGTAGTATTTTCTGAATCGTAAGACTCAGGGCTATCGATTGGTGGTGGGCTGGTTTAGATCCGAAAATTAGATCCCGAGACTGCATGGGCGTGCCCTTTTTGACACTACCCAGGCCGTCGCGGGTACAATAACACGCCAGGTGGTGCCGGGTTAATGGAGGACCTTCAGGACCAGGAACGACGTTGACACAGTTTTACTTGGAGAGTGAAGGGAAAAGTATTAGTGAGTGTCAATGAAGTAAACAAGTTCTGATTATTGCTGACAAAACCGATTTTAAGTGGTTAATATAATATATAACATAAAATAATATAATATATGATGTAATATAAAATTTATGACATAAAAATACAATATAAGACATAACTATATTTCAATATTTAAACATACTTTAAATTATGGGTGCCCAAGTCCTATCGCCCATTTCACTTTGTAGGTGCCGAGGAACCCACAAAGAGATAGGAAACCACACCCCTGTCCTGACTGTCTTCTCCTTGCATCTGTTTTGGTAGATACTTGCTGAGCATTTACGTTCTGGAATGATCTTGTCCTCTCGACCTCTCCATATAAGGTGACCTGCTCTTACACAAGCACATGGTTTTGATGTGCTTAAACAAGCATACTGAAACTCCCCACCCCGCATGGGTGATGTTTCAGCATTGTCAATGGGATGTTTTTAAAAGCACAGTCACTTTATTTAAACAGTCCTTAGTGGTATTTAAGTACCCAACATGAAATGAGAAATTCCGATACCGCCATTCTTGGCGTCCTGGTTCCTGTCCGTGGGCGCGTGACAGCCGGCCGTCTTGTTGGTGCGATTGTACATAGAGCCGCCTTTTTTACACACACGCCTTTGTACATGGAGCCATTTTTAGTTTTTTTTATCGATTTATTCATCTATTTTTTTTTATTTTTGGGGTTTTAGGCTTTTCAGGTTTCTAGACGCCCACCCTGCCACCGGCTCCGTCCTCTTCCGCGTAATGCCACCGGGTGCTCTCCATACCACTGCTGCTGTCATTCGCTGTCATCCAGTGTATTTGACCCAATATCAACGAATAGAAGCAATGCAAGTTATGAACGTGCTTCTCCTGTCTTTCCATATCTCGTCCGTCCTGTCTTTCCACATCTCGCTTGAGAAATGGCTTTCTCATCCTTGCCAATGGCCACGTATCAGTCACCTGACGCACGCGCGTTGATTGCACGGATAAAGATCCGACCGAAAGGATTTTGTGTGTCGTACACTTACGACACGGCCGCCTCAGAACAGGCGATTTTTCCAGTCGCCGACTCACCACGCCAGGCTGATCAAACAATGTCGCCTGTGGAGATATAAATCGTTTCGATGAAAAGTCTGCGTCTCGGTCCCCCCCCCCATCCGTCAAAGACCGCAAATTAGAAGACCCAGAAATGACAATCTGCCTGCTGAGTGTAAATGTTTCGTCGTTGCATTATGTTGTGTGCCTGTGTCTCACTGACATCTTCCTGCGTCACTTTTGCTGCGTCTTTTTGCGTCAGTCTTCCGTACTGCGTGTCCTCCTCGCGTTTCGTGTGGGGCAGTGCCTGATGGGTGCACAACTGTTGCCATTTTTTGTGGTCTTCTGATCTGTGGTCACTAGCGGAAGGGGGAAGGGTACGGACACCGAGACTATGACACTCTTTCGTTAGAAAAGAGTCATGTCTTTCGGCCGCCCCTTTAGACCGGTAGATCAGCTGGCAGAAGACCGGTCTCGCTGTCCTGGCAGGACGGGTTCGAGTCGCCCCGGCGCTCGGTACGTGGCCCGTGGGTCAGCTGGCAACTGGCCAACATAGTTCGGGCCACGCTGGCCGCCACACGGTCGTGTCACAGCCTCGGCGACGTGTTAAACTTTTGCCACAAAATGTGCCGTCAGCTGGAATCGCGCGGTCGTGAGTAGGGGTCGGGTCTATGCAACGAGCTCTACTTAATAGGGGCTTTCATCCCTAATGTCGCCCTATCAAATAGTGCGGATCAAAATTTAAAAAATAAGTAAAAATAAAAATGGAAGTGACCGGGCGCGTGACGTCAGATCCAGCTGGCCAGTCGGCGGCAGGGAATGGTCGTCCAGTCAGACGGTGAGAAGAAATGCTCGAAGGCTGGTCCCACGGGGCCGAGAGCCGTCCAGGGACTGGCGCAATGCTCTACCTCGTTATTAATGTTCGTAAATGCAGAATACCTGTCTTGACTCGCACTGCAGCTCGGGCTATGTCTTGAAGGATTCCTTGCAATAAAGATTCAAGAATCAGAAACAAAAGGACAGGTTTAGACGCATATGAAATTGTTACGAATCCGAAAAGATTTATACGTGCGAAATATAACAAACAAGAAACAACTGAGTGAATCTTTCATTTCAGCCCCTCATAGGATGCACACCTGAAGGGAGCCATCTGAGCGCAATGGGCAGCGTATCACCACCCGACTGCGAATTCCGCTTACCTGCAAACTCGTTCCGTTATTTGGAAACGCGCATTTTACGAGGAATAAAGATAGCTCCAGGCCGCCTGTCGCAATGGATGGGCAGTTCTGCTCCCCGCGCACGTGCTCAAGGCCACACTGGACGCCGCATCAGTGACAGTAATGTGCGGCGAGGCTGCGGTGAGGTGGGCGCCGTCTCGGCCCACGCCGGTGCCGGCCCGCATTATTTATCCTTCAGCTCGGGTGACGAGGTGCCGTTAGGGGATGGCGGCCGCGCTGAGTGCCGCCGCCCTAATGGCGTACGATCGCGGCGGCGGCGCCGGCTAATGGCCAGACGGCCGGCAGGAGGCGGCCGACACCGCGAGCGCTCGGTGTCCGTGTCACGGCCGACGGGGCACGTCGCGCTTAGCGACAAGCGGTCTCGGGCGCGTCATTACGAAGGGCATACCAATATGGCACCAGGTTCCTGTGATTGGCTTATTTGGTACGTGGCGTTTCCAGATGACGTAGCACCTGGACGCTCCCCAAGTGGTGATTGCTGTCAACCGGGAAATGCTTTCTGGAGTTTCATTTCGTTTATGTAATGTAAGATATTGTTGGATTTCTTATTCTTACCATATTCCTTTCCGATCGAAGAACTTTTCAATACGACGTAAGACTAAGCAGTAAAACCACTGATTACGTGAGGAAGCTGCCAAAGCAGAATCACAAAAGACCGCTAGATTTTAACCTTAAATACAAAGACGTTACTGCGTGCTCTGTCAGCGCAGTTTGCTGCGGCGCTCAGTAAGTGCAGTCGTAAGAAGGACTAAGCGGGATCAGACCGAGGTTATCGCCGAAACCTTTCTGCCACCCTTTTGTGAACAGAACAACTGCCTTGATCTAGGAGTGTATTTTCCAGACATATGTGTTTATTCTTTATCTAAAGACCTCTGGACGCGACGAATCTTTAGGACAGCCTCTTGTCAATACAACAGCTACAGCCATTGTCCCTCGCATAAAATGCATTCAGCCGGAGAGGTCTGCGCACATGGCTCGATATCCTGGGCGAGGGGAGGGGGCGTGAGGGAACGGATGTTGAAGGCCTTCAAAAAGTTGTCGGAAATTTTGTATTTGGTCTGTGGCAATGACTAGAAAAAAATCTGTCTAAAATCCTAGTCCTACCTATCCTAGAACCCCGAAAGATTATGTCGGGGAATCCCCAGCTCTGTTATAAAGCTGGAGATATATCATTTGAACACTTTCCTGCTGTTCCTCTGCATGCAGGTGCGAGTGTTCTTGACGCGAATGATATTTGGCTCAAGAGTACTTTTCTCTTGGCAACTCAAGAGTGTTCCGCGTGCACAAACGAATAGAGGGAAAAGAATATTCCATAGGTCGCGGAATGCGTTGCCTTCTTCGTCTAAATACATTTCATGCAAGGGGCGATGGCCAAAATTGCAGCATGCTTTACAAAGACATTGACGGAGAATAAGAAGCAGTGCTACTGGAAAGTACACTGGTCGATAGGGATACTTGTTCGTTCACAGAGGAATTGCAGAAAAACTGCTACGGCGTCAAGGACTTCACTAAGCCCATTTTACGTTGCTCAGAAGTATACAGACCAAGAGCCGTAACAAAAAACTGCACAATCGCGGTGTGCCTCTTGACGCACCGTATCTTAGGTTTCAATCTGGACGACTTTTGAGGCTCCGCTCTGCAGCCAGCTCCCTGAATTGATTAAAAGCTTTCCTCAACTAGAATATGGCAGGAATGGCAATCTCAAATTTATACTGCGTTCACTGTCTGCAGTGCCGTCAGCACTGATATGGCCTTGACTTCAACCACCAATCGGGAGGCGTTTCCAAGTATGACGTCATCCAAGAAACGCTGAATCATCCAATCACAGAAACCTGGTGTCGCATTGGCATTCTTTCGTAAATCCGCGTCCTGGGCAGGGGATTTGGTCACTCACCGTTAGTATGGAGTGGTTTGAGCCAGTGGCCTCGTGAGGTCGACAGAGAGACGTTGGAGCTTTTCAAAACTGATGGTAGGTGCAGTGGCGGCGGATCGTATTTGATCATGGGCCGGGCAAAGCAAAATTTCGAGGCCCTTGATCTTGAGAGGCTCCTTTTCTTACGAAGGGCCCTCATCCCCCCAAAAAAGTCCATGTTTCACTTAATGGGAGTCGTATTTCGTCCAACCGCGCGGGGTAAGTCGGCGATCCAGTCGTGCGTTGTGCCAATTTTGGCATTCAACCGCTAAACTCGGCAGGTGCGGCACAGTTTGGTCCCACCGTTAACTGACGTCTACAGCCAGACAACTGGTCGGAAGCCGAGGCAAATGGCGCGGTGGCAACGGAATCCAGGTCTTACGACTTGATACAAAAATTAAGAAAACCCTTACATCAACCGAGCTCGTAACACAGTGTTCTAGCGTTAGTATATAACGACACATAACACAATGATGCAGGGGCGTCGATTTCTGTAAGTGATTGAAGGGGGGGGGGGCGGAGCCGAGGGCCCGACAACCTAATCTTCCCCAAATGTGGTTTCCTCAACGGATTTAGCTCACTTTATTTTAACCAACGGAAATTTGTGAATTTTTTGTTACTATTGATCAAATAAAAATTTCACTTATCCCCATGTATATAGGTATATATACGCGAATATCCATATATATATGTATATATATATATATATATAACGATGGATAGATAGATACATCGCTTTACGCTTTATTCTTTACTTTCTGCCTATTTCTTGCCTACTGCGGCCGTTTTTTCGCTACTATTGCTCACTTCCCTTTAAAAGCGGCAGAAAATATTGGGTGGGCCCAAACCAACATTGCGCGGGCCCAAATCAACATTGGGTGGGCCAGGGCCCTCTCAAAAAAATACAGATCGACACCCCTGCAATGATGTGTTTCATATGTTATCATTGTACTGACTGCGCCTTAAGAGCCATTGTGTCTTCACGAACTGTTAAAAATGGAGGATAACGTGAACAAATCAGCTTCCGCTCTCGGATGGACATCGGGGGCCCCCTAACATGGCCCGAACTCTGTCAGAGGCCTGCCGGGTCCATTCCGCAAGGCCCCTTCAAAACTGTAAGTCCCCGGTCTCTTGGTCACCTTTGAGTGTAATTCGCGCAAGGCCCTCTTACGGACGGATGCTGCCCCCCCCCCCCGAGACCCGGACTGGTTTAGCAAAGGCCCCCTGGGTCCATTCCATGAGGTTTCTCGAAAAACTGTAGGTTCCTGGCCCCCATCTTGTTTCTGAGTGATGATCGCCACGAGGCCCTCTTTCGGACCTAAGCCGGGGCCTCATAGCAAGGTTCGAACCCTGGTTTAGCGTAGGCCACCCCGGTTCATTCATTCTGTGAGGCCTCCTGAAAATTGTGAGGTCCTGGTCGCTGGAGCACCTTTGAGTGTAATCGGTACGAGGTCTTCATTCTGACTTAAGCCGGGGCTCCCTAGCACGGTTCGAACCGTGGCTCAACGCAGGCCAGCCCCATCGATGAATTCTATGAGGCCCCCTGAAAATTGTGAGGTCCTGGTCGCTGGACCATCTTTGAGTGTAATCAACACGAGGCCCTCTATTGAATGGAAGCCGGGCCCCTTAGCAAGATCCGAACTGTGTATCGGGGTAGGCGAGCCGGGTCCATTCCGCGAAGCCCCGTAAAAATTGTAAGTTCATGGATCTGATCTGACCAGTTTTGGGTCTAAGCTGTTCGAGGCCCATAGCGGAAGGACCTGAGGCCCCCTCACAAAGTAAGACTTGAAAGAACACGCACGCCGTGTGCCTACTTCCTTGCCTGCATAGTTACATTTTCCTTCCTTTTTGGGTTTTTTAGTGTGTTCGTCGCTCTTATCCCCATTTTCTTTTCTGTTTAATTTCTTACGAGGCTTCCGGGATCATAAATGGGGGGGGGAGGGGCAGAAACATAGTCTTGCCCCAGACCCATCGCAATTCGGGGCAGCTGTCCCTCTGTCCCCCTCCCCATTTCCGCCGCCCTTGGGTGGGTGCAAAACGAGGCCGTGCCTCTATATTTCTGTTAGAATTTTAGGGAATAACAACAAAAACAATATAACAGAGCAGAAATTGTGCGTGTAGACTCAAAGTGATGTCATTAAATTTGGCAAGGGTTTACGTGTATCAGATGGCATGTTGGGATTGCGGTCGTGTTTTTTTGTGTCCGAGCACCCACCGTTCTCATGTTTCCGAACTGGCTATTTTACCACGCAAAACTGTACCTAAATCAGGGACGTAGCCGGGGGGGGGGGGCATGGGGACCATGGCCCCCCATGAGCCAGGTGGTCTACACTGGATGTATGGCGATTTCGCGCGAATACGGAATAGTGATCATATATATGTTGCAAAAGCAAACATTATGTGTTTTCCTGTGCATTAAATGTGAGGCAAATTACATAAAATTGTTCCTTTTTCCTATAAATTTCGCCATATGGTGGCGGCTGGGGCTGTTCGGTCTGTGCTCCGGTAGCTCCCCCCCCCCAGGAGCTGTGCTACCGAGACCGGTCTGCCCCTGGTGTGTTCCGGCTGGAACTGGTGTGTTCCGGACGGGGCCGGCGTGTTCCGGGCGGGACCGGTGTGTCCCGATCGGAGTCTGTGTGCTCCGGCCGGGGTTGCTGTGTTCCGGCCGGGGCCGGTGAGCTGAGTGCTCCCTCGGCTGAGCCCGCTGTTTGCCCGCAGGTGCGGCGGCGCCCGAGTCGGCTGAGGAGCCGCCGTCGCGGCCGCCCTGGCAGCGGCCGTCGGCGCCGCAGCCCGTCTTCCTGAACGACACCGAGCGGCACGTGGTGTCTCCGGTCGGCGTGCCGGCCTACCTCCGCTGCATGGTCCAGCACCCCGGAGACAAGACGGTGAGCGGGCCGTCAGCCGGCAGCCTCCGTGCTGGTCCCAGCGGTCCGAGACCTCGCCACCGTCGGCAGATATGCGAGGGCTGTGCCCTGGCAGCGCTCCTGGCTCGCCGGAACCGCCCTGGCCTGCTCACCAGAGCCGCTCCAGATACCCCCGTGGGTGCTGGAGTCCACAGGGCAGATAGAGGGCGGTTCCGCTAGCTTTTGATAATTGGATAGGTTTCCAGGACATCTCAAAGGCAAATCCACCACACCCGCTCAGATTTCGCTCAAAATTGGTGCAAATGGTTCCTCCGGCTCCTGGTTTCGATTTTTGGGCTTATAAAGTCGTAAGGTCAAGAGATCACGAGACGCAAGTCATTAAAAATGTGAAGTCAAGGCCGACGACAAACTACGTATGCCACCATATCTCCATGATCACAGAAGTTATTGGTAGAAAACTATACATCAATCGAAAGAGGAGGTGCCAACAAAGATGTTTCCGTAAAACATGACCTCTGGTCAGATTTGTAAATCTGACACTGTGACCCATTTTAATGCCAAGTTTGGACACATTTTGCCAGTTTTGATTTCTTTTAAATTCACACACGAAATAGGTAACATTGTTGGTAACGTGCTGAAGAAAATCCATTTTGCGCTGGGAACTCCTGAGGAGGGAAGCGGAGGTCATGCTGCATGGCCTGATTTGACCCGTACGTTAACTGGCCTCGATTTATTGAAAAATATAAGCAATATGGGTGTTATTCGAAAGCATTTATCATGTGGAATGCATGCGTAACATCAATATCCACCTCCCAGTATGTTTTCATGTATTGTACAGTTTACCCCTCGCCACTGTCCGGTATTTCGACAATTTCGGTGGCGCATGGGGGTAAGAATCCCCCCTTGCGAGTGACCCCTAATTGAGTTCGAACCGCGAACAAAAACAGGCGTGCTGCTCGTCAAGACAGATGTCAAGCCAATGGTATCTGGTTTCGAGGTTTTAGATCAACTGGTGACCTGCCAGGTCAGGTCAATGACCCAAAATCGATGAAAATCATGGAGCGTTTCGTTGCAGAGTCACAGAACAAAACCTTTTACGGTTAGAAAATTTAAAAAAAAAAACAGAATCATAGGACTCATTGAAGTCTTCCAGAAGTAACTGCACCTTTTATGGTGATCTCTTGTCAATGGCACAGGCCAGGTCAGGTCAAATCCCGTGGCTGCCTGAATGGCATAGAATCGAAAACCCTCCGTTAGTTGTTAAATCAACGTGACTGAGACGGTGTACTTTAAAACAGACGCCAGATTCCAAACCAGCGCCTCAAAATGCTCTTCAATCGACCCGAGGCTTAAAATTCCATCGCAGGTCATTTGAGATCATTAGCCACGAGTGACCCCAAAAATGTCACGAACTTAGTGTGACATAGAACGTGGTGGAGCCATAAGTGTGGCCCGTTTACACATAGGGACCCGAAATCGCCTCTTGAGTGTCATTCGTTTTCGTTAACTTCCGACAATTAAATTCTCGACTTTCGTAAATTCCCAACTTCTCAACATCTCGGACAAATTGGCCTTGCAGAGGCCCAGAAATGGCGTCATAGGTTAATGACCTAACATGGCCCGGACTTGTTTTATTTCAAAATGTCGGCAACGAACGCCTGCGAGGGTAGTACAAGTTCCGGCACGTTACTCTGCTCCGTTTCTCTGTGGTCTCGGGAAAACCCGAGGGGGTGCATTACCCCCTCCCCCCACTGGCTAAGGTTAACAATAACGGACATCCCCTAGTCATTGCCTATGCCGTAGATAATCTCAGACATTGCATCACCCGAAGAGCAGCAGCTGGACAGCGGTCAAAGTTTCTGCTTTATTTTATACTTTCCGCCTATCCTCGTGTCGACTATGGGCGTTTTTTCCATAATATTGGGGGCCCAGGCCAACACTGAGGGGCCAAATCAACATTGGGGGACCAAATCAACATTGGGGGCGGGGGGCGGCAGGGCCCTCTCAAAGGAATACAAATCAACGCCCCTGCGCTGTACGTGCGGTGTGCACATGCGTAGTGACGCGCGGCTTTGTGACGTTTGTCAGCTCCAAGTGCGCGTTTACGTGCGGTGCTTCTCGTTTGGATGATGAATTATTGTGGCCCGTTAGAAAGTCATAAGGTCCCCTGTACACATCGAAGCCATTCAGTCACTTTCAGAGGCACAGCCAAGGTGGGCCGGGTAGCCCGGCTCCACCTTACGGTTCCCAGTTTTTGCGAAAACCATTGCACGTCGTCTTCTCGGCAGGCGGTTTTCGTATGATTTCAGTTCACCCTGAGCCCCCCCCCCTTAAGAAAATCCTGGCTGCGCCCCTGGTCACTTTAGAAAAATAACTAGACTGCACAAGCAGCCGGTGATTTGTTGTGAGCAGTGTTTTGAGGCGCCAATTTCGAATTTTGTACCCATTTTAAACTATGCCGGCTCACCCATGTTCGTTTAATGTCGACCGGAGGGATTAAGATTCTATGCCGTTCCAGACGGTCACGGGATTTGGCCTGACTTCACCTGTGCCATTAACCGGAAGTAATCATAAGGGCACAGACTGTACAGTCAGATCACTGAGCATTAGGCATCGTTTCAGCTTCTCCAGCCGTAACACGTTTTGTTTCGTGACCCTCTAAACAAAACGTTGCGTGATTTTCAACAATACCGGTTCATTTAGCTGACTTGAGAGGTCACCGGTTAACCTAAAGGCCTTAAAACTGGATATCATTGGCTTTCTGTCATGAAGAGCACCGCGTCTGTTTTGTTTCGCGGTTCTAGCTTAATTAGGGTCCAGTCGTCAGGAGGTTCTCAGGCTGTCCCATGCACCATAGAAGTTGTCGTAATACCGTACATTAACGAGGGGTGAAACACACGAAATCATACTGAAAGGTGGATGTTCATGTAATGCATGTATTACATGTGACGTATGCTTTCAAAAAAATACCCATCTTGCTTATATTTTGGAACAAATCGAGATCAGTAAGCATACGGATCAAATCAGGTCATGACAAATGACCCTCGTTGCCCCCCAAGGGGCTTCCCATTAACAAAATGAGCTTTTGTATTATGTGGCCAATAATGTTATTCTATGAATTATGCCAATGCTTTTGTGTGAACTGAAAAGAAATCGAAAAAGGCAAAATGTGTTTAAACTTCAAATTCAAAAAAGATCATCAGATCAAATATTTGACCTTATAAGGTCAAATTTCACTGAAACGCATTCCTTAGTTCTTCGCCTTTTAAATGGTGTGTGGTTTTGCCATTATAATGCTTTTTGGCCGTCGAGATACAGTGGCATGCGTGGTTGGTCGTCGGCCTTGACTTCATGTTTTCAATGACCTGTATCTCGTGACCTCTTGACCCCACGACTTTGTAAATCACAAAACCGAAATCAGAGCCCAGAACAACCCCTCATATCAATGTTGAACGAAATCTGAGGTGGAGTGGGAAACTCGTCTGCCCTTACTTTGGTGATTTGTCCTGAAATTACCCAGTTCTAACATTAGCTCTATGGTGTGGCATGAAAGAAGTCATTTCAAATGACTTTGGTCTATCATTTAAAAAAAAAAACTCTTGCGCACACATGGGTACGCTGCCGAGCTCGCCCTAGGCTACGTAGACCGCCGTGAAGTCCCGTGTCAATTTCAGCCGCTAAATCAAGTAGCTCTGCGAGAACTCGGACAATTTGAACAGCCGCAACCAGTCTGTAGACTCTCATTTCCCTGGGGAATCGTAACGGAGCCCGACAATGGCTTGCTATGCCGGCTGCGCCGGAGCCCCGCTTGCTTTCTGGACGGATGAAAACTCGTTATCGTTGTCGGCAATGGTGTCCCGATAAGCCGGGACGATCGCAGCCGAACAGAACATGGGCGTGCTCAAAACATATATGCGGTAGATCAATGTTACGCTCTGCCACCTCCATCTGTCGCTTGGTTTGGTAACCTGGCGCTGACTAAGAAACGTCGGGGGCCCTCGCCTTTAGGGCCGTAGATCTGCAGCACCTCTATTTTTCATGCGGCGTCGCTTCTCGATGACGGAATCATTCCTTGTTTTGAACCGATTATTGGATGTCTCCTAATCTGTAGCACATTTTTCTGGTGTCTGATTTAGTTTCGAAATTATCCGCATTATTTCTGTCGCCGACGCCACGTACCAGGACATTGAGTTAGAACCACAGTCACCCCGAACCGTTTTCTGGTGGATGGATGAACATCAAAATTCTACAGCTTTTGTTGTCTTGGGCAGTTATTCACATTTTGTGGCGTTGAAATGATTTCAGGGGAACAACATAGCAAAGGGCATGGTGGAAGGACGGTTTATCTGCATTTGCCTGGTTCTGCAGAGATGTTTTAGACATCATAGGTTCGTTGCTGCTATTTTTTGGCATTTCTGATTGCATTCTTCAACTCATGAGCGACATATTTTCAAGCATTCGGGAAGATCGTATGCCTTTTGAGCGCAACACGGTATCAAAAAGTCGAAACAAATGTCCTAAATTTTGGGTAACAAGAGCAAAAACAGCCCCATACCTGTCGACTTCGCTAGTGTGGTCATGACCTGGTTTAATTTTACTGCTGGGTTAAAATTTAGAACAGGCAAAACCGAAAATATATTGCTTGTTTAAGTGGAACAAATTTGGACGTTTGAAATGTTGGTACCTACTGGTTTTCATATCACCTAACAGTCCCTTCATGACGTCACGCAGAAGCTGGCAGTAGGACACGGACAAATGTGCACAGGGAAAATCCTCTAGAAATCGCTTTGATAGTTTGGAAAGATATAATTTTGTCATGTAATGAACCTTTTAAAAGCTCAAGCTGCATACCTCGGCTCACAGCATCGGTTCAAGGTGCTAAGGTGGAACATTCGTTAATCTCACTCTTCCACTTACATGGCAGGCATATGTTCAATACTGGCTTATTTAATGGGCCTTTGATCAGTTCCCTCATTATTCCTCAAGAGTGGCAAATGCATTAGGCATCCATTGAACTTACGTGCAGCTTAAAAGACCATGAGACCCATGGGCAAAAAACCAATCACGCCTTTTATATTTATATATTCCGTTTTATTTCAATGTTAAGAGACCAATGTTCTCGTTTTATATGACCAGTGGTATTTGATGGCTGTTTCTTTAGCGCTGAGATTCACGATAATCTCATTACAAGATAAGTTTTTTTTTCGTTTCCTGTGGTATACGGGAACAGTCCTGTGTCATGATACGCGACAGAACAACGCGAAAAGTTCTGGTGCGCGGAAGAAGGTAGTGGTGAACATGAGCCTGGGGACCGGAAACCCTGGAGGTTGTGGCGTTGGAAGGGTCTCGACCCCCACTTTTCAGAAATTTTAGCGCCAGACATGTGGCAATGACTGAAAAAGCGCTCCATGCAGACGCTGTGCAGATCCTCCCCCGCCCAAATAATTTCCGGAAATTTCTAGTCTCGCTCGAGCTAGAGCGCATTAACTACGTCGGAGCAGCAACGTATAATGATGCTAATGTGTCTGTCCATGTGAAACCATCCAAAGCGCAATACCCATGTTCATTTTCCGGGTTCAGCGTCATCATCATTACTTCACAGAATCGGCCCCGAACGACTAGCATCGAAAGCGCGCAATCTTTGGTGACTTCCCTACAGAACTTCCTTACAGAACCCTACAGAACTTACCAGAATTTGCTTCTCGGAAATTAGAACGAAACATGTAGTGGCAAGAAGAGCAATGCCCTTAGTCTGGATGATATTTTGCATGAGCGCCTTTTTCCCGGCGATGGAGGTTTGGACGTACTGAGTTTACTGTAATACATCAGTCTCCCAACCAAAAAGGATGCCTGCCGGAAATATAGCCATACGGCTTGAAAGAAGTGATGAAGTCAGCATCTCTTTTAAATGAATTCGAAACAGACGGTTTGATGACAAGTGTCAAATACCATTCAGCTAAAAAAATATTCAGTGGGCAGAACGTCATGATACGTGTATCATCCTGTAAAAATCCGCCGGATAAAGCAGGAGACGTACATTCCCGTCGTCAGCAATGTTCCAATCCGCCACACAGTTAAGGGTAATTGCGCACTAGGAAAACAATGACGTGGCTCATGAGATCAGAATTAGTTTACCCCTGTTTATGCACTCATTGCGCCATGGAGCATTCCCGCATGGGGGGCTTATTTGCCCCCGCCCCCAGATCTCGAGAACTACCCGCTCGATTTAATTGCAAGAAACGACAATGGATTCGCCATGACGTTAACTACATTAAAAAAAAGTTTTAAAAATCTTGAAAGGGATGAATACATTGGCAGAAAAGTCGGAAAGGGGGTGATTTTGATATTGAGAGCTAATTGATGTGGCTTTTCCCCACTGGCCCATACGTTTGAAATTGAGAAAATTCATAATTGTTCACATCCGTGGAAATTGTGAGAAATATTTTTTTCATGGAAAGCGAATTTACATGACTTTACATAGAACCTAAAAATATTTTTAGTTTTTACTTATTATACTTAAGCAAGAAGCATCTTATATTGTTTGCATAATGTTGGCATAGGTGGCGCCTGGGACATGAAAAAGGAGGGAACTGTCATGGTGGCATGTTCATCAGATCAACTTACCACCTTTGACCTTAAATTATACCTCAGATGACCTCAGCGCGTGAAAAGGTCTTGGGTTGGTTTCAGTGTTTAAAATCGTTTCTGAATCATCTGAATTGACAATGCTGCTAAAAGTCCTCTTTGTGGCAGTCGTGACATACGGTACGTACGCGGACAATTTAGGTCGTAGCTCCGTGGCTCGGCCTGATATAGACCTTGGGCTTAAAACACAAATAGAGGGCACTGTGGTGGACCAATTTTTTCCGAATCTTCATTAAAAAAGTAGTGTTAAAAATACTTACGTAAAACCAAATTTTGACTTTTGATCTTACCTGACGTTTTGAAGTGATGATTTCAGGTCATAAAAGTGTTTTTGTTTGTTTGCCTAGCTATTTATCTACGCACTCATATAAAGTTTTAAGTTCTACCTTAAAACCTTAACTTTTGGTAGCCATCTTTCTTTTGCTTTCAACAGTGCAAAAATGGCCTGAGGTGGCTCCCAAAACACTGGCCTGAGTCGGCGCCTTAGAACAATGGAATTTTGGAAATTTGGCGTAATACGTAAGAAAAATAGAAAAAAACACAAAAGTTTTGTGAAGGTCCTTTAAGTACCCTGAAAATGACGAGCAAAAAAAAACAGAGCGGGTCTCGAAACCCCCTAGCTCCCGTACGGAAATGGAGTTAACGGTAGTTGATATTCGTCCTGGCCGCTACCGACTGCATTACGATTAAATGACGAGCATCGGTCCGTGTTGATCTGCACTGCAGCAACACCTCAGCGTCAGTGTTTCAGCACCTGCTGAGTTCAGAACCTGGCTCAGTCGGCACTGCCGCTACGCTCACCCTGTCTGTCCCGGAAATAGCGTCTCGTCCTCAGCGCGCTATTGTCGCCCGATTGACCGCCAAGTTTGGCGGAACTTGGCCTTTATTTGACAGCGCTGGGGACTCAGGCCGTCTGTCTGAGCTTCCTCGACCGTTTGAGAGTCGGCGAGAGCGCGACTCGGCAGCCCTGTCGGAGGGGACTGGGCGGCAGACGTCGTCTTTTCGTGTAGTGTCCTACGTCGTAACTGATCTCCTCACATCGAAACCGCGCGCGCCACTTCTAAGCTTCGCTGTCCACCGGACTGGGGCTGAAAAGTTTCGAGGCAGACTGCGACAGTTCTGGCTGAATGAGACGTGTTTTTGGGGCGTTCATACCTAAATGCTACAGCAAACTTTTTTCCACTTCATGGCTTTGGTCCTTGGCATTCCCCGCTTGCCTTCGGCGTCGCTGAGCCAGACGCCGCCGCTGCCGCAGGTTTCGTGGGTGCGTAAGAGAGACCTGCACATCCTCACGGTCGGCATGTTCACCTACACGACCGACAAGCGCTTCCTGGCGCTGCACTCGGACGGCACGCAAGAGTGGACGCTGAAGATACTGGCGCCGACCGTTAGGGACAGTGGCGTGTACGAATGCCACGTGAGCACCGAACCCAAGATCAGCATGTCCTTCCAGCTGGACGTGGTCGGTGAGTATGGTCCCTGGACGGCTGCGACGAGAGCGGCGCCGGGCAGCGGGCGGACCTCCCTTTCACAGGGCTGGCTCACGTTTCACCGAACGTTTCACTCGTGCCACAGTGAGTTTTTGCAAGCGGTGCTTTTTTCTGCCGTTCTAGCTTTTTGGATTATTTCGTGGTGCTCAAACACAAAATCCCGACTGCGAAGTCAGAGTGTATCATATAGCCTAAGGCCCTCCCTAGGGAGTCAATATCCACAAGTAATTGTTATTATACACAAGGAAATATTACGCGTGAGGACATCCCAAATCATTGGGCAATTCTCCAACACCTATAATTTTGCTTGAGGAGGGGCATAATTATTTAAACGAAGCATATATGTTCATCCTTGAAAGCCGAAGTTAACGTGGCACAGGGCACAGCCCCACGCAGTGTGATACGTGATGAATGCATTTAAATTTAAATTTAAACGTTGCTACGGAATTTAAATTCAACATTTAGATTAAAACGTTGGTACGGGAAAGATCCGTGGTCATTGTTCTCCAGCATTGTTCGTTAACATAGCAATTTGCGCGTGCCTCTAATGCGTTTTAATTACCATTTGAAGTACAGTGATGCCCCGTCTGCATCGCTATGTTTCACCACGTAGCGTATGGAGGAACCTTTCGGCTGTGGTCTCTGTTCGCCTTTGATTACGCCGTGACGTGCGATGGCGTTGTTTCCAGTGTCCAGGGCACGGATCCTGGGGAACGCCGAGCTGCTCGTCCAGTCGGGCAGTGACGTCAACCTGACCTGCGACATCAGTCACGGCTCCAGCCCCGTCTACTGGTATCACGGCGGCCGGGTCCTCAACTACCAGAAGCAGGACAGGTTCAGACTGACCACGCAGTCGACGCTCAGCAGGTGAGACTGCCAGCACCGGGGGCGGTGGCGTTGTTCCACACGACACAGCGAACGATTCTCAGACTCGGTCGCCTGACGCCGGCGGCAGACCGGTGCTGTCGGCTGATGTACCGCCCATTGAGGCAAGTCTTTTGAAGTGGAAGGACGCGGCGAGCTTGAGTTCTTTTCTCCGTTTGTTTCCGGAGCTCGGTGCTCGTCACCAACACTACGATCAGGTCGTGTTCGTTAGTGTTGCTGGTGAGCGTATGTGTACCGGATACAAAATCCAGCTTGTGGGTAACGATATGATACATGAGCGGCGGCGTGAGTTCTGGGTGGGCTTGTGAGCTAATCAGCCGACTCAGGACAAGTCACCGAGGCACTGAAGCATGATATGACATGACAAGCATGACATCCCGGGGTTTATTGGGCACCAGTACGTCACAGTGTGTGCCGTCTGGACGCTGGTCCGTTCCACGGTTAGAATTTTGCTTCCGCGACCTGAGGTTGGTGAGAACAAAATGAAAAATGAGAACGGAACCGAATTAAAGTTTACCATTGTGTTACATGCTTATGTCAATATTCGGAACAAAGTTTACAGGCTGCATTTTTAGATTTATTCGTACAGTTACAAAGCAAACTGGAACTTCAGAAACGTCCGATTGCTGTTTCAAATCAGCAGTCATGGACGGCAGAACTTCATGAAATCCGTGTGCGTGACTGGAACGAAGCACGTCTTAGACAAACTGTCTCGTCGACTCCTGGCTATGGCCCCTGGCCGAAATGTTGAGTCCAATATACGTTTGATTTGTAACTGATTTAAATATTAGTATTGTGCCTCGTGGAATACTGAAGGTGGTTTATTAATTGACTGTATACAATAGATCTTTTTTGGTTATTTGGCAACAGAAAAAAATATTTTGCCCAGTCTAAAAATTTCGAGAACAAAATGTCTTGAGGCCTGAAACCTTCGAGCAGTACCCTAAATTCTGACCTTGAGACGCTTTGAGACATGATGTGAATCAGTTGGTTTGGTAGGTTTTGTTCAAATCATAAACCCGGGCACAATTGAACATGCTTGGCACCGGCTCACAGTTATTCTAGGATGCGGCCGGGCCGTGGGCGGTTATTCTTAACTTAACCAAAGGTTAACATCGTCTCCGGAAAAGGTTGAAGGTGGCTCCTGAGGTAACTCTAGATCATGTCACACGCCAGACATCCAGAGCAGCAGTGGATCCATCCGGTCACGGGGACACTGCGCAGCACATCCATTTCATTCCATTGAAATCCCTCATACGGAACTTCGAACGACAGCCAATCCGAAAAAACACATTCCGCAAAAGTCCAAAAACACTTGAAACGTTGCGAGCTGGTTTAGGTATCATTATGTTCGCCAATATATCTCCACTCTGTGAATGGAATGGCTTCATGAAATCCGTATGCGTGACCTGAACGAAGCACGTTTTACATAAACTGTCTTATCGACTCATTCATCCTATGCTCTCTGATGAGGCTAGTTTCGGTTAGCTGTGAGATCAAACCAGGCCCCAGTCTCTGAGCTTGAGGCTGGCACATTTTACCGTGTGGTACCCCACAAAACAGCTTCGGAGGCGATCGGCCATGTTCTGGACTGGAGGGGTCGAGGCGAGGCTCGTCCGCCGCGTCAGTGACGGCATCAGGACGTCGACAGAGGCTTGGCGCCTCATTTTCAGGCCTGACCGGAGTGTCTGGTGGCGGCCATAAACCCCAGGACAGTTATTGGGAGCCTGCGACATTGGTTTTCTTCCGCTCGCCGGTGACTGGGAGCTGGCGTCACGGGTCTTCTTCCCTGCGACGTGCCTGATGCGACGCCCCGAATAGGAGTGCCCTTCATTAGCTGATGATTGTGACCAGGCGTTTGTGCGTGCGATGTTGTCACCGGAAGCACTGGCGCGGTCCGGCAGCGTGATGACATCGCAGCGCAGTCTGCACGTTCCTGTCTCAGGCTGTTGTCGTCAGCCGAATTTGTGGCCGATCGTGTGACCGAGTTTGCGACCGATCGTGTGACAGCCCGCCGTGGTTTAAGGCTGTACATCAGTCACGTGACGCCACAGGACAGCGGTAACTACACGTGCAGCCCGGCCGGCGCCGAGTCGGCCTCCGCCACTCTGCACGTGATAGACGGTGAGCTCTGCACCCCATGTGATTTTAAGTTGACGTTGTAACGTAGGTTAGTCTGGAAAGATTTTGCGATTTTTAGGCGAAATAATGCCATCTAATAAAGAATTCTGCTAATTCCGGTCATCGCAACATTTTGCGTGCCATTAAACAATTCACACGTCGCTGTTTATTTGGTAGTTTTACCTGCCTTTTGGCGTTGTCATCACCGGCTGATTCCCGAGGACCGTTCATTTCTGAGACCGCCGGATACAGGCCATCGACCACCGTTTGGAAAAGCTGCATTATTCAGTAACTCGAGGGTTGCCGCGAAACGCCTCGAGATGCGCCGTGTCAACAGCACGCCACCAGCGAGAGGGCGGCGTCCTCAGCGTCGCGGCGTGCTGCCGTTTGCTGGTGGTGACGCATCCCTCCCGTTACCGTCAGGGGAACACCCGGCAGCCATGCAGCACAACTCGGCCAGTCTCGGCCGCCCCGTCCGCTGGCCGCTACTGCCGCTCCCGCTGGTGACGTCACTGCTGCTGCTGCCGCCGCTGCTGCCCCGTTGAGGGAGCAGGCAGCCTCAGCCATCGAAGGCAGGTCACGGTCGGCTTCACCGGGCCCACCAACGCTGAGCTACTGCAGGCTGCCGACCGTCAGCAAAACAAGCGGCACTGGCGCCGGAGGGCAGAGTCAGTGGACGCTGACTGACGTCGCTGGGGGGACGTCATTGCACGCTAAAGTCTGAGACTGGGCTGCGGTGGTGGTTTACCGACCCCGCCGGGGCTGTCTGAATCGTGCCGAACTACCAGGCTGCACGGGTTTTGGACAGTGCCACACGAGGCGGAGAATCCCAGCCGTTGATCGTACTGCGAATAGCGTGAAACAGAAATACGCGACTGTGTTTAGGTTCCGAGGAACGGCATCATCCCGAGCGGCAACGTCGGCAGACCCGCAGAGGAAGGAAGGTCGCGCTCATCGTCAGTCGCGGCCACGGTCCTGTCGTGTTATCGTGTGCTGCTCTCGGCCTCCGAGGCCGGGCTGCTGTCCGGCCCCGGCAGCCGTCTATCGGTTGGCTGTCCGGCCCGACATCCGTCTGACGGCTGGCTGTCGGCCCCGGCAGCCGACTGTCAGCCTTCACCGCCCGACTCCCAGTGGCCCGGTTGTGTGAGAGGCAAGGGTGAGGACGCTGTCCTGAATTGTCTGAGGTGATCGCCCGCCACGGTCGTTGTTTTTGGCCCTCTGTGCTTCGTTCGGGTGTCCTGTGTCGCGTAACCTGCAGTGTCCTGCATCGCAGCGCGATATAAATGAAGCGCAGTGCAGTGCCGCACATAGTCACAAACTGAATTAATAACTGAACAAGGTTTCTAATATTCGCCGCAATATTTAACATACCTTTCGTCGCTGCATGCGTACAACCTAAAAAACGGTAAAAAAACATACAGTAGAAAGCGAAGTGGTCCAAATCCATAGAATACTCATTTCGACAGAGGCTGGGCGGCTGGGGAGGTCTCGGACCGCCATTTTCTCGAAACGACACCACTAGTTTAAGGCCGTCCTGTTCACGTGCTGGCATGCCATGAGACTGATGTCACCCTCGTCCCAGGGTGCTCATAAGTTGAGCGAATGGTCAGTACAAAATGGCGTTGGATGTGATATGTGCTGTCACTAAAAGATCACTTGAGATGTGCATCAGTGTCGGGTTGTCATCTACACAAGACCAATGTAATTTCGAGGTAGGCGCCCATGCATGTATGAACTCATTGGAAGTACTCGAACTCATTAGTCTTAACCCATGTTTTATATTTTCGCCCTTCCCGTAATACGCTGGCGGGGTGTTTATGCCTTGTACCTGGATATCGCATAAATTGTGGTTCTGATACCAGCAGTGAGCGAAGTTGCCCATTATCTTTCTTTTTGAAACATATGTCCCAAGAGGGTTCCAAGGTAGAATGTGCAGAATTAGTCGAAATCCCAAGTCAGTGTTCTTTCTTTCTCTGTCTGTGTTTTTCCACGCAACTTTATGAAGGGTGCGTTCCACAGTGAAATAAAACAATCGTGTTTGCATGTTTGCCGGATTGGGTCGCGCGGACCAGGCGGTTCAACATGATAAGGACTTTGTTATCGATGGCGGCAAGCCCCTGGACTGAACGGAATCAAAGTTCGCCAGCTGTCTTTTCATTTCGAACAGCGGAAAAGCCGTCGTGGCAATCTTTTCGGTGTTGACTGTTAACGGTAGTCTCAGACAACACACACAGTGCAGTCATAGAAAACGGATTCCGCGGAGCCGAACATGGCCGAAGAAGAGCCAGACAACGCATACCTCGTCTATATGTATTGCATTGAAATTCCTGCCCGCGGCGCTGCCCGTCACGGGTCACGAGCGTGCGTGCTGAATCCTGTGCGACACCAGCTGCGCGTTACCTCACGCCCCAGACAATACCCGGGTTAAAAACGGCCCCTCCCGGCCCCCAGAGCACCTTCACGGCCCCCAGTCGGCGGCTAAGGCAGAGTGTGCGTCACGCTGGCGCCGTCACCGGCCAGTGGCCGCGCCTGACCGTGCCATGTGAATCGTTCAGGAATCAGCGATACGGCAGCCGGCCGACCTTAATCGTCTTCAAAGGCCAGCACCAGCAAGACGGATGGCTTTAATCTGGGCCGACCGGGGGGAAGGGGGGGGGGCAAACACGGGTCCCGCACTCTGCCGGAAAGGCCACGTGCGGCGGCCCCGGCTCCGGCTCAGCTGAGCATACCAGACGTGAAAATCTGTTGCAGGATGTGCGGGATCTTCTTCAGGTCCAGACAGACGAACGATCTGCCGGCCGGCAGCTGCTCACTAAGTCTGCGAACAGGCAGCAACAGCTGTTGTCGAGCAGAACCATAGCAGACGAGCAAAAATTGGAAGCTGTGTTTTTCCACCCGACTGCCTAGGGTACATCGCCAAGAGATGCAAAAATGATTATTCTGAGCGCATCACCCAAAAATTCCCGTCCGGAACATTTATATAAGAAAGTGTATGCTTTGCATGTATCCAGGAAAGTCTCCCTCAATGAAACTAGTAATACGTAAAGGCTACGAAACTGTTCAAAGCTCCCCAATGAGTCTGGTTCTGCCGTACAAAAATGCTCCGGAAATGCCAAGTTTATGAAACATGAACCATTACGTGGCTGTGAAGTACAGAGCTAGTCACGGCCCGAACCATCATTTTTTGTTATTACATTGCATAATGTTAGAAATAATTATTAAATCAATATTATAATTTGAAATATTGTAAAGTATATAATATATTGCTATACTAGACGTTATGCATAAAACTTGCTGGTTACTGGGGCTTAGGGGCGCACCGACTACAGGGTCATTCGGCGCCCACATAAACTTGTAATATAATGTAAATTTATACTACACGTTATGCATACAGCTTGTAATGTAATGTAAATTCATAATAACTTCATCTGTCTAGCGCAAAATATAACACATATCCCATCTATTATATCCTATTATACCTATTACGTCTGGTATATACCTTGTTGAATATATTGCATGTTAAAGTGATCATTAGTATGCCGTAAAATACCATTCAAATGATGATTACAAACTATCTGCATTATATTCGGACATTATACACAAATAACGGTTCAGTGCTCCTTCTGTCCGGTCGAACCCCTCGACGCCGGCGATCTGCAGGTGTTCTCCTGCGACCCTCCGGCCCGGTCGCGGACCGGCGGCCGGCGGCCGGCGGACCCCCTTCTGGCCGACTGAATGGGCCGGAAGGCGGCGCCGACGGCGGCATAAAGGCGCCGGCGGCCTTATCTGGACGGCGGCAGCAGCGGCGGCCCGGTCCGGACACGCCGCGACAGGCGGACGGCCGGGACGCTCAGCGGCCGCCGTCGACACCGATACTATTGACCGGGCCGCGACAGACGCCGCCGCCGCCGCCGCCGCCCGGCGCGATCAAAGGTGCGGGCTCTCATCGGGCAACGGCTCGCGACGCACGGAACGGAGCGACTGAGCAGCGGCGGGGCCAGAACGAGGCGGACGGGAGCGAGGCAGAATAGCGGCACAGGACACAAAAACAGCACGGCAAGAGGACCGGGAGGCAAAAAAGAGAACAATAAAAAGACAGAGAGGGAGGCAGAGACAGAGATGGGTATGTGCCGTGCCACGTCGTTGTCACGTCACGGGCATGCGCCAGCAGTGTGACATATCTGGTCGTGGTATATTGTACAGCGTAAGAACTGTACCTGCAGCTATGGAAATCGTATTTCTATCCATTTTCGCCGCGGAGTTATGCATAAATGATACCAAAAAGTTCTCGAGAAACTTCGACGAGAGCGGACACGGACTCGACACCATGGTATGTTTACGGCTCACCCTAAATGTCAATTTTCCAAACTTTGGCGCACACGAAACAGCATACACAGAACGTTTAATGGGGCAAAAGGGATATTCTGAAAGCATGTCGTACCTGTAAGACGGCATTACTTCAATTACTAACAGAAAAGGCGCTGCGTGCTGTGTGCACACCTAACACACAAGACATTTTCAGCGGTGAATCCGTGGAGCCGTGGTGCTCCTGCATTAGAAAGTTGATTACGGCGGGAACAAGGGGTCCTGATTCATAGTTGAACGACTGTCCGTCTCGTCTTCCTCCGCGTCAACAGCGTACCGGCTCACCACGAGGTCTGACCACAGCTGACTGCAACTTTAAAACAGAGCAACCAAAAGTGAAACGAGATTCAGTATATTGCTGAGCAGGAGTGGTCTCCGGCAGGTTCAGGTTCGTCCGGCCGTGCAACGAACAGATAATCCCGATTATTTTAGGGACCGTAGAAAGGTGTGGATTTCAGGCCGACCTAAAACGCTCTCCAGTTTTTATTGTAGAATGATGTTTTTCTACTCATACTTTCCCTCACCCAGCTGCGAGTAAACACCAAACAAACTTAAACAACCGAACAGTGGAAAACCAACAACATTTTAAAAATGTTTGGGGCGCTTATCAAAAATGTAAACTTCTGCAAACTTTTGCCGGCCAAACGCACCTTGCCCAGATGCACCCGCTGTCTAAACTTCACGGGTATATCTGCTGACACGATAAACAGCAGGACTATGCGATTCTCCTACCTGGAACCGTAACTCACGCCCTGAACAAAGCACGGGGGTTGCGGCGCAACTTTGCCAGTTTTACTTCGCCGACGCCTCGGCTGCGAAAACTTCACTCACCGGTCGGCCTGGTCCCCCAGGGAGCCGAGGAAAATGGCCGAAGTGTTGACGTCAGTGTTGCTCGTCAGCACGAGGCGAAACTCCTCCGGCAGGATACCGTACCGCTCCAGGTTGGCGTCTGTCGCAGGCAGACATACTCTTCACCGTCATACGAACCAACACGGTCCTAAAACACCGTCGACCAGTGCAACGCATGTACGTAAGTGTCCTATTAAGCTCGGGAGAGCATTCAGCACGGTCCTGCCAAACTACGTAGCATGATCACAAAACACTGCACCGCACAAATACGCACGGCACGGCCCTACATCAGCCGTAAGTTTCCGCAGTACGGTTATTAACATCGCTAGTCTGCAGAGCACGGTCCCGAAGCAACGCCAGCACAGCATGCCCGCACAACGCCGTCCGTCGGCCCAGCACGGATCTATCGCGCCAGTTAATTGGCCACCGTCTGGCGGCGGAGCGACAGCCTGCCTCGGTCGTCTGTCCCGAGCTCAGTGGTCCGGCTGTAGAGCTTCGTCTCGGCTGAGCGCGGAGAGCCGCCGGCCTGGCACTCACCGGACAACACGATGACGAACGCCTCGTCGCAGTTCTCGTCGACGGCGATGCTGCTGATGGCCTGTCGCGTGGCCTCCACAGTCCGGTCGCCCGACAGGCAGAACTGCGAGTGGGCGTGCATCATCTGAAAAGAACCGGCGTCAGCTGTTGGAAATGTTGCAAGCCGTGATGCACTCTCACGGCAGTGAAAATGAGCGATGTCGACGACACCGGAATGTATTCTGTGATTCGGTACAAGAATGCTGTTTTGTTTGCCGTTCGATTCCTGAAAATGGAATCAAAATAAAAACGTTAATTTCGTTTGCTTTCATTGAGCTATGTAAAGCCACTGACACCAAGGATATCACTGAGCATGAAACTCCGGGTTTCCATTCAACGACTAAATAAAGAACTCACGCTGTGAAGCTAACAGCATATTGCTTGCAAGCAGTAATAAGGGAATACAGCTTTTGCTCGCCCGCCTGGTGCAAAAAGGAATGAGCCCTGAGCCACTTGAGCCACCAACTAAAAGCCCCTCAGCCTTGGCGGTCGGTGGGCGGACATCCAGCAAGAGCAGCGGCCGCCGCCGACGGAGGACAACGGAGCTGGGAGGCGGAGACTGCGGCCAGTCTGGTACCCGCTGACTTCGCACGATCGATGGCGTACAGGCTTACCAGAAAGGCTCCACCCACCTTCAGCACTTGAAGCCGCTGCTTGTTGTCGGCCGGCGGACGGTCGCCGTGAACGAAACCGATCTGCGGATCTTCTCCCGAGTGGCCGACGATGTCGTACCTGCACCGTAAGTAGAACCAGACACCACAGGTCGGCACAGGACAGTACCAGACATCACAGGTCGGCACAGGACAGTACCGTGCATCACAGATCGACACAGGACAGTGTCAGGTACCAGGTCGGCACGGGACTGTACTAGAAATCGCAGGTCGGCACAGAACAGTATCAGACAACATGGGTCAGCGCAGAGCAGTATCAGACATCACAGGTCGGCACAGGACAGTACCAAGCACCCAAGGTCGGCACAAAGCAGTACCAGATATCACAGGTCGACACAGGACAGCACCAGACCACAGGTCGTCCCAGGACGGTACCAGATGCCACAGAACAGCATCTGCTACCACAGGTCAGCGCAGGACGGTGCCGGCTAGGCACTGACGTCGCCCCAAACTCAGCTGGCTTCACTTTGACTGTCGTCAGCTATTCGAAACCTTGTAGTCCCGGCTGGCCGGGTTCTATGGCGGGCCCCAGTCGCGTTCGGGGCCCGCCTCCGAACTCCTGGTAATGAATACCCATAGCAAACTGGCCTGATTCTGGCATACAGAACTACTGTTTGGGCTTCGTTAGCGGGACTCAGGTGTGCAAATCGATCTGAAACGTAGCTCTCGCCCATATTGGGGAGTTGATGTGACCCCCTCACGTTCCCGAGGATAGCTTCCTACCGATTTGTTTTATCCATCCGAAAGTTGGTGTGCAATCTGGGGCATCTTTTCTGCATCTGGTGGTGAAAAAATCGTCTACGTTGCCATGGTAACGAGCTATGACGCCATAACGGGAACCATGTCGGCCGTTTTTTGCGCGCCGACGCCGCCGGTTAATGGCGGTCTCAGTTTTGTCTCACTGTAAGACGACTGGAGAGCACAAATACAATACAATATGCATCAGTCAATTCAAAATTGTACGTTCTATAACACTGCACATAGAGTGAGTAAGCTTCTGCTCACTGCCGGGATTACCGAGAGTGTGAACTGTGGCCATGAGCTACGTCGGGAAACACGTTACTTTTTACTACTGGAAATGCGACAGAAAATAAGTATCCCAAAACAATCTATATATTCCGATTGGCTGAGTTGTGAGGAATCGAATGGTATAAATTTGGTGTGATTTATCTTGTTTTTCCTCAAAAGAGGCCGGAATACTGCGAACGCCTGACTTTTCTTCCGACGGACGGAGCGGTGCCGGCCGCGGGGTGATGAGTCTAAAATACCACGGCATGTCTGAAATTGGATTCACTGTTGGATATCATTTAAAAACGCATTTATCACACTTAAGTCGCGATTTTAGCTACTCCCGGGTCATTCAAGGTCACTGGCATAAGATGGATGTCCAAGGATGACCTTTATACATCCGACAATATGCCATTCGACAACAGTGTTGGTGAATTCAGATGCTACACTGGACTTCATCATTTATTATTCTCTCCGAAAACGCTTCCGCAGCTCCCAGAACGCATTTAAACCGACGACCCCGCTTGACAAGGATTGGCCTAGCATGACCTGGATCAGACTCCATGGATAAAATACCATCATATGGGGCACAGATGGACTCATAATCAATCGATGAACAATATGATATCCGTTTTGTTTCATCGGCATTTATTCTTTGACGTTCATTTGTGCTAAGACTCAGAAAAGTACCACTTTCTGTCAATTTTTATCTTTGACCTGATCTGGAAGGTTACCCGTTGACCTGACACTTTAAAAAAGGGACACCAGTCGCGAGGTCTCGCCACGCGCAAGACGCTACTTTTTTCCGCGACGCTCTGGTACGCACAGTGTGGAAATGGCCGGGGAGTCGCACTAACCCCCTCTCTATGTGTAGCGTTATGCAAAAGCCTCCTCTATGTCGTTATCCTCCCTATACGAATGAGGGTTAATAGTGACTGGGCAATGTGTACCAAAATCTTAAGTGGCAAAAGACGGAGACGTAAATTCGGGTGTATAACCAAATAGATATGAAGTCTCTCCGGACAAGGACCGGCCGCGAGACTAGAGGGCAGCCGACAAGGACATAGCCCATCCCCACATCGGCCGTCCGCGCTTACCGGAACTTCTCCTCGTAGCCCTCGAACGCCTCCATGACGAGCAGCGCCGCCTCCAGCATCCTGTCCAGCCGGCCGTCATAGCCGTTGAACCTGGCCGGCGAGAGGGCGTGCCGTCAGCAGGCGGTTCGATCCGGCCGGCTCCGGTGTCAGGAGCAGCCCGCGCCGGCCACCGCCGCCGTCCGCCCGCCAGCGCCGGGCGGTGCTTGGTCGGGACAGTAGCGGATCCTATGGATTCAGCTGATCTCGGGAAAAACTGCCGCCAACGAAGTTTCCTTCGTTGCAAGTTACACGCCCAGAAGTCATCGCTGATTATCGGCAATCTCAAGAAAGCTAAACAACCACGTCTGACGGCGTGGACCGGAAGCGGCGGCGCCGTCCTGTCTGGATATTCTGTGCCGGTCGGTGGAGGCCGCCGCCACCCCCGCGCCGCCGCCCGGCCGACAGCAGCGGCCCGCGGTCCGGGCCGACCCGTCGGCCGCCCCAGCTCTGCAGGCCGGACACGCAGCGAGCTGAGCGGGCCGGAACCGCCCGCGCCGCTCGGCCGGCCGCCATCTGATCTGGGACCGGCAGAGAGGTGTCTGGGGAGATGGCCGGATCTCGGCCGCCGCCGGCCCGACACTCTGACCTACCGACCCGGAACAGCGCAGCTCACCTACAGCCGGCGCAGGGCAGTGATCTGCTGGCCAAATGACATGCAAACTAACCCAAATTACCTCACACGTGGCGACGCAAAGCGATACGCAGGCAGCCGGTGTCGCGACAGTGCAGTGATGCAACACGTCTGTATGACGGACGGAGAGCCGCGAAAATGCTTACTCAGTTCTCTGAATCACATCACCTGTTATATCTCGCCGAAAATCAAAGCGGCGCCGGCAGTAGCCAATGATATATAATGGCAAAGAAACGGCATAATGTAAGACAGCTACCGAAGATTTAGGAGGCCCTACCCGGCAACGGCAGTGTTATGACAATCGGCTTCTAGAGGATGAAGCTGTGACACACTTGCATGGTGCACGGAAAAGGCTTTTTCTTTTGTCTATCATACTAGTATTTCAAAGGAGCCGAAATTTCGTTTGTAAAGGACTCGGAAGAACGCAAGTCATGGGAATAACAGGAGAAGATATACATCTGGCTCAACGAAAACCAGAGCAGAACTTCTTTACTTCGCGTTGCAAATCTACGTCGGTTCTGAACTATGCTCGGCTGATGTAACCAAAACTTCCGTTGGCCTAAGGAGGTCGAACTTCGTCGTATTTGCTTTCATGCATTCTCGAACAACTTAATAATCTAGCGCAACGCTCGAAAGACACTACTAGCTTTGCAAACACGAGAAACGCCGGTTGATGCTGAGAAGCTGGTTTGCTTCAAATAAAAGGTCTTCTCCCCAGTTTTAAACTTAGCTTTTAGAAAATCTTCAATACCAAAACTCGGGTATAAACATCTCCAACCCGTGCATGTTTGCACGAGTTCAGCTGCACGTTGCACCAGCTGGCTTCACGTCAAGGCCGAGCTCACCTGTACATACTGCCGGACACGTCAGTGACCAGCTTCAGACGTTTCGGTTTCTGCTGAGGCGTGCCCATCTCCGGTTCCTGCTCGCCCCGTCTCTTGAAGATGGTCCTCTCGCCGGTGATACCTGGCGGCCGCGGACGCAGTCGGCCGTCCAGCAGCGCAAAGGACGGAAGTCAAGAAATTCGACGCTCGCAGTCAGTGACCGGGTCAAAACGACTCACCTAGGCTTTGTCACAGGGCGAAATATCCCTTCTGACCAATCGGATATAGACAAACATCCTTGAATCATGAGGCCGCCTCAGTAGACCCATGGACAGATGAAAAACACCGTATTCTAAAAAAAAAAATGATTTTGAGCTGTCACCAGGAAACATCGCAAACTGCCAAAATCCGGTTATCTCACGACAAAAAACTGCAAAAGCCACGGCAGAATGTCCGAAAAGTTGGCATGAAAAGTGTACATTCTCTGTCCCTTGTGAAAAAATGTACCTTCAATCAACTTGGCGTCATCCATTTCTCCGGAGGTCTGATGTTTCAGCCACTGCCGTTCTTTGCCCTTTGCCTGAAGGCTCGACAGCACCACACGAAGACTTTGCACCTGACGACAACGCAAACCCATCGTGAGGGGCAGTAAAATCAGAACAATCCATACAAGACCAAAGTACACTGTGAGTCGCACACTCCTGATCAACACAGCCACCACTAGAAAATGACTTCTGGTGGTGGCGATCGTTATGTTCAACAGATTCGCGATCGGAACACTGGGCGGCCGGTGCACCACAGCTGGCACCGCTACCCCCGTACGTCCGTCGGCAGCGGACGTATTGGAGCACCTAATCTGACTGAGAACGCCGGCTGAGGCGGAAAATGTCCGGATCCACTGACTGCAGAGAGAAGAAGCAGCGGTACCTGTTTGCGGACGTTGGCGCTCATGGTGTCGTACGCCTTGGCGTCGTGCTCAGACATGCGGATCTCCCTGAGCCGCTCCTCGTAGGCCGCCCGGTTCATCCGGCGGGCCGCCTGCCGCACGTGCTCCGGTACGGCCTCCTTCTCCCAGTCCGGCACCTGTGGAGACGGCCGACACTGGGACTGGCTGGTCAAACAAACCACATGGCCTCCTTCTCCTAATCCGGCACCTGTGGGGACGGCGGACACTAGGACTGCTGATCACACAATGGCCTCCTTCTCCCAGTCCGGCACCTGTGGAGACGGCGAACACTCGGACTGGCTGGTCACACAAACCACACGGCCTCCTTCTCCCGGTCAGGCTCCTGCGGAGACGGCCGACACTCAGCCCAGCTGACAATAAAAACACCTGATGCGAATAGGCGTCTGCTTGACATTCGTACCAGTGGTTCTCGCTTCCATTTCACCGCCAAACAACGCTTGCAAAACATTGTTTTAAATATTATGGGTGTGCAGACGTGCAGGCGTGCAAAGACTAGTCCCAACGTCTAGTCTGCGGCAAGAGATGGCGCCGCCCAAAGAGACGAAGGTCGCTCCGGTCCTGTCCTGACCGAAAGACCTCGGTAGTTCGTCCAATCCTAAAGCACAGCTCGCCACTTCACAGCCTTTCTATTGCGTCGCAGCTACAATATTCGACCTCGCGCCTGTTGATCCTGGAGCCCTACCGTTGCACCTGCAGTCATTGTCGTCCCAATGAAACTACGGCTTTCTGCGCCCGGCGATCCGTCCGGTCGGCTCATTACTGGTCCAGGCCGAATATCCTGTGAATATACAGCCTTCGCAGCCCGTCGGAGTTTCGCGTTCTGTTCGCCGTTTGGTCGGCCTTCTTCCGTGAGACAGCTGGTGGGCACTGCCGAGCCGAACCGGTCCTCGCCAGCCGAGATATGCTGCCAATCTCCGGTCGGTGGAACGAATTTCCACCGGCCGGCCACAACGTTGTAATCATGTTGAGGACCGGCGGAGCATGGCCGATTTTACCACTGGGAAGTGGGAAGATACCACACGGCAGGAGTCGACGACATGCGGATCTCGCCACGGCCGAAGACACCAGCCCATGGCGGCGCTGCTGACACGTGACCGTCACTGCCGGTGTCACAGGCCTGCCTCGCCACTCAGGAGAAAATACCGCGCCGACTAATAACGGTTCAGCCGAGCGGAACCGAGCAGCTCCGACCGCAGTAGTCTGACACCGAACTGGAGTGTCGTCTCCAGGGGAGCCACACGTCCTGCCACCGCCGCTGACCTCGTTCCGACACGCCAAACGAGCTGGCGGCACCCTCCGGTCGGACGGACGGAAGGCCAGGCTGGCCGGCCAGAGTCGGCCTCATACGCGCCGGGGCGCCCGTCTGATGGATGGTCGGGCGGCCATGGGCCTGGTAATGGAGCGCAGGCGCCGCTGGGTGGCCGGTCGGCAGCCGGCACCGCTTCCGGCACTGCCCGACCTCTCCCAGCCCCCGCGGCAACACGGGGTCACTGTACCGCCTGGGAGCCGGCACTGCCAGACTTCTCCCAGCGCCCGCGGCAACACGGGGTCACTGGACTGTATGGGAGCCGGGGACGCCGCAGCTTATCTGACCACCAGGAAATACTACGTGGAAAAAATGAACGGCATGAGACAGGAACGACAATCGCCGACAGGGACAGGTGCAGGCTACAATGCAAATCTGTGAGAAAGAAAGTAGACGGCATGAGGGCGGACTAGATGACAGGATAGGCAGGCAAAAGGAGATAAGAAGCCGTTGAGTTCCAACAACCATTCCAATTCGGAGATAAAAGCCCGATCTGGACCGCGGCAGTAACGGAGCCCTCGGTCGATAACCCCGTCTTAGTTTTACCGCCTGCGACGTCCCGGAGAACAAACGCCGGCGTGGTGCGGCACGCCTTCCCCAGTCATTTCCAGCGGCGCGAACTCTCCTTCGCGCCATCCATCAGAGGTGACGGCGCCCGTCTGAAGGTACTGACGAACAGCCGGCGCGTCGGGGAAATGGACGGACCTCCTCTGCCTCGAAACTGGCGGCGCCATCAGATCGAGCGGAAGCCTATTTCGGAATCCAGGGTTCGCGGTGTCCGTCACCGCCGATGCATGGTGTTCTGGGAACTTCATAATCTAGTCGTGATTTATGAGGCTGACTGGCAGCATCTGATCATTCGCGGCTCACTGGCTGGGTCGCCGACTCTAATTTTCCGCCGCCATGTGACTCACGCTCTGTCAGGTTCCGTACTCCACCTGACAAGAAGCAGATCGCGATGTTCACTCGACTATCACCCGGGTACAGAGCGATATTTCAGGCTTCATCTGCTCGACAGCCACAGGCCATTTGAGCACACACGACCTGTCCAAGCACGAGGTCGATATTGGGACCTCGTCCAATCGGCCGGCCAGGAAATCCCATCATCATTCCGGTGATGAAGATGAGACCCAACTTGATCGAGACGAAATGCGGCAGCGGACACCACGTCTCACGTCATGACTCCACGTCCGACTCCGGTTACGATCCGGTCACGACTTCGGCCTCGACCCCAGTCACGACGCCGGTCACAACTTCGGTCACGACTCCGGTCACTACTCCAGAAGCTGCTCTCGTCAAGACCCAAGCCGTCTTTCTGGCCTTGACCTCAACAATGGTTCCAGTCCCAGATCCCGCCTCGATACGGCCAAGTTCGAGACATTACTCCCGTCATTAATCGTCTCCCGTACGTTCATGACTCGATTTATCGTTCCAATCTGAGTCATTGCTCAAGTCACCATCCCAGGCATCGCACGGGTCACGACCCCAAACACAGCTCCATGTACGGCGAGAATTAGTCGTCAGCGCGGAGGGCGCTGGTTACCACCCGTCGCCAGCTGACGATGAGTACCCATCAGTCGGGGAGAGCACCGACCGAGAGGCGCCCGTCAGGGCGGCTCAAGCACCTCCTGAACCGAGACAGTGAGAAAACGAGACAGCACGAGAGAGAGAGAGAGAGAGAGAGAGAGAGAGAGAGAGAGAGAGAGAGAGAGAGAAATTCAATACAAGTGAGACTTACGTGAACCAAGTTGAGAAGCAAAGAATCCTTAGCAGCTTCGTCCCGACAAAAAGTTCAAGCAACGATGAAACAGCAAGTGATAAGCAAAAGTATGTGTATGAAAACTGTAGCACATACTGACTACTCCATATGAACAAAGAATTTGTTCAACCAACCGATGTCCGGTAAGGCGCGAAGCAAAACTTTCCCACGGAAATGATCTTTCGGCAGATATCAGCCAAAAGGGCTCATGAATCCCTGGCCATGCAGCGTAGAGTTACGAATACGTAGATATATCGCAAGAAGTGTCTAACATGCCTGAACAGATTCACAAATACGAGATGATTAGGAACACGAGATTGTGCTGTGGTAAAACTGACCCACAGGAGGGAGATCACTCTAAAATAGTCACGAAGCATCTCAAAAAGTCGACATTAACCTATGTTTAGAATGGCGAGAAACCCTATCACGCCGTAACTACGTTCCCCTCCCCCCCCCTGTGAGACTGGTCTCCCCTGAGCGGTTACACGGGCCGGGGAAGGCTGGTACGCTCAGTCAGCTGGGGCTGAAAAACTGGACCGGATACAGTCCATCACCACAGCGCAGTCCTACCGCCCCGTGGGTGTTGTGAAGGGAAAGAGATGCATGGCGGATGGCACAAAGCAGAGCCACCAGCGGTGCCGATTTGTATTCTTTCGAGGGGGCCCTGGCCGACTCAATGTTGATTTGGGCTCCTCCAATAATAGTTTGGGCCCCTGTAATATTTTCTGCCAGTTTTAAGGGGAATTGGGCAAAAATAAGGGAAGAAACGCCGCAATAGATAAAAGGTAGGAAGAAAGTACAGAATAAGGCATAGAGTGATATATCTATCTTTCAGTCTTCTATGTACATATATCCGCATATATATACATATATATATATATATATATATATATATATATATATATGGGATATGCGTTTTTATTTGAAAAATAGTAACAAAAAGCTCAAAAATTTCCACTGATCAAAATAAAAAGGGCTAAATCTATTGAGAAACCCACATTCGGGGAGGTTAGGTTTCTCAAAAACAAAGGTCGGGCCCACGGCTCGGCCCATCCAATCATTTACAGAAATTGACGCCCCTGAGAGCCATTTATGGCTGATGAAAATGGACGACCAAATGTACCGTGCCTTTTGTTATCAGCCTTCACGCCGAAGTCGGTTAAAGCTGCATTAATATCAAATGCATAAAAGTTGCTCTTAACATGCGACGCATCAAAAAGAATACGAGACGCACTCTAAAAAAGCGATTTGATTTGTTCACATTTGGCAAGTCCCACACTTCACAAGGCACGCGACCGCACTCCTCAAGGATCCTGTGCTCAACCAGGAACACCCATTCGTAAGCCATCTGAGATATGGAGGACGTAATTCATCCGGTCCTAAGGCTCCAAGTGGTTTGAAAGACTGAGAAACTGTGACCTTCATAACGTTTGGTTCTTCTTCAAACAATCCGGGAATCATTACCGGCCGTGATATGCCGGGCGCCCGCCAATAAAGATTCCG
This sequence comes from Capitulum mitella, assembly GCA_030062745.1. NCBI lineage: Eukaryota > Metazoa > Arthropoda > Thecostraca > Pollicipedomorpha > Pollicipedidae > Capitulum > Capitulum mitella. Next base: position 21,271,112 of record CP099841.1, on the reverse strand, counting down.
CCCCGGAGGCCGATTTCCGGCGAGACGTTTCATTAGCACCTGCTTCAGCGGCCGACCGTCCGCCCCGTCTGAAGGCGGCGTCGAGTGCCACTTGTCGGCGCCGCGCCGAGAGCTCTATCTCGGGCGCGGCGGACGGCAATTTCAGCCACGCCTCGCGGCAAGAATTCCAAAAGGCGCAGTAGTGACGTCACACCGGCCCAAGTCGGCGTCAGATGACGCTACACTATCAGGAACCAGTCAAATGGTGCTCCGAGGCCGTGTTCATCTTTTTGTTTTTCCCTACCTGTCCTCTGGGCCCGTGCTGGGTCCATTCTGCAATAAATCTTTCACAGACCGAGTGCGTCGGGCCACGACAGGTGCTCGTAGATCTGCTGCTCTCTCAAGGTTCTGGGTTTTCCGCTGGCCTGTCTAACTAGGTACAAATCCTTTCACCGCACTGTGTTGTCCTCAGACGGAAGCATGCGAACTTCAACTTGGAACAGAAGAGCTGCAACGCCCTAGAAAGCATTAGCAAAGCTGACAACCTTCTACTCTGAAAAATAGCACATCTGTCGACTTGGTGTCAATCCTTCACCTTGCTCCTCAAGCAGTCCCTGAAGGGCTCACTATAAAACGAGCCCAACACGGACTAAGATCGCAGTCCTGGCCCGCAACGTCCAGAGACGACATCATCTGACGTCACTCTAACCGGGGCCGGTATCAGATGACGCAACGCCACCCAAAGCCTGCGTCAGATAACGTCACTGTCCATGCATGGCGTCACGTGCGGGCCACTGACCAACCACCGAGACTGCCTGCCGGCGGCCGGCGGCGCCGGCCACTCACCAGTCCCCTCCAGCCGGACCAGGGCCTCAGGAACTGGACGGCAGGAACAGTAGACACGAGGCCCAGGAGCCCTCACTCCAGGGAACAGGGCCAACTAAGTAATGCAGAACAGCCAGACATATGGCATTCTCCAGTCGGACGTACCCTACTCCGAGGCCAGCACCAGGCCTGGCAGGGCCCTCACCTGCGTGACGTCGTGCCCAGCGTCCAGCCGGTAGGGGCCACCCTTGCCGCCCAGTCCGGCCGTGTCCCGGCCGCCCGTGCCGCCGGCCCACGTGTTGCCGCCCACGTGCGGCGCGTTGGTCGAGTCCACCTTGCCGTGCTTGGGGGAGGAGACGTCCTTGCCGCTCTCGCGCTCGTACGTCATCTGGATCGGCCGCGAGTCTGCCGAGCCGTCATTTATATGCAAATGCAGCCGGTCGACGGTAATCGGCCCGCTGGCGGCGGCCGGATCCATCAATCCATCCGCAGCCGGCTCAGAGGCGGCGACCGGCGCCGCCGACACCAGGGATACAGTCTCCCTGACAGCAGGATACCGGGCACACGGTCTCTCCGACACCAAGAGACCGGGCACACGGTCTCTCCGACAGGACAGAGAGGATACAGTCTCCCTGACAGCAGGATACCGGGGATACAGTCTCTCCGACAGCAGGACACCGGGCACACGGTCTCTCCAACATAAGGACACAGGGGATACAGTCTCTCCGACAGCAGGACACCGGGCACACCGTCTCTCCGACAGCTAGATACCGGGAATACAGTCTCTCCGACAGCAGGACACCGGGCACACGGTCTCTCTGTCAGCTACACACCGGGCACACGGTCTCTCCGACAGCAAGAGACCGGGGATACGTTCTCTCCGACAGCAGGACACCGGGCACACGGTCTCACCGACAGCAGGACACCGGGCACACAGTCTCTCCGGCAGCAGAACGCCAAGGACATACAGTCCCTCCGACAGCAGGATAACAGGGACACAGTCTCTCAGACAGCAGGACACCAGGAGACACAGCCTCTCCGACAGGCGCCCCAGCCGACATGACCGCCAGCGGCCGGCCAGCGCGGTCCTCCGCTGGCCGCTCAGACCAGCCGCGCCGACCAGACCAGCCGTACCGTCTCCGACGAGTCGGCCCCACGCGGCGGCGGAGCGGGCCAGCTGTTCGGCGGCCGTCTCCCAGAGCCGGACGACGCCGCGCGTGTCGACTGTCACCACGCCGCCGCCGCCGTGGCCCGACACGAACAGCGGACGCTCGTTGATGTTGGACGCCCACGAGTAGAAGTGCAGGTGCGAGCTGGGACTGAAACGAGCGCAGGGCGTGGGCTGTGTGGCACGTGGTCAGCAGGAGCCACAGGAGGATCACTGGCGCATGGCCGTGTCGCACCAACGACGGGATGTTCTTTCGACACAAAAGCGGTTATCCACAGGAATCGGGGGACCGGATGAGGAGGTCGGAGTCCATGTAACGCGCTAGGCTGAGCAGGGGCTCTGATCTCAACATCACCTCGGTCAACACCTGCATTACATTATGTCTAGCAATGTGGTTGTCACAGGCACATGAACCAGTTCTCCGTGGCTGTCGTCTGCAACAGAGCGAAACTGGCTCTGCTGAGTGTCATCGAGACCAGTCGGACCGGCAGCAGGCGGCCGACTAGAGGGAAGAAAGACCGGCACAATGAGACGATACCCGCGCAGACGTGGACCATACGGATACAGAAGTGTGCGTGTCTTTCCGTTCCCACGATTTTTGTTCTAGCAAACGGTAAGCTGAACGATGACGCCAGAGCTGGTTATGAATATCTCCCAGCTGAGATCATGAGCCCGCGCCTGCTCCGTAACATTGCGTCAGACCACACGGCACGAGCTGGCGCCTGCAAAACACCTAGCGACATATCCAACTCAGCACAACACGTTGCACAGCAACAGGTGGCCGCGTCTGGCCGGCTCCCGCAGACAGACAAATCCGCCAGCGGTAATGCCGGCTTTAGATCGCGAGCCTGCATCAACGAATATTGTTATCATGAAAAGCGCTGAACAAGAGACATCAAAGTCCCGCCGACGTTTCAAGCCGGCCGGCCGCCAACAGCACGGGGCGCGCGAGAGGCGAGACGCACTCTCCATTCACACATCAGAAACGCCACCCAGACTGCCGGGACACCCACGTGATCCAGGAATGTGAGAGTCCCGTCTGAGACGAGGACGACGTGCACCGCTCCCAGCTGTCCGGACACCCTAGCCTACACTCGGTTGCGATGCGCAACCGTGTCCGGTAACGTTAGGGCACATCAACAGCGGCTCACGAAAACATCAAACGGTTCATTTTATTGCGGAATATGAGAGGACGCTGATGATTATGATTGGCTGCTACAGCGAAATCAACGATAAACGTGCTAACGTATTAACGTTCCGTTCCCACTAACTGGACACACCGCTGCCGACTCGGATACGAGTGCCTCCTCAAAAGAGCTGGACGCCTGCGCAATGGATATGTAATCTGGAGAATACAGCATGTTTGTTGGGCAAGTCTGCCCATCAAAACGAGGACTAACAGTGAACGCTCAGGCTTTCTGGTGTGCATTCTCTACAACGATAGTCACCTGTGTGTGCACTCAAGGCGAAGTACGACGCGGAAGGGAGTAAAACTCTCCCGTTAGCACATAGCCAGGATACAGCCACAGGCCGTCGAATCGATCCAGTTTACCCCCCTCGACTGGTGACAGCCTGTCTACGCCTCAGCTCCCTCAGTACGTGACTTGTCTGACAATGCGGAGCAGACCACCTCCCAGTACCTGACAATGCGGGGCAGTCTACCTCCCCGTTCCTGACAATGCGGATTAGTCTACCTCCTGGTGCCTGACACTGAGGGTCAGTCCACCCTCGTCCCTCCTATTCCGGGCCAGTCTGCCTCCCAGTGCATGATGGTCCAGTCTTCCTCCTCATGCCTGACATTATCATGCCAGTCTACCTCCCAGTGACTGTTACTGCGATTCACTCTATCTCCCAGTGTCTGACATTACCAAGTCAGTCCATCTCCCAGTACCTGACAATGCGGGCCAGTCTACCTTCCAGTACCTGGCATTGCGGTCCGTCCAACTCCTCGTAACTGGCATTGCAGGGCAGTCTACCTCTCCGTTCCCGACAATGCGGGATAGTCTACCTCCCAACAACTGATATTGAGGGCAAAATCCTGGCTGCAGCGCAGCCAGGATTTTCTTACGGGAGGCGGGCCGGGGCTCAGAATGAACTGAAATCATCCGAAAGCCGCCTGCCGGGAAGAACATATGCAGTGGTTTTCACGAAAAATGTGGGCTTAAGGCAGGGGGGAGGGGCGGGCCCCCGCCCCCTGGTTGCGCCTCTCTCTCTCTCTCTGTATATATATATATATATATATATATATATATATATATATATATATATATATATATATATATATATATATATATATATATACAGACGGATAGATAGATAGATAGATAGATAGATAGATAGATACCCGCCAGTACCTGACGTCACCACCACGTCAGTCTCCCGCCGATGAGTAATGAGAGATACCCGTCCGCCCCACCACTAGCCCTGGCGTCGGCTGTGAATGTCCCAACCAGTCGGTTCTACAGCAGCGGCTGCGTCTCTCTGAATACGTCATCAACGCTTCGCATCCTGATCGAGTTATCGACACCAAACGACCTCATTAGCAAATCAATGAGGATGGCGGCGTTGCGGCGCCGTGTCCTGGCGCCGTGATCTCAGCAGGCCCGCGCCCGTGCGCGCCACCCCACCGGCCCAACCAGTCGAACCAGGCAGCACGCCGCCGCAGAAAATCAAGTAACCGGCCGTAAATAGTCATTACAGTCAATGGGGCGGAAATGAGTCGAATAACGTCGCGCGTTTTGGGACGGGTGGGAACACTTCAAACGCGGCGAGCTGACACCGACATCCGCAGTTCCGATGACGCAGCGCTGGGGATGTGGCCGTGCGTGAAACGAGAAATGCACGCTATTCGGCGATGATTTACTCAATATCAGAAAATTTCGCGCCGGTCATAGCAAACTTGCTTTTTCATTCGTTCCTTTTTCTCTTGCGTTTTGTAACTAAAGAATCACGGTAGCATAATTCGAGGCACGCTTGGTGTTCAAAGTTAAAAAGGACACCTTTCGGTTAGCATCACTGCTTTCCATTTTTCATTTGCAATGAGATTTCTTCCGTGGGTGTGAAATCCACTCTCATTATGAAACATGCGTAAAAGCGCGTTATTCCTAACATAGCGGTATTCCGCTGCCGCATTACATGCAACTCTTCTCGTACTCAATACTATTAGCATTGATTTCCTTGACTAATAAGTTGCTTGTCTGAATGACAGTCCTGTGGTTTCATGACACGATATATGACGTACATGGCATGATATATTCAGATGATGTACACAGCAGATCACGCGGTCTAAATGCAATGGCAGCATTAACCGCCTCGATGCCTTTGTACAAAGCGCGTCTCACCTCCGCCGCACTTCAGGAAAGCAGCAACGGTCAGAGAAAGTCAAGATTGTCTTCCAATTCCCCTTCAAATAAAGCATTTCTCACTCTGTGGCTACAATGAACCCCGTATTCAAGGGAATGCATTTGGCTTGTCCCACGTACTGACAAGCGGAAATACAACACTTCTGAGCATATCAGTCAGCAACAACGATGAAAAACAACGGAAACGAATGTTGCTTTATGTTAAGCACTTTATGGGCGTGAATCGGACTAGTCTCAACGATCACCAGATCCTTCATACCCAGGGAAGGGAATGAGACGAGGAAACGCATTTGTTTTTAAACAGGTCAGAGAAAACGAACGCAAATCTTTTCCGGCGTTTTATTCTATCCGCGATGTTTTTAGATTCCATCGTAATAGCACAAACTTTCGTTGGCTGTCATGATTGCTAGGAACATGGGCAAAAAATCCATCAGACTGATACAGTTAATGCCGACTGGACTACGGAAAACAAAGAATAAGCAGCAAACAAATAATCAACCGCCTTCGAACCACGCTGTCCCAGACATACAATACAAGACCACCCTCTGATGACACTATGTAATCAGTGAACGAAATCATATTCTGATTAGCATGATGACGATGCATTCCCATTTCGACAAAAGCATTAATTTCGCCTCCAAACGTGCCAGGTGGACTTAAGTGCACAACTCAGCCGGCAGATAAACCACTATGATTCATCACGGTGTCACTGTAGCGTGAGGTTTTATCATTACGGAGTTCCTGCTACACCCCTCACGTTCGCAAAGTCCGGCAGTAATTGGCCCTTATCTGACGACGGCAAGTTATGTCAATGGATAAAAATCCACCAAATGGCCATTACGAGAATCGTTTCGCATACGAGCCCCATCAATGACCTGGCATCTAGGGAATCTCTTGTAACACGCAATCACGCGTAAAAATAATGATTATACGAATTCTTAACAGCTGTCGACAAGAAGCAAAAATACGCACTCCAGCTGGGTATGGCTCAAGGTCATAACGATAACGTGCAAAACACGGTCTTTTTGAAACGTACTGCTCATTTTCTGACCAATGAACCAAACAGGTTTTCAGCATCGCAAAAAACTTTCGAGCTTGGCTAGGTCTTTAAAAGTTCATGAAACATTCGACAAAGAATTATTTACGCACAAATAAACACCCGCCGGATGATTAATACACACAAGGCTCACCTCTGCACTGGCAGGTACTTGACAGTCGAGGACGGGAGGTCAGTGACCTCTAAGTAGGCCGCGACAGAAGCGGATTTGGCAATATCGTGCCTCACTTCCGGTGGCAGGTCAGCTCGGGTCACGACCCGCGTCACCTGGCGACGTCACACGGGTCAGTTGACACCCGGCTTTAGACGACAGGTCAGCTCAGGTCACGATCTTTGTCACCCACTCAGCTGACTGAGGGAACGGGTCAGATCGGGTCATAAGAACCCGAGACATTATGTAAATCGACTTGCATCCCGTGACAGGAACTCCGTATACCGATCTACATCAGACAGGCACTCCGTACACCGACCTCCATCAGAGACAGGCACTCCATATACCGACCTCCACTCCCAGAGGAACTCCGTACACCGACCTCCACCCCGAGTCAGGAATACTGTATACCGACCTCCGCCCTGAGACAAGAACTAAGTATACCGACCTCCATCCCCAAGACCAGAACTCCGTATATCAACTTCCACCAGAGACAGGAACTCCGTATACCGACCTCCGCCTCGAGACAGGCACTCCGTATACCGGTCTCCAACCCGAGACAAGAACTCCGTATACCGACCTCCATCCCGAGACTGCAGCTGTGCCCTGACCTGGCCGGACTCCGGCTGGATGACGGTGGTGTGTCGCGGGTTGGGCGGCCACGTCTCCGTCTGCTGCGGCCGCTCTCCAGCCCGGCCACCCGGCCGCGGCCAACGGTACACCTCGTTCTCGCTGGCGTCCAGCTCCGGGAAGCCGACCGCCAGGGCCGCGTGCGACTCGGCGTCGGCCAGCAGCCGGGACGGTGCGTTGATGGTCTCGCCGAGCGCGGCCGACAACACCTGCGGCGGCGTGTCCCCGGTGGCCGCCTGCAGCACGGCCGACAGACGGGCCGGGCCGGACTCGGTCACCGGCGCTAGCACCGCCTCCGACAGGTCCTCCGACAGCCGCAGCACGTACCGCCTGCCGGCAGACCACATTCAGAACGAACTGTCTCCGACAGGTCCTCCGACAGCCGCGGCACGTACCGCCTGCCGGCAGACCACATTCAGAACGAACTGTCTCCGACAGGTCCTCCGACATCCGCGGCACGTACCGCCTGCCGGCAGACCACATTCAGAACAAATTGTCTCCGACAGGTCCTCCGACAGCCGCGGCACGTACACCCTGCCGGCTGCCGGGATATCATTCTCACCACGTACTGCGTCACACCACCACACAGCCGAAAGGCCTGTTTTTTTCAGGTAGATCGTCCCACAGACACAGCACGGACAGTCTCACGAAGATCCTTTGAAAGCCACAGCACGCAATTGGTCGCATAAACCTGGTCTGACTTCTCAACACAAATCTTACAATGAAACAGAACTGTTACAAGCTCGGCATTCACATCCCGAATACCAGGGACTGTTTGATGTTGGGTCGTGACCGGACCCCCAGCTGAGGACCAGGCGGTCTCTACAGTACCTAGCAGAGTCTCCCTCCTGCAGTAGCCACTGGCGGTCCTGGATCGTGACCTCACCCCTAGCTGAGGAGAGAGCGGCCCGTGCAATACCTGGCCGAGTCTCCCTGTTCCTGCAGCAGCCACTGGCGGGGCGCCACCAGAGAGAGACTGGCAACGTTGAGGGGCAGAGTCAAGGAGGCAGTCAGCCCGTCTTCCAGTAGCAGCGTCTGCAGCCGGCTGCCGCCCGGCTCAAACATCACCTGCACACGGCAGAGGAGGCGGACGTCAGAGGAAAGAGAGCAGGAGCTACTTGTGCCTGTACCACTCTGCACAGCCAGCCTGTACTCAAGCATCACCTGCGCTCGGCACGAGGGGACTTCAGCGGTGACACAGCAGCCGGATAGTGCAGCCCAGCAGTTCAGACGCAACATACAGTCAGCCAGCATGTACAGAACGCACTGTCCGAGGAACACCAATATCTGTATACCAGATTGGGAAAAGTGCAAACATAACGCAATCTACAAGCGTAATGATCGCCTCGCATCAGGAAAACTTCTCTTGTGCTAAGACAATTTCATCGTCCAACAGGTATCACACAAACTGCAAACAAATTAAAAGCGCGGAGGTACGATCAAACGTAGAATTTCAAAAGACCACTGGCTTCGGTTTTGGTCGGGTGGACTATTCCTCTCAGCTTTTTGCGAGGTCCGGGACGTTTCGAAAGCACGCCAGCCGGCGACTCACTCGCCTCCGAGTTCCCGACGGATAAGACGATTTCGCAATACCCTGAGTCTTGTTTACTTTTATGCCGGTGCCAGCCGGCAGCTAAACAAAATTCCCAATGCTCTGAGCGGACTGTGCGGCCTTGACAACGCCAAAGCCGGGCGAAGCCATACATTCTGTTGACACAGCAAATCGCTTCAGCCGCCTTACTTACGACCATATTTTCGCGGGACCTTTCAGAGTTCATCCGCCAAGAAGTGCTGCTGCTGGCTGGCAAAGGAGCGGCGGATTTTCTCGGTGGCCGTTTCGAACAGGTTGGCGGCCGAGAGGCGCCACATGTCCCCGGTGTGTCGGTCCAGCATCACCAGGCCGTTTGTCTGCGGGCCGTGCCGGTGCCGTTAGCAGGGCGGCAGGGCGGCCGGCCGTCCGCGCCGCAGCCCCGCCGCTCCGCTGTGCAGCCGGCCCCGGAGCTAAGCCACGGAGGCCGCCGGGAGCCGCCGTCCGCCCTCCCTCGAGATTACGGTGGCCGCACGGGCGCGCAAACAAGTTAGCCAGCACAAAGCGCTGTGATATAACGCACCGGTACCCGCAAATCCAGACGGTAACTATACACGGGGCAATTTGTTCGTGGCGGTGTGCTCACCGGAACTTGAGCCACGCCTCACGAACGCTTTTACGCACAGAGCACATGTCAAAGAGGATGTGCCGGGGACACCCCCTTACAAATACCAAGCTGCCTACAAAAGGTAAAGCCTCAGTCCTACAGGACAACGTTATCGAACACCAAGGCCAAACTGAGTCCAGGTAGCTGCGCTCAAGATGACACGTCACAGCAGCACTTTGGTTGACGTTGATTTTTTAGAATAATTGAGATTTCAAAAGTGGGTCCCGGACAACTGTTTAACCAGCAGCCATTACTTTCCTTCAACATTCCTCACAACCACCAGGCCCCGCGCATCATCTCGCCGACGTCACCGAGTGCAGTCAGGGCGGGGAGCGCGGTCTCACGTGCTCCTCGTGCGCCAGCAGCCGGCCCTGCAGCTGGCCGGCGAGCGGCGCCAGCTGCAGCCGGCTGCGGTAGCCGTCCGCCGCCAGCTGCTGGTACAGCGGGCTGTAGAATGTCGTGGAGCCGGCCAGCGGCACGGCGTACAGACCGGCCGGGTTCACCGCTCCGACCAGCAGCGTGTCCCCGCCGGCCGCGTCACCTGGCGGCCAGCAGAGGTCACGACAGGTCAACCGCTGCAGCCGCCCACTAAGGCGGCGCCCGAACGGGGCAAAGCGTCCCCTCCCCGCTAGTCGATGGCAACGGATGTTTGTCGCCGCATGTCAAGGTAAGTGTTGGGGAACTATCCGGTCCGATTTATGGGGGCCCGATAGCCCATCTTGGCTCAAAAAAAAAATACAGCGAACCGAGACAATAAATATCCCCCAGTGGCTACAGATCTATGGATGTCTGTTTCGCGCCGTCCAAGCATTACGCGTCTTTCGCTGATCAGCAGTCCTCGGAAGAGGGTGAATTTCCGAGATATCACCAGCTGTAAGCCCATATGACGTAGAAGACTTATCTGGGTTCACGTAATGCAAAACAAGTTCGGGTTTTTAGCTCCACGAGATTCCAAGTATGTTTCGTCATGTTCCTCCTGCATGGAGGCTCTTCAACGCTTTCATCCTTATTTCATCCACCGTGTACACTCCTTCCTTTCGACTTTAAACGAGCCACCTAGAACGATCAGCGCTGACCTTCATGTATATTCATCGTGGCGACTACTTCCCTGCCTAACACACGGTGGCCTTTGACCTTCAACTAGTTTACGGAGACGTCTGATCCCGACTGATCCTAGCTCTTCCACTGACGTGTCGTGACTTTCACCCTTCGACCGGCAAAAGATCACCCTTACGGCTTAATTGGCAAATGGCGAACTCTGCCGGATTGACCTGAGCTGACAAGGACGTCAGACACGATCTCGGTCTCACCTGTCCTGGCAAAGACGTCCAACACGATATCAGCCTCGCCTGTCCTGACACAGACGTCGGACACGATCTCAGTCTCACCTGAGCTGACACAGACGTCGGACACGATCTCAGCCTCACCTGAGCTGACATAGACGTCGGACACAATCTCAGCCTCACCTGAGCTGACACAGACGTCGGACACGATCTCAGTTTCGTCCAGCGGCAGCGCCCAGTGGGCGCGCAGCTCTCCGAACACGGTGCCGCGCGCCTCGACCCTGTCGAGCGGCATCTCCCGGCCAGAGTAGCGGTACGGTCCGCGCACCTCGAGCGGCCGCAGCTCGGCCGGCAGCCGCAGCAGCCGCGCCCGCCGGCCGCCGCCGTCCGACGCCTGCTGCCAGCCGCCGCAGCGCACCGCCGCCGGCAGAGGGTACCTGCCGCACACAGCGCGCTGACGTCAGACGGCCGTCACCAGGCCGACGTCACGGGACGGTCATCAGGCTGACATCAACAGGCTGTCACCGGACTGACGTCTGTGGCAGGGGGTGTATTTTGGTCCCGGTCTGATATCAGTTGCCGGCCACTGGACTGACCCAAAATTGAGAGACAGGACTGACGTCTGTTGGTATATCGCCGCCAATATTTTTCCCCTTCTTAACGCTACATTTCTATGGAGGTTTTCCTGGATATGGACGCAATGAGCTAAATTTGGAATGTCTTCCACACACCAAACAGGCGACTTTAGAAGTCTCCAGGCTCCTCGAAGACGAAGCATTTTTCCTTTAGACTGTAAGGAGCTGTGTAGGCACGATGGCTAGCACAGCGGCGAAGGAAATATCAAATGCCCTCATTCACTAACGAGAAACAGCACCGAATGTAGGAGCAAAGGCTCTAAAACTACAGCCTATACGTCTCCCCGCATCAGTTTGGCTTCCACTACTCCGTAATGCTCGTGTTCTGATCAATGTCGCCTGACTGTTTAAATGGGCGAATCAAGTCATATTGTTCGAAGCTTTATGCGCAAAGCAAATCATCAGATATTGAACAACACAAGCTCCGCACGACTGGTGAGGTTCAGCGCTATGAATCACTGTAATAAAAGCCATGGCCGATTTTTCACTACTACGCGACGGAAACGATATTGTTAAAAAAAAATTGCAGGCAAACGGCTCCAGTTGGTGCATTTTTGCGTTTCTTTCGGACACCTACATTGAATCAGCGGCAATCTGCGCAAGTGCACGCAAACACGAAAACTGCGCCGTCCGGAGAGAAAAAGGGATATCGGTGAAGTAATGTATTACGTAATGCGACCCATTCCACATATCGTCTAAATGATGCATAGCCATCACACTTGTCACCCATTCACGCAAGGCATCAGCACGCTTTACCTGGTACAGTACGAACAGAGACCCAGTCAACAATTCACGAAGCAGCCCTACCTGCTTCACAATTTGCCAGTCATTATAAATAAGGCAACTGATAATCGCATTCACCACTGATAGCGTGGCCTACAAAAATATCGAAGGTAGAGCCAAACTGTTTACAAAACCCAGGGAAACAATAAATGGCTCACCTACGAACATGACATCGATCAACTGCACCCGTAAATATACTCGCAACCAGGTACTTCCATCCATTTTGAACATCCAAAACTCAGTGAAATTTGCTATTAAAAATGTGTGTCGACGTAACGCGAAGAATAAACCAACGGTGGCTGGGGAACATGAAACCATAGCACGTTAAGGCCATTACGTTTAACCCACCGTCATATCACGACGAATCAACGCAAGAATTCGAGTACGGTGACAACTGCACCTTGATCCAAATTCAACAACTAACGTCCGATTACGAATGACGCTCATCGCGTTTTCGTTCGTAAAAGACACCGCAATGGAGGAATATTTGGGATGTTCCGCCATCAGTGGCCACTAACGCTACAAAATATGCAGTCTTTTGGAGGCACTGATAGCGCCTGAGTTAACTGCTACGGTTCTGTGCAGTTATATGCAGTGCAAGTCGCGGAAATGCGTACCATTTACCGCTGGGGTCGACTGGCCGCTGATTCACAATAACCTCGAGACAACGAAGTCGTAAAAACTTGAGCTGATGGGCATCCCGCCGATACCCGCATGTCATTCCATGGACATAATGAGAACGTGTTTGCGCTAACCAGGATCGCATCTCATATCGGCACTTCTGCGACGGCAATTCTCGTTAAGGCCACCTTGGAACCTCGCCATCAGCTACCAGCCAGCATCACCGAGTCTACCACATCCAAAACGCACGGGGACCGGCGCGACCTCGGGCGACGACCACGCACCACCGGACACGTGACAAAGCTCGTCACCGCCACGCGCCGCGCCGCTGGCCGCCGGCCGGCGCTCTTACTCTTTAGCCAGGTGGACGCTGGCGGCGCTGGCGCCGATCGGGATGCCGTGCTTGTGCAGCACCTGGGCCAGCGACTCCCGCGTCTGCTCGCTGTACGAGTCGAAGTCGAACACGTTCCGCACGACCGTGGCCAGGCCGTCCTCGGGGAAGCGCTGTCGACAGAGAGGCGCGGTCGGTGCCGGGCGGCGGCAACCCTCGGGCCGGCACGAGCGGCGTCTCCGACAAACAGAGCCCGCCGCCAGTCGGCCGGCGCGCGCCTCAGGCGGCCCGGAGATGACACCAACGGCACGGCACACGGCTGCCCGGCGTCCTCCTCCGAGCATTCGAGAGACGACACACAGCGGCCTCGCCTGTCACCGGTCCAGCGGCGGGCGTCAGACGGCACGCCAGCCGACCCAGGGCCGTCGCCGGGCATCTGCTGCGGCCGCCGGGCGCGACAGCCGTCTGCCGAGCGGTCCGGACCGCTCACCTGAAGGTGTTTCACGATGTTGACGGCCTCACGGGTGGAGTACGGGTAGGCGATCAGGCCCTGGTCCGACATCTGACGCAGCTCACTGAACGACGCCACCACCTTGTCCAGCAGGGCGTCTGAAACACCAACAGATATCGTGACGTCAAGATGTCTGAACGGACGTCGGACAGACATGATGTCAAGATATCTGAAGCGCGGTCAGACTCAGTGATGTCGCGGATAGACGGCTGTGATGCCGCCATGTTGTCCAACGGACGCATGGAACGCCGCCAGGTACACCTGGCCCATGCTCACGCAGGATCAGTGCTTAGTAATATGATCTACTGCACGTCATGACCACTCGGCAGATGGCTCGCTGAGATGCTCGCCCCTGGAGCCTGACGCGCACATCGGCGTCGTATTCACTGGCTGTAAGCTGATCCAGTGGAAAACGACGCACATACCTGAACACAGTCAAATGCACAGACACATGATGACCAAGACCATGGTTGGAAATTTGCCTTTTTCTTGGTGTTGGAGGATAATTTTTCTTTTGGAGTACAAAGCTTTGCAGAGAGACCGAATGGAGACAGAGTTCTTTGCTTGCAAAGAAAGAAATTTGTAAACATGTAGTGATGTAACTTTTTGATGTAACCATGAGAACAAACTTTTGGAGTATAAAATGCTTCAGGAGCGCATATTTTTGGTGTTCTTCAACACCAAAAACAAACAATCTTTTCCAAGCTTAACCATGACTCATACGTGCCACACAGCCCAGCATACATACCTATCCATCACGTAAGTCCTTCTGGACCCAGAATTACCATTTCATCCTGACGAATAAGAGTGCAGGGCTTACCGGGCACATCTGGTCCGTACTGTTTGAGCAGCATTCTCTCAGAGTGCTCGCTGGGGTTGTCGATCGCATGACAGCTGAACAAGTCACCTGCAATGGAGCAATCTTCGCTGAAGGAGTATCACAGGAGTAGTCATATCTACATACACCCGGTGTCTTGCCCAGAGCCAAACCCACATATGCGTCAGTGAAGCAGCGCACGCCGAGGTAGCAGGGGGAACACGAACTAGTGAATGAAATTCTACTTCCGGCGGGAATAGCGTGGCTGATGGCTCGTCACAAGGACGGCAGAGCGGTAATCCCCTTGAGCAGCTGTGTGTTCAACAGAGTAGGCTTACAACCGTCATAACTGACCTGCGTTTCTCCCGTTACGCTCCTACCAAACCTATACCACTAGCAAATTATGTTACGGACGTCAGCGGCGAGTTCACCACGGCGGCGCAAAAGAATGAACTGCGGCAGGAAGCAGGCCCACAAACGCACCGAGGGCGGCGAAGAAGTCGTTTCCCAGGAAGGGGAAGCCGGGCCGGTTGGCCAGCACCACCATCTGGAAGTCCGGGTGCATCGGAATGAGGTCGTGTCGGCTGGTCTCGGCGCCGCGCCTGATGCGCCGCCCGTCCGACAGCGTCATCTCGCCGTCCTCAATCAGCGTCTGAAACCGGACCGCACTGCTAAGACACAGCCGCGCAATGGCAGGTGAGACAGCATTATCTCACGTGGCGACGGGCAATGACACTAGTAAGGCGGGTTCTCCCCCCCCCCCCTAGTGCACAGGTGACGTGGGTATTCCACCTTCGATATGCAGGTGATGTGTTTGGCCGATCTTGAGCAGGTATGCAGGTGAGGTGGGTGTTCCACCTTGCACATGCAGGTGATGTGGGCGTCCCACTGAGTAGACAGGTGATGTGCGTGCCTGGCCTTGAGTATCCACGTCACGTGTGTGTCCCACCCTGAGTAGACAGGTGACGTGCGTGTGCAGGTGACATGTCTCACCTTGAGTATGCAGGTGACGTGTGTGGGCGCCTTATCGGCCTCGTCGATGACCAGCACGTGGCCGGAGCGCACGGCTCGCACCAGAGCGCTGTCCTCGTACACGATCCGTCCCTCCTTTACGGTCGACTGCACCGTCAGCGTCTGCACAGTCGTGTCCCTGCCGACACGTCACACGCCTGACACAGGGTCCGACACGGTCGACACAGCCTTTGATACAGCAGACAGGGTGGAACAACTGGCACGGTCGCCACGGGGTCTGACACCTGACGACTTCTGCACAGGGTCTGGTACCTGACGGCCGGAACTTATTCCCGGAAGAACCGGCTCGCGACACTCTACCAGCTACGGCATGCAATGACGGCAGGACGTCCTCGCTAAGACGTATCACAGCAGGTATGTCAGGAAAGGGTATCGAAGCTTCTAATACGTTTCTGTTCGTGCAACGTACGTTTAATGCTCTTTAAACTCCATATACATTCGGGATGCGTTTCTTTTTTATCCGACTGATGCATCGGTTGGAAGAAAATTGTAAGCCAATCTAAAGACGATGGAAAATCACTCTGCGCGACTAATAACTGAAGAAACTTAAATAAACTGGCACAACCATACCTGTGCAGTTGAATGTACTCCCTCGGTCGATTCATCAGGTATAAAAACCGATCAATGAGCTTGTTCTTGCCTACGCCCTGGTTCCCCACCAGAAGTATACTTTCTCCTAGAGTAAAATCTTCTAAAATGGCTTCCAATACTGCTGTATGCTGAAAAGGCAAATCATATCAATCACAAAAGCCGGCTATCAGTCACAAAACTGAAACAGGCATAAAATACTTCAAATGATATTTGGGCAAAACATCCGAGAAACGACATGTGGGACGAAAAGACATTGCACCGATTCATAGGATAAAATTTAATCCATGGCTAGCTAGCAGAAATACACATCCACGTGGCCGCCATTCAGTGATTGCTTGACCTCACTGATCACGGGTCGGGTATTCACGGCCGTTCTGTACCTCGAACCCAGTACCGTCACACGCCAGCTTCTCAGCCCAACATAAATCAATGCTTTAGAACAAGCTGACGCTCCCAATGTCTGAAGCATGCCGCAAACAAAGTATTCACATTTTCCCTTACTCCCAATCACAAATAAGGGGGGAAACATGTTGTGTCGCTGGTCCGCGGGTGCCGCTCACCTGATCGATGTCGTAGAACAGCGTGTCGGGCACCTTGGCCTTGTCGGTGGGCACGTGGACGGGCGCCGAGGTGCTGCCGATGGTGAGCATGCCGTCCCGGACCTCACAGACCCGGCCCGACTCCGGCGCCGGCTCGGCGGCCGTCAGCTGCATCCGACTGAGCGCGTCGTCCAGCGCCTGGCGGGCCAGCGGCGGCAGGAACCTGGCCGACATCGAGCCGTCAGCGCACCGCGGACGACAGGGAGCACGGCAGGAACCTGGCCGGCACGGCGTCGTCGGGTACCACAGACGGCACAGAACACGGCACCACCGTAGCGTCCAGCTGAGACAAGACCGCGATGGATGTGGCCAAGTCTCGGCTTCCTGCAGTCAAATCCTGGGACGTGAATATTCGCGACAGTTACCAGATGTCCGGCACACTGTCCCTGTCCCCACGCAGTGACAGAGTGACAACGACGGCAGAGGCGCCAAGAAGAGGGAATGGGGAGAGATTCACATTTAGATCAGCGTCCAATATATATATATATATATATATATATATATATATATATATTGAAATGCCAGTTTTCTTTCAGGGGGCCCTGTGGCTACGAAATCAACGACAAAAGACTGGCAAAGCCAAATCGCATTTCACTCTTCCGTGACTCTGTACCGGATCTTCACCGCCTCCTGGCTATTCTCCAGTTCGGCGACCGAACCCCGTCCCGATCCTGGTCCCCTGCCTGTCAAGGCCGGCTGACCTGGCCAGGCAGGCTTTGTAGATGGCGGCGTGCGGCCGCTCGTGCGGGAACGCCTTCATCCGACGACTGATGCGCAGCAGCTGCCGGGTGGACAACGAGGAGGCCAGCGCCTGCAGGGTCGGCTCCGCGGAGGAGCGCAGCATGTGGCTGAACCGGACCACCTCACGGATCGGCACCTCCAGCTCACCGCACTGCCCGCAGGGACCGGGTCACGTCGGCGTCACGGCCGGGCCGGTCACACGGTCACGGTCAGCCCGGTCACGCGGTCACGGTCAGCACGGTCACACGGTCACGGTCAGCCCGGCCACACGGTCACGGTCAGCACGGTCACGCAGTCACGGTCAGCACGGTCACGCGGTCACGGTCAGCCCGGTCACACGGTCACGGTCAGCACGGTCACACGGTCACGGTCAGCACGGTCATGCCGCCACGATCGGCCACGGTCACGTAACCACTACTTCGTACGGCCGGCGAACACAGGATGTGAGTCAACATGCCATGAATGACACGTGAGAACAGAGCCTGATGAGAAACGTGAATGGGAATAGATCACACAAACGCACCACAGAACCCCAGAACGATCGGAGACTCACCGAAGACTCCAAGACCTCGGTTTCTTCCTTCAGAGTCATGGGCCTCATGGTATGGTACATAAACATGCTCATTACTTCTGGTGTCAGCCACTGGCCTTTGCCGCTACCTGAAAAAGTATAACACGTCACGGTGAGTTTACTTCACCACATAAGGGTATTTCCATAACACTCCTGCATACCCAACAGAATATCCTTACCATCCCATACTGACGGAAAACTGTCTCACCCGTTTTTCGCATCTTTGGTAATATCAACATCAAAATCGTCACAATTTATGCGCATAGGAATATATATATACAACCAATACATATACATGCTGATAACTACGGTAGCTAGATCGAAAAAAGCTAAAAATGGCTACAAGGTTTCTTTCGGCCGGCCGGGGTGGCGTACTGAGCGTGGGCGGCTCGGCCAGGGCCACTATCCGGAAGGCCGGGTGTATCCGGAGCACGCCGCGCTCCGTCAGCTGGTCGGGCGTCAGCTGCAGCTCGGAGAGCAGCGAGTCGTACCGGTCGTGCCGCAGCAGACGGGTGCCGTCGTACAGCTGCAGCTCGCGATCGTGCACCAGCCTGGCGACAGCCGCGGCGGACAAGCATGTCTATCATGCCTAATGCAGCATCACTGAACATATGTAACGCAGCGTCACTGCCTGCTGTTCCTGACCATACGGCGCATCATTATCTGTGAGGCAGTGGCAGTGTCTGCTGCGTTTGACACACATTATCTATGGCACGACAGCATTGCCAGCTGTGCCTGACAGACGCAGTACAGCGGTATCTGAGCGGCGGCGGCAGCATCTGTGCTCCCTGAGGCACCTGTGCAGCACGTTGAGCGTGCCGCCGTGCACGCGGTGCAGGCCGTCGAGCACGGCCAGCCGGCCCTCCAGAGCGGCGCGCACCAGCGGCGCCGTCAGCCAGACGGTGTCGCCGTTGGCCAGCGTGCTGCGCTGCTGCACCAGGTCCCGGGACGTCATGTCCTGCCGAGTGGGAGGCACGTGACGTCACCGCACGGCAAACGGAAGCTCAAAACGAAATAACATTAGGAGTTAAGGATGCTAGCTATCGTGGTCTTTCGAGAAAATGTGAAAATGCTTTATGCAATTCGATGTTTCTTGCTGAACAAATTCATGTGATTGTAATTCGTCGTGACATTTTGCGGCATAGTATGCACCATAACTTCCGCACCAATGTGGTGAAAGCCTGACACGCACCGTCAGAAACGCTGGCAAATATTTGTGACGGGCGGGAGGAACAAGACCCGCCTAACTTCAGATCAGTCATACAAACCTTCACATCACGGTTTATGACTATGAGGACCACGGAGAATGTACTGTCTACAAACATCAAGATGTTAGGCTAATGACTTTCGGCCACCAAGGTAAAACAACGCACCTGATAGAGGACGACGGGCTCTGTCTGGTAGCCCAGCAGGGCTGCCATATGTCGGACCAGGGCTGACTTGCCGCAGCCGCGCGGTCCCACAAGACACAGGTCATGGACGGAGTGCGAGATGAGCATCTGAGCCAGCAGCCGGCTGTGGTAGGGCGTCAGCACCACCGGCGGAGAGGGGGCCGCGGAGGCGGCGGCGGCGGCCGGAGTGGCCAGCGCATCACCCGCCGGCACCTGCCGCAGACCCAGCACACTGTCACCGTGCTGTTCGTCACGATCAACACTGGAAACTACACGCTGGACACTGGACACTGTACATCGTAGGCTGCACGTCCAACAGAAGATACTGGCATTGAACACTGGACATTCGATAATGAACGTCTGGCAATGAATACACACAGGTCAATGGATACTGTACGCTGGACCGAGACCACGGGATACTGGTACCGTCACAGACGGCCCCACAGACGGCGGCCGACGCACCTGCAGCCGATGCCGACCTCCGTCGGCGCCGGCGCCGATCCACAGCTGGGCCGAGTGCGGCTGCTCGTCGGCCGAGAGCCGCTCCAGTCGCAGGTCCGGCTCGCTAGGCGCCTCCAGGTCGAACGTAGCCAGCGCCTCGGCCAGCGGCTTCTGGCCGGAGCGTGGTACCACCAACTGGTACGGGTACAGCCGGCCGACCACCTCCTGCGCCGGCAGCGAGCTCCCCTCCTGCCGGCAGACACGGCGCCGTCACGGCCGCTCTGAGCCGTCACGGTCGCCACGGTCAATCTGAGCAGGGTCACGAGCACTCTGAGCCGAGCCGTCACGGTCACTCTGAGCAGGGTCATGGTCATGTAGCGTCGCGGCCGCCGCCCCACAAACCTCGGTCCCTCAATGACCGTCCAGCTTGTCTACCGTGTCGTTCCCAGCCCATTTCCATCCAGGACCATGAGCACGGGCCAATTCAAGACGCTGGACGTCCTAAGTCCGCTTCTGACCGACAGGTAATGCTATGTAGCTGCCAGAATATGTAATAACGAGCGACCAGACCAAAAATCACCGGCGCCAAAGCCAGCAGGCTTCAACAGCCATCGTCCGTAAGCGCCAGCGGCCGGTCGTCCTAATCAAGCCCAAGGGAGAAACAGCGCTCTCCCGCGTCACGCTAACTACACAGAAAGAGCAAATGATGCCAAAGCGACCTACAGAAAAAAAATGGCGGCGGTATTCTGGCCAGCTCTGAGACAACAGCAGACCGCCTTTGTTGCGCCCCAAAGACCCAGGAAGCCGGAGCCAAAACGAAGGGAGAGGCGACAGACAAAGAGCAGCGACACAGATACACAGCGGCTGCACGGTGTAGACAATGACAACACTGGCTCTGGCCGTTTAAGAGGATGGTTCTGCCCGTCCGCTGCTTCGCACTTTCCGGAGCGGCTGTGAGCTGAGCTGAGTTTGGTCACTGCAGACTCCGCCAAAACTCTGGCCGGAGGCGGCCGGGGCCCGGCGGCCCGCGAGCCACCGCCCTCTGTGGATCGCTTAATACAATGAGCCGTAAAGTCGTCTGGGTCACAGGTCTCACTTATTGCCGATCCAGCCTACGGTCGTTACAGCGCAAGTCAGCTCACGGATTCCCTATAACTTATCAGCCCGACCCACCTGCCCCGTTCACCTGGCTGTGCGGGGTCCGAGCCTTAAATGACGGTTCGTCGCCATAACGATATTTTTGATCCGCTTGGTTGGACAAGCCTAAGTAAAAACCACGGTTAGTACGTCGCCCGGTTTAACCGTTCTCGGCCAATGGATCGCTCGACCCGTGAGGTCCGATCCGGCCTTCGGTGACGATCTCCGTCGGAAGTGGTCTGAGACCAAAAATCCCACCGCGGCTCGGTCCAAGACGTGTGATCAGACGGAATCCGCTCCCGCCTGCTAACGGAAGCCCAATGATAAATCCGTAAAATCATGCCCGGTCCGTTCTACTGGCAGATCAGTATAAACTTCAGTAACTGTTGCGGCTAGACGATTCAGTCAGACATCAGATATGCATTTAAATTTATCGCAATTCCGTAGCCAAGTAACTCATTCTTCGTAGTCCTGGGCAGCAGAATTATCGGCGTATTCTCTGCCATCGCTTGTTCACATCGCGTCAGGTCATTCAAATGAATGCATTATTTCGCTGTCTCACCTGTGTCTGTGTCCGGATGCCGCAAAACTATGAAATGAATGGCGTGCATTCCTGAAATGCATGGCGTGCAGTACATGAAATTTATCGGTGAGGGCGACTGCTCTGACTGACTGAAAAAGACTGTGTTTAGCGTGTGGTACGGCGGTGACGTGCGAAAGACTAAGTGCACGGACCATGTAGTTCAAAACTAAACATCTGTATGAGTTAGCTAGTAAGGACAGGGAAACGCAGAAATATCTCTCCAAACTACGAATCGCGCGCATGAAAATCTGCGTTCGGAAAATGACAACATATCGGTCGGAGGAACAGGTTGCCACCAGTAACCTTGCTGAGTCTCTTATGTCAAAGATTGCCAGAGCGCTTGGTGGCAAAAGAATTGGCCGCTACCCACGCGGTGGTAACCACACAAGAATTCCAGCTGCTGGTCTGTCTTTCCAGTCTGGATCAGGCATGCACCTTGCCCTGTGCCGGTTTAACACAGCAAGAACGCCGCCAGAAAGCCTGCAAAGGTATGCAGGAGCAAAAAACCAGAAATCGTACGACAGCGAACAGGAATGGCCGCTTTGTTCATCGGCTACTAAAAGCCCAAGACTCCGACTAGGGCCTACTGATTTGGGACTTGCAGTTAGGTCCATCCGGAGGGCCACACTACACCAAGCCAGACCTCCCTCCCTGAAGCTGATTCTGAGCCGTTCAACAAAAAGGAAAAATAAGCACTGGACGGACTCCATCTGGGTCAAAGAGACCGGTCCAAAATTCAGTAAATTACTAGCCAGGAGAGAAGTCTGGTTTCGGGAGCGACAGAAAAAAACAGTAACCGCCAACAACTTTCCTGAGATTGCGAATATGCAAATATGCAACACAACACCATGTCGTAAGGCAGTTGACAAACTTTTATGCGATACGGCCGGGAAGACTGTTACGCGGGCGCTCAGGTACAGCCGAATACGGATGGATGAGGATACGGCCATCCGCACCTACGCAGAATAGTACAATTGCAGCGTACAGCGGCCGGTCGGACTGGTCGTCTCACTGGAGCGCGACTTAAGTATATTAAAACTGCAGAGAACATAGAGTTCTCAGAGCTCATCAAAAATGACCTTTCGGTCTAGACAAGAACAACGTCTAAAAACACACGAGTACCACAGTCAAGTTCAGTGCTAGTTGGAATGCGCAGGAGTGCAGTTCTGCCATGTTTTGTATGCTTCCCATATGAACGTGTGTGACCGTTTCCAGTTCGATGAGGAGCTTTCCAAATCGAAGCTGAAACGTGTTAGGCAGTTCTTCCATGACTGTCTTTTATCTGAAACTGCAGATACCAAAAACTGTAAAAGCATGCCGCTCCGCGGAAGGAAATCGTACGTTCCTAAAACTCTATTTCTACTACAACTTCCTCCCTGTGCCAAAAGAAGACGAATGCCTCGTGATTACTTGTTTTTCGTTCTGGCGCAAAGTTTGTGTATGTGTGTCTGTGCGTGTGTGACACTATCAAAGTGTCTGCCGGCGCGGTTCTACCATGCACCGACTCAACCGCATCCAGAGCAGTGGTGTTTGTTTTTCGTGTACGTGTGGACCGTGGAAATACAATCGAGTTAAGTACATGCGTTTTTATCGCCGGTTTAAGCATTCAGTGACCGTTCCAAGCAAGTAACAACAGCTTCGCATTATCGAATATGGACTGTGAATTATCGTCACACTACGCAACAGTTACAGTACACTAACGCAAACGTAAGCGGACTAGCCTGAGGAAAATGTGTGTAATGTCGTTGCAAGCCAGGATTGGTAGGGGGGGGGGGGTCAAGGCTAAAAACAAGGCCTTAATACCACTTTATCACTGTAATCCGAACATGACGGAAATGAACCCTATCAAATAGGCGCCGAGCCGTCTGGTCGCAGACCGCCGGCCGCCGGCCGACCCAGGAATATCAGAGACGGTTTGCCGCAGCCGGAACAATAACGGGCGACTGACGCAGAGTGATCAGGCGGTAGCGTTTTAATTCCTGTGTCTCACAGGTGATGCCAAGCGCGAGCGGGGCGTGCTCGAGCCAGAGTGAAGGATCGCTCTGTAATGACAGATAACACGATATGATGGGCATTAAATGGGTTCTACTCTGTCACCGGGCTATCGCCTCGTCATGCATCATGTCGCTTTTCCGTGGTTGTCATGGAATTTGTGCGCGTGTCAGGCATTTGTATGAATTTCGGAAAAAACACCACCCAGCTGAGCGACAGCTTCACATCGGCAATGGCTCGCATAGTTTGTGTTGTCTGTACATGTGTGACACTGCATCTAAGTGTCTATCCGCGCGGTTCCATCACGCAACGACTGAACTGAATCCAGAGCAGCGGTGTCCGTTTTTCGTATGCGTGTGGACCGTGCACATACAATCGAGTAGTCTGCGTTTTTATCACGAGTTTATGCATTAAATGACTGTTCGAATCAAATCAATGACTAAGGGTTTCGAAATATCAAATGTAAACTGTGAGTTATCGCCACGCTACGCGGCAGCAATGGTATACAAACACAAATGTAAGAGACTAGTCAGAAGTCGTGTGGTGTCGTTGCAAAGGGAGATGTTAACAGGCAAAAACCAGCAGCGTAGGCAGGTTTCGTAAGCGGGGGGGGGAGCAAGGCTAAAATCAAGGTCTTATTACAACTTTTTCCATTTTAAGCCAAACATGAACGTTATCAAATAGCACAAAGCTAGAAATGAGTTGTGTGCTGGCAATCAATAAGTGTACATGACCTCGTATGTCTCATCTGTATGATTCACTGTAACTGGTCATCAAATTATAAATATACGGGTGTGCGCTTGACCGTCATTTATACGTCAGCTGACCTTCCCGCTTTCAACAGCCCTCTCCCCTCCCTCTCAGAGCGCGCTGCTTTGCGCCGGGTCCCTGAATCAAGCTCGGCCCGCGTCCCGACAGGCGCCGGCCGCTGCCCCACAACACACCGTCATAAGTGCCATCTATGGGGATATGGAAACCAGCCTAGACAATTGCAATTTTCCAAGTTATTGCAAATTTGGATTACTAATTTCGCTCATAACCAAGACCATCAGGAACTCTAACAAACTGGAGAAAAATACGTGTCGTCTTTACTGATTTGTGCTACAAAGCCCGAGAGTCAAATAACTGTACACTGAATCTGCTTGCAACACTGCAAGCTAATGGAGCGCTGTACTGATAAATCCATGCATGAAACGGGAAAGCTTAGTATGCTGTTCCTGAAGCATCCGTCACTTTTCATGAAGTGCTCACAGTGCACCCAGTAAACTGCCTTAAAATTCGGCGTGAAAAAATCCGGTTACACTTAAACGCGTTACTTATTTCTGTGATTTGAAATTAAGCCAGACAGAAAGCCCATGGCTTGAACTGCATAACGTACCCGTTGCATTAGTATAGAACGAAAAGGGAACATCAATGGGCCAAAAAAGTTCGCCAGAGTTACTTTGCGTTGGTTGTGATAATGCCCCTTTAACAGAACGCTTTCATGAACGGAAAACTGTAGGCTCATTTAAGTCCGCACAGTCTACGTCGCAGTCAATTATAGTCTCATTAGACTATACCGCTCTGCTACGGAAGAAATTTCATCCGCGGTAGACTGCTAACAACAGACTATTTCAGGCCTTCTCACGGCCAAACACAGCTAGGATTTACCGGGTTTAAGGAAGCGCATTAATTTCCTACGACCGCTAAAACATCGTCCGAAGAAAGATTGCGGATTTTTAAAGGAATCTAGTTACGGTAAATGTAAGCGACTAGTCAGACTACTCTATCGGATTTCTTGGAATTAAAATACTAGGAAAGTTCGTCACAAGCCCAAAGTAAGTCAATAACCAAATTAGCCGGCATGATGTTTGGAGCTCAATGCCTAATTACGTCTGTACCTGACATAACTTTAGGCTCAGTTTGTTCAATGGAAACAAGCCAACCCTACTTTTCCGTTTTCTTAGGGCGTGTCCAGAAGCTGAGGCATTACGGCGTGAAGAAACTTTCGGCTAGTGTTAGGGACGATCAGTATTCGGATAATTTACCGTAACTGGCATAATGACATCCCTATTCTGGATTTGTTGGAAAAATGCCGCTTGCGCTTCAGGTCCACCGCGGCGGACGGATAATTTATCGTAAATGACATAGTATGGCATAGCTATTCTGGACTGTGGGAGCAATGCCGGTGTGACTTCAGGTTCAACCGGTGAGTGGTTTAACCAAATCAGCAGTACAGGCTAACGGAAGTGGAATCAACCGATGTGGCACGGCGGCACCCTTAAACTATTGATCCCCCCCCCCCCCGAATTGGCTGGCCGGTGGTTATATTAGAATCTATCTAATGAACTGATTTATACCGAGATACGAAACGGCCCACTACCGGTCAAGGAGCGATAACTCAATAAAGCCACTTGGTTGGGGTTACGGCCAAGAAGTGTACTTAGACTAAAGGTGAGATCTCGATCATCCGTTACTATCAGCGCAGACTGAGACCCCTCGCCGCAAGGTTTCACCAGAGCCAAGGACCACCCTAGAACAGCGTTCCAGTTATCCCAGGGACAGGGAAAGGGAGCGCACACGAGTAACTCTGCACATCAAAAGTCCATCAGGTTGGATTAACTCCTAACTGGTGATGATTTTGGAATTCGACCATTTACTCTGCCTTGAAGGGATCACGTGTTTTGTTAATTCTGCACCAGCGGAGGACAAGAGGGGCCCGTAACTGATCGTCCATTTGACCAATGGCGTGGGAGAGAGTGGCTGCTGAGTGATGACAGGGGGAGGCGGAGCGGATAAGGGCCCAGTGGACGCATGTGGGTGCTAAGCACCAATTAGCGACCATAACGCCACTGGAAGTAAATAAGCTTTCACGCAGCAATTGAAGGGACCCAGCCGTCCAAACATTACATCCACAACGTGGGAAGGCCATCTACCCGTTACTGTTTTGGAAAATCCAAGTGACCGGGCGTCTGTGGAGGGCAGAGGGACCATCCGTCAATACACTCGGCTGTCCAGAGTTGACCGTTCACATATCGCTGGATGAACCCTCTCCGTGAGCATGAACTGTCTATATGATCGGCCGGCATTTGCACGCCTCCAGCTACAAACTCTGGTGTTGACCGCACAAGCTGACCATCCACAGACCGACGATATCTGACGACCCCAAGTTACGGCAGGTGACGGCTCCTCTGAGACGGAGGTGGAAGCGGCCACAACAGCTGTGTCTGGCAGGCGCGGTACTGCCGGGGTACTCGATGTTGGATGCTCGATGTCGTGGGGACTCGAGCACACCTGGCAGGATCTGACACGCGCCGCGGCGGCCTCGCGCATCGATTTGGCCCTTGCTGCACAATGTTGCATAACGTTGCGCAATGTTGCAAGGACCTATATCTCAGCAACGGTCGGCCGGAGCGCCGAATGGACGCCGCCAGCGTGCTCGCGAGGTCGAAATCCACTAGAAGACTTCCTAGTCCCCATATTAAGAAATACTGCAATGTTGCACGATTACCCTCACTGCATTGGCACGCCGCGGTCTGAGCCGCTCTGAGCAGAGGCGCCCCGGTCACTCCGAGCCGAGGCGTCCCGGCCACTCCAAGCCGCGCCGTCACAGTGCCTCTGAACCGGCCGGAGTGGCCGGAGCCGGCTGAGCAGTGACCGGGCCGGCGACACGGCCTTTCCATGCGTCTCGTCAGCCTCTGGCGGCCAGATTGCGGAAGACACCTGGCAACAGTCCGCCCGCACCCACCACAGCTCCCCTGACAGCCGCCAGCGCTGCTGACGTCAGTGGGACCAGCGGCCGGACGCTACGGTCCTCACGCCGTGGTCATGACGCCACGGTCCGTTATGGTCAAAAATCCAGAGCCAGAGTCCAAACACCATGGCCCCAAAATCGGAATCCTGACACCACGATCCTGACGACATGGTCCTGACACGGCCGCGCGGAGCCTCACCAGCACCCTGACGGCCTTGCGCAGGTTGTCGACAGGGAAGTCCGGCAGTGACAGCTCGGCCGTCTCCCGGGCGTTCACCGTCAGCGCAAACGACAGCAGATCGCAGAGCACCTTGGGGGACACCTGCGGCGCCAGCGCTTCCAGGTCGCTCAGCGTCTCCTGCAACACACGGAGGAGCACCGCTGTCACAGAACAGCGGCCACAAACCAGCTCACGCGACGTAAAAAAAAAATAACAGCAATGTGACTTTTTGTACCGCTGAAAACGCGCGGTCTTCCACACACAATCCGGGAAAGTAGTAAGAGTTCTGCAAAATAGTAGTGTTATATACAGTGAATTACAACTGAACCGCAAAATACGGGATCACGATAACCTCAAGAACACGGCAAATATCGACGGTCATGGTGCATTAACATGACATGCCTAACTACGACTCTGGTATCCAAAACAAATATCTGCAGAGATCGTAGCATTCTCGCAGCACATTCGCCAAATATCTATAGCAAATACACCTCTGCACATGGTGTTAACAAGCCATTCTGTAACGGACTCGTTCAGTTAACCCGTCACCGCCTGGCGTGTTTTTACATCCGCGACCGCCTGGGGGTGCCAAAAAGGGCACCTTGTGTTACCTCAGGATCTTACCGTCGGATCCCACCCGGTCTACCACCAATCGATAGCCCTAAGTCTTGCGACTCAGAAAATACTATGCTAGCCCTGGTCACGTGACTGATGACTTCAAACGCCACATAAAACGCGTAATACGATGTCGGAAAAACTGACACCTGTTCGCACATCACATCATCAGCAGTACTTGTCTTAGAGTCTTCAACTGGGTATCAAACGAAATGTCACGATCGTCCCCATCAAAAGCATCCCAAATTGTTAAAAATGTCGGGTCAAGGTCAGCCTAGGTCGGATTCAATAATGGCCTTACTTAACATGCCGAAGACCAATAACTTCTCGCAGCCGTTTTGATCTGTGGCAAAAAGACGAACGTGAAACCTTCTGATGGTCACTTTTGTATTACCTGCTCTCCATCCAGTCAAGGTCATTCTAGGTCAAGTCAGATAAGGCTGTATTGTTCTTCGTAACGAAGAGCAATAATTACTCGCTGGGATTCTTAATTGCGTCAAGTGGAGAACTGACATGGCGTCTCGTGGTAATGAAATCTGCTCTGTCTGCTCCTTGTCGGGTCAAGGTCAAGCCAGGTCAAGACAGACAGTCATCCTTCATCTTCTGATTAGGAACAATAATTGCTGTCTGCTGCTACTGAGCAATCTTCTACGGATAACGCTTTGTATCTTATTTCGTTTTGACATCAACCTATGACGTGACCTGACATGATCCCACGTCGCATGTGGTGAACCTTGCTAAGAGGCGCTTGTCTGGCTCGAACGATGGGGAAGGTCAGCGACAACCACTGCTGTCACCCACAATGCAAATCAGTCCAACCGCCATCATGCATGTGACCTAGCATGACCTCTTATGTTGACGTGTCATGGTTTTATATCTTTTTGGGGATCGAGTCCTATGTAAATCCAAATAATACATGCATTATATTCGCGAATATTACCAAAAAAAAACAAGCATGTTCGCGCCGCCGCAGGAAAAGGCGAAAACATGAATGCAAAGGCTCACATATGACGTCATACCCCCATGGCCTGACCTAGCATGTAAATAGTTTTGATGTCAAAATACGTAAAACTGATTGACAAACAGGTACTGAAAGTTTGGTTGGGCTGGTTCTACTGGTTTAGAAGTTATTCGCAAAAAAAACGAGGGGTGCTCTATCTGACCCCCGGAGGTGACGGGTTAACCCGCACAGTGCAAGGGGGTTTCGCGCCAACGCGCATTCGAAGGGGGCACAAAAGTGTCCTCCCTCCGACCTCAGACAGGAAAGAGACATGAAATTTTATGGACAGGGTAGGGCTATAGCGATTTACATTATGCGCAATTTTCATGACCCTGGGTTAATATCGTTGCAGTCAAATGGGTCATTTGACCGTCATCAAATGGGTCATTTGATGGGTCATCGAAAAGGTCATTTCTGGACACCTTCTCGGCCCGAAGTGGCCATTCCTTACAACTTTTCAAACGAAACGAAACACGGTGTTTGTTTGAGCGTTAAAACGTGGAATACGACAACTTCCATTCATCTGACGTCTAGACTGAGGATTTCGGGCCGAGGTCAAGTCAGGCCATTGACCTACAGCGCCATTTTTGCATCTTCTGCAGATCAGATTTCAAGCAACACGGGACAACCTGAATGTAAATGAGGGCGCTACACACATCTTTTGGCGTATTTTCAGTGAACGTAGCCAACATCGGTACATTTGATCACTTCCAGCCCTTATATTTATGTATGTGTGTATATGTATACATGTATACATAAATGAGTGTCACAGCGCCAAACGTGTTTTTAGTAGGAACTTTGAAAGCATATTTCACACAAATCGACGTACTTCAAAGCAAATCTGGAGCAGGCTGCAACATAGTTACCCTTGACTTTTTATGACCTTGACCTGCACTGATCCTGGAAAATATAAGCGTATCCATGTGCGCATACGTGTTTTTATTAGGGTCTTTGAATGCATATTTCATACAAATCGACATGTCGTACAGCAAATCTAGACCAAGTCACAATATATTTGACCTTGACCTTTGATGACCCTGGTATATGTAAGCGTATCAGTGCGCGCACAAGTGCTTTTACTGGGGTCTCTGAATCGATATTTCATACAAACCGACATATTGCAAAGCAATTCTGGATCAGGTCACAAGCTGGTTAACCTTGACCTTTACTGAGCTTGATCTTTACTGACCCTGGCTTTGGTCTTGGTACATCCATCATTTATGCCCGAATGACCTCGCCTGATTGCGTTCAAGCGGTAGTCTTAGGACGAACGCTAGTCCTTCCACACAGTTCCCATTTGTCAGCGACAACCGTTATTTTCGTGACGTTTGCTTGACTTCAAATGTTTCATACTTCCAAAAATTTCCAGCCGATTTTCCATTTTTCTGCGTCAATCGACGAGTTATGTAACTACCATAAATGTCACAAAGTCGCAGCAACCAGCTCCGATCCGCTGTCGATATTTTCAAGAAAAACGGGTGGGGGGGGGCACAAAAAAAAACACTTCCGTGCACGTGTTAATAGAGAAACACATCTCGACGGCAAAAAATGTTCAGTGAAGGTGACGTCAATATTCGCCATGAACACTGGGATGCCCCTACGAAAAACAGCAATTTCGTAATAAAAATACCTAAGGCGCCTTAATCAGGTGGTAATGCGATACCAAGGATACCTTGTATCTGATATCTGATTCCAGGTGTACTTCTTGGAAGGAATGGACGGCAAAACAAATGTGTTTATTTCAATCAACGTCCAAAATTCGGACATCGCGAACTGATGTCATTAACGTAACAGTCGAAGTTGCCCCAATGAGTGCAAATTTATGGGATCACGCTTAAGACTTTTATACGAACTCGAAGCCAAACGTCGACAGCCAACGGCCCGATTATTCAGAGCAGTTAATTCACAGGCCGTGAGAATCACCCCGCAAACGAATCATGTACCTGTATGTTCGGTAAAATTGAAATACGGTAGAAGTACGAAAGTATGGTAGAATTCTTGGGTGATTCCTCACCAGCGCGGGCCATGTGCTTCACCCATCTTCTGGCAGCCGCGCCAGCTTGAAGTGAACCAACGTGACACGTACCACAAGGTGCAGTCTGTCTGCGTCACCAGTTTACCACGTACGGCCTCCAGAGGAGGGGCATATCGACCACAGCGGCGCCTGGCGGCCGGCGGGACTCGGCCGGGCCGCGCCGCTTCCGACAGTCGGGCCAGCGCGGTCACACCGGTAACACAGCCGCTCCCTGTCCGGAGCACCGAGGCCTCTTGTCCGCAGCACCGAGGCCCCTCGTCCAGAGCACAGTGGCCTCTCCTCTGGCACAAGGCTCCTCTGGCACAAGGTGGCCTACCTGAACTGCAAGACGTCTGGAACACCAAAGACCCTGACACGTGACACGTCCGGAGCAGTCTGAACACGGAGCGGAAGAAAACGGGGCTGCTGGCCATCCGGGCCGCTTGTCACGGGCTGGACCGAAGCCGGCACGCTGCCAGCCGCCTCAGGTCAGGGCCTGACTCCTGCCGCCGTGAGACATGTCGTCAGTCGGTGCAGACGTGGCGGCGCCGCCGCGCCGCTGGGCCAGCGCCGCGAAACGGCTGTACCTGAGCGGCCGCCGGACGGCGAGCCCTGTGGAGGCCGCCGCCGGCCCAGCCGCGGCCGACGGCGGCGACGGCGCGGCGCTGGCCGGCAGCTGGACGGCAGCCGGGGAGACCGGCCGGCCGGCGTGGCGGCTGACGGCCCGGCCGCCGACCGCCCGCTGCAGCGTGGCCTGCTGCCGGACCTGCAGCATCCGCGCCGTCCTGCTGGAGAGCGGCCGGCGGCGGGCCGACCTCGGCGAGCTGGCCGCCATCCGGCGCCTGCTGGCGCTCCAGCTGGCCGCCGACGTCAGCGAGCTGCTACCGAGGCCGCGGCCCGAGCCGGAGCCGCCAGAGCCGGCGCCGGCGGCCGCCCAACCGCAGTCGTCCGTGGCCCGGCCGCCGCCCCAGGCCGAGCCGCCGCCGCCGACCGGGCCGCCGCCGCTGGTGAGGCGGCCGCTCCGAACCGGCGGCCGGCCGCCCGGGCGACCACACACCGAGCGGCGGCCGGCGGTGGTGGCGCTGGTCGGACGCCGCATCCCGGCGGAGGCCGGCCGTCCGGCCGTTCCCTGCTGCCGGCACGACCCGGGCCGGGCCGAGTCCTCCTCTCCGGAGCGGCCAGCCGAGCCGGCGCCGGGACAGACCGAGGCGGTCGCCGCCGTCCGGCCGGCGCGACCGCCAGCCGAGCGGCCGGCGGACGAAGCGGCCGAGCCGGAGTCGGCCTGCCGCGGTCGCGCCGCCAGCCGCCACTACTGGGCCCTCTGTAACGGCGTCATCTACCGGCGTACCGAGCTGCACGTGTTCCTGCCGACGCCCTGCGCGGCCGGCCACCAGCCAGACCCGGCCGAGAGCGGAGCCTGCGGCAGAGGCCGGCTGGGCTGACCGGGCCGGCCCGGGCCCCCGCAACAATGCACCTTCATCGGCCGGACATGATGTTCTGTTACCTCGCATGGAACCCTAACCAGGTCATGTCACTATCACAGTGTCTGACGGTGGTTCTTCGTGTGTCGCATCCCAGATTTAAAGAAAAGATGGCCATGGAGCAGACATATTCTTACATTACGAAAACTGCATTACGCGGTTGATAGAGAAAAGCGGTTCCCGAAATAGGATTTAAAAGATCGAATGCTGCTATCCTTGACTTCCAAAGGTCGTTGGCTCGTTAAGAGCTCTGGTCGTGCGGTAGGGGAGTCGTCGCCTTGCTGCGTCGGCCCCCCTAAACGTCCCAACGCCGCCTTCCTTCGTCAGCAACCGCTTATTTCGTTGAATTGCTGGAAGCCGGATGTTGCATAGAACATTTTTACTCTCAAACTTACTAACGTTTCCCGTGTAAAAGCCCGAACAATTTGTTGCCTCCTTGATCTCTGTCCGAACTACGTCTGTGTGCACCTGGTCGTAAAGTAACGAAATGCTAAAAACCCACGTGCCGGGACCATGGCAATTCGTCTAGATCTCCAGGCCCGCACACACGAAACTCAGGTCGCTCAAGATACCAGCATCTATTCTAGTTTTGACTAGGCCGTTGAGCAAAAGACCGCGGCTGGTAACAATGTATCGATCCGCGACTGTTGCAGAGGATTACTTCTACGCCATGTAAACTTACGTGATGCAGAGCACTGAGTGCACACCGAATCCTCTAAACAGATTGTATTGAGTGTGTCTTGCAGCTTCTTGCTCGCTCTGGTGTTGTTATAACTGGGATTCTCCATGTCTTGTCTGTTACGTTTAACGTTGAGATTTCCGGTCAACAGTGTGGTTTCCATAGCATGTAATCAGCTCCCGTACCTGATCTACAAAGCTGGGTTTCTCCGTCTCATCGTCTAGCGACGGTCCATACACTCCCATGATAAATGTATAGTCTGAATCTGAAGCCATCTTCACACAGGCGAATCGACCATCCATGTCCGTGGAGGATCCACGTGTGCTGTGTGGAAAATCTAACGGAAACAGTATCGTAACCCCACCTTGGCCCGACTCGGTACCGAGCGAAAAGTCAGTAGTTCCTGCCTATTCGTTCCTCCAACTATATTCCATATTTGGTCCAGTGAGTTTCTTGCGGTATACCAACGCTATGTCGATACTTGATGCTGTCCGAAAATAGATCGTCACTTAGCACGACCTCTCAATCGGCATGCATTAAACGACACAATCAAAACTTGCTTACCAACGTTTGTTCCTGCCAGCATCTAACAATTACACAACTAGATGTGTGACAGGCTTTGCTAAGGTCTTTCCATCTGAGTCTCTTACGCAGTTCGCACCTCAGCGCGGCACTGGAGCCCAGCGGGGTAGCCCGCGGCCTATCAGAAAAAAACCACCGCCGACTCTGGGCATGCACTCTCCCAACTCCCCCCAAACCTCTGCCCCCAACCCACCAGACCCCAGCCAAAACACCTCGCCACCGAAATTCGCCACATCGTCGGTCCGTGACTCCTTTTAATACGAGTCACGACTCTCCAACCTAACCACTGCGTACCGGCCGTCAACGTTTGTGACAAGGTCGCCAAAGGAAAGTCGGTACAAAGCTAACTACAATCAAACAAGCAACACAATACTGCAAATGGTGTTCGAGATGAGCGGCGCCCCCCCCCCCCCCCCCGGCGCCACCCACCAGCCAATCCGACTCGCCTCATCATCGCGCCAGCGCGCGCTCGCACGATCGGTCACACCAGCGGGAAACCGCCGCAGGCCACGCACCAGGCTCATCCAAACAATGGGCGGACATAAGACTGGGTTGTAACTGTCAGCGCCGTTACCAGATACCCTGACTGATCCTAGTGAGTAATCTATATGTACCGATACGCACACTGAGCAAGTTTAAAGTTTCTATCCTCATGACAACGTGCGTCAAAGCTGAATTCTTAACGAATTATGAGCAATGGATACGTTGAAATGCTACCACGCCCGACTTCAACGACTTTTACCCCCATCGAACAATGACATCGTTATCTGCGCTAGTTTGGCTTCATCCAACCGGCTACGAAAAAGTGGTCAAGTTCACACCGTGGACGATGCAGTGCCTTCAGGCGCATCACTGAACGGGCGGGTCCCAGCCAATGATCACAGCTGTTGCGTTTTTGACATGTCGCGCTTATCGAAGCAATAGCTTGAATTACACATATGGCCTCTTGGTCTCGCCATATGAGTCATTCTGCAGCCGCAACATGGACTAATGTCACGCCGACCAGGCAACACCGCACGGACGGTGACACCAACGCTACATACAAGGACAGCTGCTGTGCGAACCTGAACAGGCTTGATATCAACAAGTGCCACACATCTATGAAGCTCCGACCCTATTTCACACAGGTGCTTATTTTGCTGTAACAATAGTAACAGTAAATGCTTTTTTTTTGCTGTCAAACAGGAAAAGTTGAAGGAAAAGCACCTATGATCATGTCTGCAGGCCGTTCAACGCTACCGCGCCTTACCTCAGACGCGCCGTGCAGCTGATTCCACTCTGCGCGCCTCACCGTCACCGGGACCAGGTGCCAGCGGAGTGCCGCCCGACCCAGGACCACCGCGCCACCGGCACCAGGTGCCAGCGGAGCGCCGCTCGACGCGGGACCACCGCACCCACACTGGACGGATCCATCACAGGAGCGAGCCGCAGCGGGCGGCGCCGGGCGGTCCGGGACGAACGGACTCGGCGGCGCCGACCCGACGGGGGCCGACAGCGGAGGCGGGTCCGCCCCCGGACAAATGACATCCGATAGAATCCGCCGCTCCGGATCCCGCCGCGCCGACGCCGACGAGCCCGATGCCGTAGAATGCAGCGGCCCCTCCGGCTGAAGCAGAGAGGACCCGCCGGGACCCGCAGCCTGCTCGGCGCCTCCGGGTCCCAGCGGAGCCCGCGGCGGCGCGGCGGGCGACGCGGACGGCACCCCATCCGGCGGCGGCGGCGGCGGCGGCGGCGGCGGCGCGCAGCACCAGCCCGCGGCGAGACACGCCGCCCGTCTAGGACCCGGCGCAGGCTGGCCTCGTCCGGCACTCTGAGACTGTAGCCATTTCGGCACCAGACGACCCCCCGGTGGCTGAATATCGAGACGATCAGCCCATTATTTTCAAACCGTCATGCGCGGAGCAACGCCTCGAAAAGAACACGGTTTTTCAGAGTTAACGACGCCGAAATAACGAGCGGTTCTAGGCGGCGACCGTGGTTTCCGGGGCTCCCACCGTGGAACCGAACAAAATCGAAGCGTCCGTCGCACACTTTGTCCTAGAACTGCTTCTTAACGAACTTGCAAATAACTCTGTTGCCATACGATAGCCGTATCTACATCACTTTTTACGCACATACACCTTACCTGACATGGCACCCTCGGTGAGTGCCACATACGTGAATTTCACAAAAAAACTGACATGATCCGTTTCTGATTCTGTCGGACGCAGCTGAAACGTTAATAGAACCGCGCCGTGCCATCACAGGTGCGACCCATTCTCCTCTACTGAAGACAATAAACGGCTCCTCGGCGCGTGATATCCATGAATGAGTGGCTGGCGGTATCTGAGCCACACCAAGAGAAGTGTTATTTTTATCCTGACTGACACATGTGTGTTACGATATGAAAGCGTTCCACGATCTTTCTTGACTGAATTTTAGCCATGGAATTCATGCATCGCGTTGAGAGGAATTCTGAGTTTAAGGGTTTGCAAACTTTCTGCGCCACAGTGGGGCCGCAAGGACGAAATAAATACGTAAGTCTGCAAACGCAAGCAGTTTCAACCCAGACGAGGCTAACATCTATGAACAAATGTCGTGGATTTCGCCTAGGTTAATCTTCCCTTCACCAGTGGAAAATCTGCCCACGACAGACATACAACGGCATGAGGTTGGTAACGTGTAATTTGGCGTGTGCCAGTGTCCGGCTGGGCGGTGTCGGATCCATCACGAACAGTGAGCACGTGCCGACTGGCCTCCTGTTCAAACACGACTGGCACTGACGACCGTGTGCCGAATGGCCGCTGATCTGGCCACAGCCGGTCCGGCAGGCGGGCGTGATCATGTCTGAGAATCACCAGGGGGGAGGCACTTCTGGCGAGCAGCATCACAACGAAACCGCAGTCACAGACCAACACTGGTGACACCGGGCTAACGTGAAGGATAACGTGCCAACATAGCTACCATGAAGATAACAGGCATCCTGGTCCTCCCGTAGCCTGTCTACGAAGCATCCCACGGCATCATCATCATCCTCAAGATATGTTTTGGGTCCGTATGGCACATAACGTGACAAAAGAGACGTAACTAGGTCGGCTGGATTTTTTAACACAGCGCCGACGATAAACAACAGAATTCAGCTACTGCATCGGCACCGGGGCCTACAGATCCAACGAACGCACAAAAACGACGCCGAATTCGATATTCTGCTGCCACGCAGAAAACGGCTAATGAAAGGCGGCCGCATTTCCCGGTCACGCCACTGCTGACTCGAACGCCCGCTTTGTGGTCGATCTAAAGAATCGGGTGTCGCCGGCGCCGCGACAGGTCGTCATTAGTCCGCCGGCGAGACG
This sequence comes from Capitulum mitella, assembly GCA_030062745.1. Classification (NCBI taxonomy): domain Eukaryota; kingdom Metazoa; phylum Arthropoda; class Thecostraca; order Pollicipedomorpha; family Pollicipedidae; genus Capitulum; species Capitulum mitella. Next base: position 21,234,030 of record CP099841.1, on the reverse strand, counting down.
ACGTCATCCTGGTCCCGGTCGATTACTCGGAGCCGTCGCAGGCGGGATTGTCCGCCGGCGAAGCCATCGGCGGCCGGCCGGGCCGCCCGCGGTCTCGCCCGGCCGCAGCAAAATTACCTGTCACGGGTGACACGAGGAGCGGCCGTCTGCATCAGCCTGCCCCCCCCCCCCACCTCCCCGCCCTCCATCGCCACCACCCCGTCTGGCGCCGCTCAAGCGGAGCTGGGCGGGGGCTGGTGGCCGGCGCAGGCGGCGGCGCGTGGCCGTCATGACACCCCAGCCCGAGCGCAGAACATCACAGCGGCGTAATTGAAACGTGGCCGGGACGGAGGACGGCCCAGTCCTGCGGCTACCGGCCGGAATCAATCGCTGCCCGGCGGCGATGGCGGCCAATTGGAGAGCGACCCGGACGCAACAGTCAGCCGCAGCGGCGGTAAACACCCATTACGGCGTCTTCCGCCGACTCCCCGGCCGGGCCGACATCAAAGGTGCGCTCCGCGGCCAGTCAGCTGAAGAGCCGACCGGCCCGCGCCGACACACAGGGCAGAGACGTTCGGCGACAGTGGCCGCTTGTAACAGCAGCGTAAAATCATACACTGACAGCATGGCTAACGGCGCGAAATGTTCATCTACTCGTGTAAGACGGAAAGCAGTTTTACGTGTTGCTCCCGTTCGCTCATTTTTGTGTAATACGCTAAAAATAGTAACTTTTTGTGTAATGAACGTCTGGTGTAGAATTTCCTTATTCCAAACATGCTGGGGACGTAGAAATATAGCAAAAGCGCAACGGACATAAAGTGAAACGGCAACTATGTTAAACTGTTAGGCACGATTCAATGCCCTGGGACTTTGACAAGTTACCGTAAAGATAACTGGGAATTTCTTCTTAGTAATGCAAAGGCAAATGCAGACGACAGTTATTACCTTTATATTTCCACAATCGAACATGAATTATATTTGTTGAATGGGAAGCCAATTTCCCGTTCTCTTAAAAGACGACTGGAAAAAAATGGGGAAAGAAAAAATCAGACTGCATGACAGTGTTCAACAACTTCAGCATTCGTTCCTAGCGCTCTGAGGAATGTTAAACGCGGCGTCTATGTTCCACGCGACCTGCGTTGCGTCCATGTACGTTCACGACGGGAGCAAGGAACAAGACCACGACACCGTCCAGGAATTCACGGGGTAAACCTAACCGCTGTCTGTTTTTCTACTAGTTCAAACATGGGCCACGGGTTTAATAAGAACAATAACATTTCCCGACCATCCTGCATCTTACTGAACACGATGACTGCATACTCTATCTTCGCCTAGTCGAAGCTTCTCGCAGTTTTGCAGTTACGAAGCAAAATAAATTTGATACGAAGAAACGACATGAAACGCCTTTCCTTCCGCAAGCGGCTTGGTTACACAGCTGAAACGCAAACGCCAGGTCTACTGAACCTGGTCATTTCCTGGAGGTCTTGGCGACGTTTCCGATGACTGTCCGTCGCAATGACAACAGCGTTTGACTGTGGACCATGTGCACCCACTCCCATACTACAGCTAACCCACTACTTAACCCACTCCCATACTACGGCTAACAAGAACACAGATGGGATGCGCAAGAGGGCAGGGACAAACGCAGACATGTTCCAACAATGTTTGTGGGACGCAAGGTCACACCACACCGCTACTCGTTATTAACCTTCACGAAGGCCCCAAGATTATCAACCATCGGCCAATGGCAAACGTATGGTGAACAGAACAAACGAATAGCTAACAACATGACTGCAGTGCAACTATTGTTGCAGTCTATGAGCGTGGATCGTCACGTGGTTCGCGCCACACGTCGCCAAATGGACACGCAACCATAACCGAGGCAACTTTGCCGTTTTGCCGGCAGCCACTGTCGGAATAAAAATATTCACCCCTGTTAACGATCCTACATGAGGCTGGACAGGTAACATCCCGGGTTCACGGGACACCCAGTACAAACCCACTGATCACCTGCATAAAAATGGACAGAGACGATCTCGGGGTTCACGGAGAACAGCCGCGCCGGGCCGTCGGGACTGACCTTGAATGGGAAGGCGGACGGTCGGAGGTCGTACGCCTGGAAGCGCGACCTGAGGGGCGGGTCGAGCGGGTTTCCGATGTAGCGCGGCACCGGCAGACCCAGCGCCACCACGCGGAAGTCCTCCGAGACCCGCACCAGCCGCCAGGCGTCCAGCTCGGTCACCGAGTGCTCCTGAGGCGGCAGAACTGTACAGTCACCGGCCGAGTGTTCCTGAGGTGGCAGAACTGTACAGTCACTGGCTGAGTGTTCCTGATGCGGCAGGAGTGTACGGTCGCCGGCCGTCATGTGGCAACACTAGGACGACAACGTTTGACCGATGGACTATTGAAAATCACAGCCCCGCCTAAATAACCAAGGTTCAGTTTACAATGAGCATACAAAAACACGCCAATGCATTATTTTTCTTCGTACTAAGTTTCTGCGAAAGAATGATTAAGATGGCTTTGAGGAATTAATGTCGAATAAAACAATGCTTCTTAATCACCATGATTAAAAGGCATCATCCATTAACGATGATTAAAAGGCATCGTCTCCTCCAACAATAACCAAACATGACTGTAACGACAGTCCGCTGCATCTGAATGTCTCTTTTGCTCCAGAGGACTGACCTGGAGCAGACTGTCGTATTTATTTGGGTTCAACAGGAACCGTCCGTCCTCCAGCTGCATCTCCCTGTTCTCCATCAGGTTGTTCAGCACGGGCAGCACGTTGCGCTCGGCCTTCTCGATGCCCTCCAGCACCAGGACGCGTCCCAGGGTGGCTGCCCGTACCGCCGCCTGGCCCACAAGGTCGGCTGACTAACACCGGCCGCAGGGTAACGTTCGTCGAGGGCTCGGAGTTGCTTGTTGAAAGCTCGATTTCGCAACAGTTGCCTATTACTCCATGTGGAAATATTACTTGCCCCCTCCCAACTACATCCACAGGGAAGTCGGGGAGGCAAGTCACCGCGCACGGTGAAACTTCCGGCAGGATATATTATTGCCTGAAACGGTGTGGGAATAATGACGCCCACCCTCAGCCGTAAGAATATGTGAGGGGTTGCCAGAGCGGTGGTTGCTGAGACAGCTGAGAAAGCTGTCTATGCTGACAGCCTGCATGGCCTACAGGCGACTAAAGATTGACATCGTGCTTTGGCTTCACCCAATTTCACCCAACCGCCTCCCACCATTAAAGGATGACCTCGCCGTTCCTTCGCGAACTGAAAACGCCTTATCTGGTGCGTAGAAAACTCCCAACTAAGGCCCGACGATACACATCTGAAACATATCTAACTCTGAAATATGAACAGTACAACGCAGGCCACGTGGCCACCAATTATCAACAGTTTGCCGCCAGAGTCGGCAGGTGCTGAATTCCCCGACATGGAAATGCCACGATATGTGACAGAGCGCGGTCCCGAATTAGTGCCCGCGGCGGACAGCACCCTTCCGCTATCTCCATTTCAAACTGTCACAACGACTGGACCTGACCCTGGCTGATGCCGTTTCAACTAGTCTGCAAGGAGTTTATTATTTAACCATGGGTGGTCTGAGTAAATGGCTCATTTTCAGCAGGGCTGATCCGGAGAATACCCCGTTACTGTCAAGCTGTTCAACGCTGTCCCGTACCCACGGCCTACACGCCTAATGCGCGTCTTCTTCCGACGAGACTCAGCCGCGCCTACATCAGCCGTCAGCGCACGCCGCTCGGCAGCGTCCACGTGCCGGTGCGGTCCGGCGCCGGGTGCACACGGTACCTGGTCCACATAGCTGGCGGTGCCGGCTCGGATCTCCCGCCGCTGCTTCAGGTCCGACTCGGTGGTGTCGCGGGACAGCGCCACGTACTCCACCTCCCGCTGGGTCGCCTGGCGGCCCACAGACGCGTCCCATCGTCACAGCCGGCCTCGCCCAGCACAGAGTCGGCAACCGGAGCCGGCAATCACCGCTGAGACGCTCAGCCGTTCCAGCCGTGGCGCCGCGCGCAGACACGGAGCGTAACGGCGTTTATTGGTCAGCTGCACACTGCACCCGTAAATGTTAACAAAGTCAACATCGAACTGTACAAAACAGAAATCGTCGCATAACAAAAAATGACACTTCTAAAGCGCATTTTACTACAAAGGCACTACTACATCTTAAGAGTACGTAAGTCTGCGTGGATAACCTACCTGGAGGTACTTCATGCAGACAGTGCGACGGAAAGGGCCTGGAGGGCCAATCAGGAACATGTCTTGGCCGAGCAGGTCCTTTTGCAGCATCCATTTCAACGTCTTTAGTATTGAATGGTGGTTGGCCAACTCTAATGAGAACAATAAATCGTGAAAACCAGCCATACTGCCTAACATGGTTGGTGGTATGTGGGCAAAACTGGAAGATGACAGAAAGTTTTCGCAGTTCAGTTTATAAAAGCAGTTTGACGTTCACACCGATAACGAGGAATGACCACCACTTGCTGGAGGACAGCATGGTTCCCCAATGTAGAAATGGCAGTCTGAAGAGGCATTCTCTTCCCGCCACAGCTAATAATAACTAAACATGTAACAAAAATCCTGTGAAAAGCTCACCGATGATACGCGGAACCAGCTCGGGATGAAGCGGAGCTTTAAGAGTTTTCCGAATTCCTCCAATGTTGATTGTCCTGCCACTTTCACCTGAAAACAAAGACAAAGCCATGTTTTATGTCAGGGCTCCTTTATTTCTACTGAGAAGGCTAAATACATGGGCGAACTTAGATGGCCTGCTTTGCAAGCACTAAACCACTTGTGATGTCCCACTAGATGCCCAAAAATATGGCCGTGGAAACTGGTGAACAGAATTTCTCCTATACCGTTTTTTGCGAGTGAAGTTAGTAATGTTTTTTTTGCAGTGTTTAAGGGAGACTGATAGGCGCTTCTGATCTCCTTCCATGGCTGACCATTTTAGCTTTAGGGCATGGCAAAAGCACGATCATATAGCGCCGTCTGACCCCATTGGCTACACTACTGCTTCACAATGCTTTCATGTCAGGCAGACAACGTCACAAAGTCCTAATCAACCAGATCATTATCAGACCTGTATTCCAAGCCTGTACTTCGCTCATCTTGCACTGAATCCTTCACAGCCTGAGTGTGGAGGGTCGACTAGCTCAGCACAATTGCCACTTCCTCGAATTTGTATGCATGTATTGTCAGCAGACACTCCACACAGGCTCTGGCTATTCTTTGTCATTTGTAAGTAGCAGGTAAAACTCAGCAAGGAGCATACACACCACATATTGGCTATGCAAGTCATACTCACATGGAATGGAATGGAATGGAAAAAGCACAATACACAGCAAGAGCATACACAGCACAATCACACATTGGCTATGCAAGTCCTCACAGCCTTCCGAAATACATCTTGGTCGAGCGTCATCGCCTCCGGCAGCCGGTTGTACACTGAGGCCGCACGGTATGTATGCGTGATATGCCATGTATTTTGAAACCCTGTCTGCACAAAGGGCATTTAATTCAAGATCTGCGTGAAACAAATAAATTGCTCACAACACCACACTGAAGCATAAAACATACAGTTCAGCCACATAGATGTATCACGTACGCGAACGATCGCCGATCGGCAACTGAACCTGTACCGGGAGACGTAGCAAGCGAACCTGAAGTAACTCGTTCGGAAGTGCGCGCATCAGTGAAATAGAGAGGGATTGGCAAAATCATGTGGCTTCCTGTACATCTGAACTTGTGCATAATGTGCAGGAGCTGAGTATTGTGTTTTAGCAAGGGGTTAGAAAGTGCAGGTTATGCCACACCTCAGATACATCACCATTTTTATGACAGCTGGTAACAATGCTCATTGCAATATTGATAAATCTGAGGGGTTAAGCACTGTTAGAAGCTCACCTATTACAATAGATGGGAATGCAAAATCTGACATCAGAGGTAATGAACTCATGGACAATAGTGAATCCAGAACATGGTGTGAGGAAAGTTTCTCACATGATTGAGAGTGATCAGAAGACTAGAGCATTTGCAATATCAGTCCTTTCTGACCTGGCCAAATGGGTGTCATTTTATTACTTCACTCATTTTTGCCCTGGTATGCAATGCATACAAATGCCAATTTACAGCTGAAAAGTTGAAACAAGAATCTACAAAGCTTGAGGTATGCATACAATGTGACAATGAAAAAAATGCATGTTTGTTGGCCTGGTCTGAAATTCTGACCATTCACAATGCTCCCCTTATGCTCCATGAAGGGCTCAATACAAGACTGGCCAAATATGTACAACATTCTTATGACTATCTATCAAAGAATGTTTGTGCTTGAATTTCAATCTTTCTCCAGTTTTCTTGGCATAAATTGAAACTTTAAAAAGATGATGAGGAATATTCCATTTAACAAATTGTTGGTGTCAACAATCAAGGCATACAGTCCACATAAAAGGCATTATGGCTCACTTATAATTATGGCATTTACGTAGCATATTTGTACCTGATGTAATGTACCGTTTAGGCTTGTATAAATGTGACCTTTGTAGCAGCTGCCTGGTGCATACAAAAATCTTGATTCTTGTTGAACCAGACATTATGGAAGACATTATGCACTCTGAAAAGAAAGTGAAAAAATGTGAGCAGCAGTGACACAGACTTGGTCATTGCTGGTAGTGTTCCAACATCACAAATTTGACTATGGCCCCTTAGAATACATTATGACCCACACCATTCATTTTTACCTGCTAAACAGCAAAAAATTATTTGGCCATACTAATGCAGTTTGGCAGAATGACTAGTTATTATTTATAATGGACTGACCACTATCCTAAAAAAGTAAACATACTGTCTCCAGAAGAAAGCCATGTCAAAGCAATCATCTATAAATGCATCTTTTTATGTAACACAAATAGCCTGGCAGTATAAAAAGGGTGTTTTCTTCCCCTTAAAAAAACATTTAGGAGAAATATCTGAGACTTTTTTACTACTTCTTTTACTTCTTTATTGTATCATCAAGATGTCATCTTAGCAATAGGTATATATGAGAAACTTACTTAGAAATTTTCTTTTTTTACTGAAAAAAGTTTACTAAAATTGTTAAGTTACAAATGTTGCATAAAAATATGTAACTGCCATGCACAGCTAGTTATTTACCACCACCAGGAAAACAATTTGGTAAAATAGTGCAGAAATCCATCTTTCATGGGGTTATTTCCACATGAAAGTCAGAGATACTGAAATCTCTGTGGCAAGCTGTCACCACAATGCCCTCTACACCCAATACGCATGCTGGAAAAAGAGACATAGCAGCCTTGAATAAATGGGTATCTACTGAGGTCTTTCCAGGATCATGGTATCCCCATTTACTTACGATCTGTAGGACAGTGTGTTTAAAATAAAACATTCCCCATTTTCATTCCATGCATTCGGTATCTTTACCAGACCCTGCACTTAAAGCCGAAACAAAAGAAATGGTGCACATATCCTTCCGCCTATAGGTTGCACATGCTATCGCCCAAGCTTTCAGAAAAACTATAGCCTAAGGCCCTCTATAGTTCAGCTATATCCTTCAGTCTTCCTCCGTGTGGCTTTGCGCTACATATAGGGGGCCCTTTGGCCGCTTGGGCGCAGGAACCAAGGCCCTGGAAGGAAGAACCGTGGTCTTGGCCTCGCACTGGCTTCGCGCAGGTTGGCGAATCGACAGTTTCGGAGCAGTGAAGACGAGGTGCAAAAACTGCTACCAGATTAGGATAAAACAAAAAAAAAAATTACGGAAACTCGACCTTTCCGAGCCCTTAAAGTAATCCCTCTGGCTCTCCTGTAACTTACGGAACACTTCTTTCTCACCGCTTTCTGATGGGGCGCAGCCAGGATTTTCTTAAGGGGTGAACTAATTGTGAACTGAAATCGTACGAAAACCACCTGCCGGGAAGACGATGTGCAATGGTTTTCGCACAAAATGCGGACCTAAGGGGGGCCCGAGCCCCCGGGCCTCTCCTTGGTTGCGCCTGTCGACGTCCTGATGACGTCCTTCCCTCTCCCCGCAATGACTGAGTGGAGCTCACCCTGAACCCCTTGGCTACTACGCATTGTACCGCTTTACCCTCACTTATACCGTCGGCCGTCAAACCCCGGAAGAGGCACCAGCAAGGTCAGCCAGGGTAAACCACATTTTCGCGTCCTTTCTTTTGCGTTTGCGCATCCTTTCTTCTCATGCATCGCTACATGGATAATCGCATAACCTCGGTTTTTGCATTTCGTTCTCGGAGTACGGACCCACTTTGCTTTACTTAAATCCGAACGATATCCGTGCACGAATCATAACAAAACTGATGTATGGTTTCCCTTCTCTGCTTTCCAATCTCTGGTACATTCCACTGGGCCACGACGGTTCGAATCACTAATCAGGTTCGAATCATTGCTTGCTGGCTTCCGGCACATTCACCGTTGGCCGCGTTCAAGTCCGTGTGATTAAGACTTACTACCCGCACAGGGTTAGGGTGAAGATCCTAATGCTGTTAGCGTCTCTTCAAATGTATTGCATTTATACCGTCCTTTGCCTTTTGGGTCTGTGTCGTCTCAGTTACTAGCCACACTTCTTCATTGACGGTTTAGCATTTTTTTCAAATTAGGCACAAACGCACTTCAGGACTATGCCGCCAAGCCGACTTCGACGCGCTCGCGACAGCCCGGCAGAGGCGGCAACAGGAACAATGGCCACGCTAACGTGCGGTGCCGATAGTCGCTGCGAACGAACGTGTGATTTCATTCCATTCCAGTCAGCTTGGAAATTCATAACATGTGCGCGTAGTAAAGGCCATATGAGCATTGCGATTTCGTCACCACTATGGACGTCCATTATCCACTCAGCGTCATCGCGAAACACGGCACATTCGTGTTGAGTACGAGCCAGAATTATCTATTGCCTGCACTGTACACAAAATATAGTCTCATTTACAAAACTTTACAAGGCCTTGGTTGCCGATCTAAAACTGTAGCTGTAACAGTATCCAACACAGACCAGAGAGCGTCCGGTGACAATTAAGTGGCATGATAACACTACGCTAAACATACACCAGCCACACGGAGAAATTTGAGGAAACGTACACTAACCATGGTTAAGACAGACGAAACTCTGCTGCGCACATGGCAAGCGCCGATCACGTTCACCACTCCAATGACGCCAACGGACGTCCCTGGCTGCCGCACAAACCACTTCTATATAGACTATGCTAAAACCGGCTCACCGAGGCGGTACCCTTGGGATGCGGTGGAGAAGCTCAGACTCTGGCTACAGCTAATACTGAGCCGGCGCCAGTGGGTGCGGCGCACGGCGGTCTGGCTGTCGTCAGTCCTTCGTGCCGCAATCGCGTCGTGACAGTTTTGGATACCAAAACGCGTCCGCTAGCGGGGAGGGCGGGCCACGCGGCACCAGGCTGACGCACGAGCGCGCGGCGGACGGCGCCGCACCACACGGCCGCCGCCAGCCGCCGCTCGCCGACAGCGGCGCCCGCGCGCCGCCACAGACACAGTCGCCCCTCTGAGGAGTGGGGGGCCAACATTTATCACAATGTCTGCCGCGACTCACGCTCTCCGATGCAGCAACACCTAATAAATACATCCATGACGGTGTACACGGTTCTCAGGCGCGTCTCTGGCGCGGTGGCCGGCGGCGCGCGGTGCGACACGCGCTCGGTGCCAGCCGTGCGGGTCGGCGCGCCGCTGGTCAGAAGTTGCTCAGCTTCTCCTCGAATTGTGCGATCAAATCCCTCTGCGAGTTCATGTTGATTTGGCCAGTCATCTGCAACGGCAGGTTCAATGTCAAAGCAGCTCCGGTCAGACACGCATAAATACACATTATCACCTTCACGACACTGGGCCACAGCATGAGAATGCGTCATACTTTCTCCGTAATTAGCAACTTTGACCACAAAGATGCTGCACCGATTGCCTAACATAAAATTCAGTTTGCATAACTAATGATCTTATTTAAACAAAAAGCGCCATCTTAACGCCATCATTCCACACTGAGGCTTGCTTGGACCTTTCCCTGACCAACTTAACATGAAATGAAGTTAACGACGTGCGACCACGTATCCATTTCAAACAGGGTCCATAAAGCGTGACAATTCTGGGCCACGCCACGTGTCTCACCGCCTCGCGTCGGCGGCGCTCCTGCTCTCGCTGACGGGCCCGCTCGCGTTCGCCGGCTCCAGGGGCTGCCGCCGCGGCAGCGCCACCCGGCGGGACTGGCGGCGCGGCCGCCGCCGCAGCCGCAGCCGTCGCCGGCGTTCGGCTCGCGCTGGAGACGGGCGGCGGCGGCGGCGCCGGCTCGGCAGCTGCAGCTGCCGCGGCCGCCGCCGCCGCCGCCTTCTGCCGAGCGGCCTCCTCTGCCGCCTCCTGCTCCTGCTTCTGGCGACAGAGCCGCTCCAGCAGCTCCTCCTCCTGGCGCTCGCGGCGCCGCTCGGCGTCCTGACGCTGCCGCTCGCGCTCGGCCGCCTCCTTCTGGGCGCGCCGCTGCTCCATCTGCTCCGTCAGCTGGCGTTGCTGCCGGCGCAGAGGACGTCCAGTCAGCGGGGTAACGGCGGGCAGAGGACTGGCGGCGGCGCCCACCGGCCCTCGGGCCGGGCGGGTGATGCGGACAAGGTGGGCACGGTCCTCGGCCGGGCGACGCCACGCAACCGCCTCACCGCTCCCGGCGCCCCGGCCTCCTCCACGAGGACTGCTAACGCTCATGTGCGTTAGCAGTCCTCGTGTTGGTTGCCGATCTCTCACGACGACGTCCGTCTTCGTGTAACGGACGTAACGCACAATGGGAAAACACGCGACGTACGGGGTGGAATTAGACCTGGAGACGAAATTCCAACAATGACTGGGCTGTAGTAAAGCTAATTTATACCAATACACACTGCTAATGCACAATGTGCATACATGTCACTGTCTTTCTCCTGAGGCTTGCTTAACCAGTTAGTTTTTCAGATGTGCAACGACCATTGCGTGCTACGTGGGGTGATCGATGTGTTCGTGGCCTAAGGTACAAAAAGATGAGCTGAGCAGTTCTAGCTAAGTTCATGTGCAGTTCAACACTTTGAACGATCACTCAAATTGTGAAATTAAAACTTGTTTCTTTTTTGCTATTTAGGATAACTTAAGTTAGTGAATCAGCAGTTTTTAAGAAAATGGATAAGATCGCCCATCGTGCAGTCATAAGCTACATCGGCATCAAGGGCTTAAATCCACGAGAACATGGTGACGACATTAGACAAGGATGACCGTTCTTACAGCATGGTGCAGAAATGGGCTGCTCAATTTAAACGAGGCAGGGAAAGCTTGGAAGATGACCCTCGTCCCGGGAGGCCGGCCACAGTCGCCTCAAAGGAAACCAATGACAAAACCCAGGACATAGTCTTGACAGATCGACGAACAACAGCGTTACATCGCCACAGAGTTGGGCTTCTCCCAGGAATGTGTCCATGAAGTGATCTACAATGGACTCAAAATGACCAAGGTTTTAGTTCGCTGGGTTCCAAAACTCCTTGGAACTGAGCATAAGTGGATTCGGCACAACATACCAAGGGATAATATTGTTATTTCTGGTACAGATCCCGAGAGATTTCTCCAGCGATTCATGATCATGGATGAGACCTGGGTACATCATTTCCGACCAGAGATGAAAGAACTGCAGAAACAATGGAAACATCTAGGAACTCCGGCTCCAAAGAAAGCCAAGTCAGTGATGTCTGAAGGGAAGATAGTGGCCTCCATTTTTTAGGATGCAGGAGTACTGCTGATGGATTACCTGGAAAAGGGTCACACTGTCACTGGGCCCTAGTAAGCTGATCTCTTGAGGCAACTACGAGAGAAAATTAAGAAGAATCGGTGTGGAAAACTGACAAAAGGGGTGATCTTTCATCAAGACAAAGCCCGGCTCACAATCCACGGCGGCCGTGGCTGCTATCCATGAATGCGCATTCCAGCTTGTAGACCATCCGCCCTTCTCACCTGATGTGGCGCCCTCAGACTATTAACCGTCCCCCAAATTAAAAAAAAGCTCAGCGGTTGCCATTTCGTCACTGCTAATGACGGCATCAACGCTATAAACCACTTCTAGGAGGACCACTACGCTAACTTCTACAATGGAGTAATCCATAAGCTCCATGACCGCTGGACAATGTGTACATGTGCAAGGGGACTATGTTGAAAAATAAATGTGTGAAGTTATCTCAAAGTATATCTTTGTACCTTATACCACGAACTTCTCAGTCACGCTATGTAAATTCAAACACAAGTTGGCGGAGTTGGGGCAGCGCTTCTCGCACTATCGCGCACTGTTCACGTCAATGAAATGTGGCACACGAGATACAAAAAACAAAAAAACAATTTCCATGCGACGTCAAGAGCGCAGATAAGACAGAACACAGCGGCCTCAACGGGCACGCGACGGCACCTACCCTGTCTGCTTTCTCCTTGGCCTGCTTCTTGAACTGCTGGAAAGCAGAGTCCATGTGCGAGGGTTGGATGTTGATTGGCGTGGCCGACGGCGTTGATGCCGACTGGGCGAGCGTCGACCACGAGCTCACGTTCTGCTCGACAGGGTTCAACTGTCAGTACGGCACTATCCACTCATACTGGCAAGCCTCACCAGCAGGACTCGAAAAGGCTGTTGTTTTTTGGTATTGAAGAACACAAAAAAATGCGCTCCAAAAGCATTCTATACCCCAAAAGTTTCATCTTGTGCCTCCAAAAAAGCTACATACCATGTTGCACATTTCTAATTCTGCAAGCAAAATACTGTCTTCATTCAGTAACAACGTATGATGTCGTAACTGACTTACGCCAAGAATGCCAACTTAAACCAGCATTATGCTTTTCAAAGTTTTGCACTAAAAAACGAAAAATATACTCCGACACCAAGAACAACAAAATTCCCAACCCTGATTATGGGCGTCCCATTCTTCAGGCAACACAAGCTGAATGACTATCTATCCGATCCACCACTGAGCGTTGCAAAATCACTAACTCCATCAAAAATTATGCACGGCAGACAGCTTTGACAGTTGAACCCTCAGCCTCGAACGGGAGGTTTCTCCGCATTATTTTCACTTACGAAATATAACATTGCAATCAGCAGGTGAAATGAAACACCGATCCTTCCAAGCAAACGCAAACATTCTGGATACGTACCGCCACTTTAGCCACGGGCGTTTTGGCGGGCGAATCGAAAGGATTGTCCTCGGCCGACGCCTCTTCATTTCCAATGCCATCTGTGGGGAAAACAAGTACACTTAGAACTTTCACTGTCGTAAATGCACTAAGTACAACACAGAAAATACAAAACCTTAACAACAAATCTGGGCGCTACCGTACCTAGATTATACGAAAGAATGTATATCATACGCTAGGCTACATATCACGACAGAAAATCAGAATCAAAACAAAGCATCAGGCATCTCGGTCTAGGCCGCGGCCGACCTCACACGTCGCCGAGTTCGCCATCATAAACAGAGCCCACAGATCGTCAACCGCCCCGGCGGCCCCGCACTGCTGGTCGGGCGTGTTGCTGGCCGCGGCCGGCGGGCGCCACTCACTGTCAGAGGCGGCGGCAGCGGAGGCGGCGGTGACGGCGGTCGGCGGCAGCTCGCCGCCCGGCCAGACGGCCGGCGCCGCTGCCGCGGCCAGGCTGGAGGCCGGCGGGACGCAGGGCGCGGCCGGGGCGGCTGTGCTGAGCGCGGCCGCCGGCGGCACCGAGGCCGCCGTGGTCGGCGTCGCCACAGACTCGGCTGGAGAACACGTGCGGGACCGCAGTTAGCACGGCCGCCGACGCCGGAGCGACGGTCCGCAGACACACACACGCAAACACATACATGCAGGCTCCGCGGCCGCCAGACGCCGCTCTCGCAGCCGACAGACGTCCGCACGCGCCTCCTATCTTACTACCAAGACACAAGAACACCCCAACCGGCCAGCCAATGCCTCCTGCGTCATTCCCCACCGTTCGGAGCATCTCCATGGCGGCTTACTTCGTCAACCACACGACGCTACCCGACCTGCACGGCAGGTCTGTACTCAGCCAGCCGCCTCCCGGTACTCGTCACAGGCGCGGTGGCGTACAGATGAGGGCGCCAGCCGCCGGACGAGGCTCACCTGGCTGGGCCGCCACCGGCGAGGGCTCCATCTCGCCGTTGGTGCTGGCCACGGCCGTACCGGACGGCAGCGAGGTCGGCACGCCGACGGCCGCCACCGCCGTGTCTGGAACGACAGCGCGCCGGCTTACACGGCTGCTCATCGCCACAGCAACGCCCATACGACACCTGCCAGCCTGAACGGCCGAGACACGTGAAGACAGACGACCGAGACTGCCGAGACGGCCGAGACTCGTCCGTGAAGACAGACGAGTCCGAAACGGAAAACGTCCAGATCTTTGATCAGCCTGGGGCGGTCTACTGCTGACTCACAGGCCTTGAGGTGGGTTTTCTGGGTTCTGTTTCATTTTCTGACGTAAAATGGAAAAAAAAAATACTTAAAAACAGGTTACCAGCGCAGCTTAGCACAGCTTAAGTCGTAAGTAGCACGCAAAACCTCGAGGGTTTTGCATATTACTTACGTCAAGTCCAACATATAGCACTCCACTATGTGTAGATCATAGACAGATCATACAGATCACCCCAAATGACTAGATGGTAAACGTTCACGGTCCAGGTACGCAGCCGTGAAATTTTGAAGCAGAACGATACCATATGCCAAGACGCGTTGCGTGAACACGGGAATTGTTTGACACTTGAATCGTGCTGCCGACAGCGTCTTACCGTTCGTTTCGGCGGGCAGCGGCTTTAGCTTGGGTCCGCTAGCAGCGTTCCCGGCGGCGGCGGACGCCTGAAACACGCCAAGGCCATCATATCCGCTCGAATTCTTACCCATCAGATCACCGCCGCCGACGTCTCCTCCAATCCACGATCCCGCCCCCAGTGCTTTGAGTCATCTGAACTCAATAATTACACATACGTGCGCACCATTGTTTACCGAAAGTTGAAAGAGAACTAGGAAAGATAATGGCAAAATGTGAATGTCAAAGATTTCAAATCTCGATACTGGCCCAATTTACTTGAACAGGATGAATGAACGAATTCTGGCATTTAAGAAAACCGAATAATGGCAACACAGGCCGAATAACACACATGTGTCCGTAATATACGCGTACATTACAACTCATCATCGGCATCCTCGTCCGAACTGCAACTCATTCACTCACCACATGCGACTTGCTTCCTTTGTTCTTCTTTCGCCTGGGTTCGTCTGAGGGAAAATTCGCACGCTGAAGAGAACAAATGCTAATGCTTCTACCAGCCGAGCCCACAGTTCCTGACAGCACATGGAACTATTAAACAACAAGCGCTAGAGCGAATCAGCTAATCAGCTCATGCCATACGGTCATAAAGAACGCAGAAAACAAAACACAACTCCACCAATGCTAGATGGCAAAAGCCCTGATATGGCACAAACACCTGAGTATGCCACCATGTGAAGGTAGAGCCGTGTTTCAGAACACCAGTCTTGAATACGAATACCAAAGATAGCAAGATCATGGCGTTGCCTACCAGCAGCTTCTTTCCAAACACATCGTCAAAATCAAGGTTGGATTCTGAAAACATCGCAGCCATTCGGAGACAGGCGCCCGGGCCGGCGAACTGAATACCCCGTTCGTCTGCTCGGCTGGGTCTGGCTCACCGGGCTCCGAGTCGCTGGAGTCGGAGCTGCTGGAGCTGGTCGAGCTGGAGCTGCTGTCCGAGTCGGATGAGCTGCTGCTGGAGGCCGAAACCCGCGAGCCGGCGCCGCCCTCCGCCGACTTGGCCTCGTCTGACGGAGACAGATCGTGCATCAGCCGTACAGCCACCAACGCATGCCCTCCCTCGAACGAGCTGATACAGACACGGGCACAGTGGGCTACGGTCAGACGACCGACCATTACCCGGTGGCGCAGTCAGCAAAACACGAACTCACAGGAAAACGATTTCACACTCACATGGCACCACAACATGACGTCCACCCATACATGGTTACAACGCCGGCGGAGAAATGTGCCATGGTCACGAAACGAGAATAACCGAGGGATGGTCACTCCGTTACACCGAAAACAATACAATACCAGCACGTAACTGGTCACGTGGTGCAACCAGCCAAACCAAAAAGGTACAGCCCCACAGACTTCCTGCTGGCAGCGGCGTTCTCACACCCCTAACACACCTTTTTTGGCCGGCTTTTTGGGGTTGGTGCCCAGCTGGCCGGTAACGTCCTGCAGCCGCTTCTCCAGCTCCTGCTTCTTCTCCAGCATCTGCTCGTCTTTGGACTTGCTGCCCGGCTTCTTCTCTGCTGCAAAGACGATACCCAGTTGAGTACTGGGTTCTGTATCGACGCTTCCGGCTGCCAATGTCATCTAGCGTCGCAATTTCCCCGGAACGATTGTCACAGGTAAAAACAAAATGGTAAATGTACAAGAAACATCGGACACAATTTGTGCCATACAGCAAACAAACTGTAGCACACAATATGCAAATAATTTGCGTCTGAGACAGTACCCAGTATACGATCCTATCTCGGCCATTACTCAGCCCTGCGGTCCTATGTAAAACGACAGCTAAACATCCTGTCACTGCGTCATTCGAATACATCGTAATCCAACTGTAGGAACCCAGCCAAAGCCCAACAAGATTCAGGCACTTACCATTCGGTTTTTTGGGCTTTTTGCGCAGACAGCTGGCCACGTAGGACTCGAGTTCACGCAGCGTGGACGGTCGCAGCGTCTCGAAATCTATCTCGATCACTTCCGGATCATAGTCTCGCTTGGACGGTTCGCGCGACTGAATGATCTGCACGACCCTGCCTAGCTTGTCGCCTGCCGGGTCAGCACCCCCGTCAGAACACGTCAGAACACCAGCAGCAGACATGGGCCCGGCGGCCAGGTGGCACGTCAGAACACCAGCACTGGACACGCGTCGGGGCAGCAGGCACGAGCGCACGCCACGGCCGGCACGTCAGAACGGTGTCAGCAGCCACGCGTCAGGGCAGCAGGCACAAGCGCACGCCACGGCGGGCACGTCAGAACGGTGTCAGCAGCCACGCGTCAGGGCAGCAGGCACAAGCGCACGCCACGGCCAGCACGTCAGAACGGTGTCAGCAGCCACGCGTCAGGGCAGCAGGCACAAGCGCACGCCACGGCCAGCACGTCAGAACGGTGTCAGCAGCCACGCGTCAGGACAGCGGACACACACCAGCACAGCGAGAACGTCACAATGGCAGCTCGGCAGGCTGGTGGGAGCACACAGATGCCACAGTGATGCCACGGAGCAAGTACAGCAGTGGCAGCCACACTTCAGGCCACTCGGCCAAACACCGACACGGGGCACCCGCCCTGCAACATCGCACACGAAGATACGGCGCGACCGCTGTTCACATCAGAACCGAATATTGAAGAATGTGTTATTTATTCCCAAAGTTTACTGGACGGCATAAGCTATCAAATCTGATACAATGCGCTGTCAATTGCTATGAAGCTAAAAAAAACTGAACTGTCCAACTGTGTGGTGCCAAAAGAACCTCTCTTCCTCTGAAGAACTTCGAACAATGCTGCGAATTACGATGAGCATCACCATCATGCCATACCATATCTCACAACACCCAAACCGGGGCACGGCTGACCCGCTCATCATTAACAGCCGTCAAAATTGCTTTATGAAGCACATGCCTTGTCTCAGCTGCCTCTACGTAAATCAAAGTCCCCGTACTGAGCCCGGCCGTGCCAACGCACCTGGCAGTTTGTTGATGTCCAGGCTGAGCTGGCGCTTCTCGTCGTAGGACATGGGCCGCGCGCTGTCCTCGTCCTCCTCAGAGTCGAACGCGGGCAGCGGGCCAGCGGTCGACTTCTTCTTGGCTCCTGCCGCCTTGCCAGCGCGCGGCCGCCGCCCGGCCGCCAGCTTGCCGCCGCCGCCGGCCGGCTTCACGGGCTTGGTCTTGACGGGGCGCGGGGCAGCCGCAGCCCCGGACGGCGGCGGCGGAGCCGCGCTGTTGCCCAGCACCGGCAGCAGCGGGGCGCCCTCATCACTGTGTCGGTCACGCTTCTTCTTCTTCTTGTCTTTGTCCTTCTTCTTCTTCGACAGGCTCTCCTGTATCAGGCTGTTGATTTGTTCCTGGACCATCCGAAGCTGCAAAACGTTTGAATCAGAATACGGTTATGACTTATGATATTATATATGATATTATAAATGGCAGCACAGATTTTGCTACAATTAAAAACTTGCACGAGACAAAAGGAGCATTTACTCATTTTACATAAAACTACTGGCAACGCACATTTCTTCCAACGGTACTAGCATGCCTCCCTCGCATGAAAGGAACAAAAACCTCATATCACCACAAAGGCATGTGTAAACAAAGATAAACGTTACAAACTAGTACCGGCACGATGGCATGGACCGGGATGGCAAACCAACCTGATTTTGTAGTACGAGAAGCTTCTGTTGCCGCTCGGCCTCAGACTGATCTGACTCACATTCGGAGCTCGACTTGTCGTCCATCGACATGTCTTCATCCTCCTCAGGTATTTTGGCAAATCTACACGAGGCACCATCGACAATGCTCATTACAGGCTAACCAAGTACATGCGACAACTAAATCGCACGACAGCCCGTAAACAAATGAATGTTTATGACACATGAACACAAAAAGCTACACATCTTCGCCATCAAATGACATGAATCTGTTTGTTAAACATGAAAATTCCCCAAAACAATCCGAATCAACAGGCACGGTGCAGTCGTTCAGGCCCTCCGCAGCCGGCCAGCCACCTCCTCACGACCAGGCCCCAACGGAGCCCCAGTCAGCGCTCACTTCATCTCGAAGACGTCCTGCAGCTTCCGCGCCATAGCCACCACGTCGTGGTCAGGCGGGTTGTACTTGTAGCAGTTGGTGAATATGAGCCGCACGTCGCCGGCGAAGTGGCTGGGACAGCGGTACTCCCGGTTGTCCATCTTCTGCTTGGCCGTGCCCAGGTCCATCGGCTGTTTGATGATGTCGTGGTAGTCCTGCAGGCCGAGGCTGTCCGCGTCCACCGGCTTGTAAAACGGCCAGGCGTACGCCTGTGGACAGAGGTCCTCCGTCAGACCACACACCGGTCCACGGGGGTGACGTCCACTGTATCAACTGGCGGGCGATGTTGGGGAGTTCGGGCCAGTCACCCAGCCCACAAAAGGCTCAAACACGCCAATGCAGGCTGAGCGGAGCATAAACAACGTTTTGACTCTGTCTACATGCACTATTTTTTATGTATATGTCGCAAAAATGATGCCAACAAGCGATTCAAACGAAAGAAGATGAGACAGGCTACCGCGTCACGTCACTAACCGAGTGCTTCTTTGAGAAGAGCTCTTTGAGGATTTCGTTGCAGGCTTTCATCGAGTCCTGCATTTTCTCGCGGTTTTTGGCGTGGCGCGCCTGCGAGTCGGGCAGGTCCTTGACGACCTTTTTGATCTGGCGGCCCGACTCGCGCCGCTTGCCGAGCTTGGCCAGCTTGGCCTCGCTGGCCGGGAACGGCACGTCGGCCGCGCCGGCCATCGCCGGCGTCGTCGTGTCCGCCTTTCTTTTCACGCCTTTCTTCACCTGTGGAAGATTGTTCCCCGTTGCTGACTGAGCGCTACTGAGCCGTGCCACTCCGGAATGCCTTGCACCACCAATCGCCCGCGGTTTCCGGTCGGGTGCAAGAGGGGTTGGACTTTTGCGACGCTGTTCGCTAGTTTGGTTGAACAGAAATTGACGAGAGCGCTAACAATGATGAGCTACGTCATATTCGAAGTACATAATGCTGACCTACAGAAAGGGAAGTATTATACGAGACCGACCTTGTGAGGTGCAGTGGGCGGGGTTGACGTCTGAGAGGCGGCCGCCGGCAGCGCAGACGCCGGAGGTTGTACGGCAGGGCTTGCGACTGGCGCCTGCACCTGGCAGCACGATCAAACATAGCTCACGTCGCCATCACGCGAGAAAAAACGCAGAGATATATTGACATGCTTACCTCTTGAACTCAGGGGCTTGATTTTAACTTATGGACCAAAGAATCAAAATTAGGGCCCGGAACAACCCCATATACCAATTTTGATTGCAAAATGCTGTTGGGAAAATGATGAGCACACCGGCTCCCTTAGAGCCAACACCCATACCGCATGGATGTAAAACGCAAGCAAGAACCCTTGGCATGACCTAAGCAACAGTTACTGGTTAAGTACATTCTCTTCGCACATCTTTTTGCTTGTTGTGCAATACTCTGGTGCTGCACAGCTCACTGTCCACAAAACTGTGCGACTTGTCCATGAATGCTTTGAAACGTGCACTGTACGGGTTTTAGACCTTTACACGGGCAGTGCTGAGTGCGTGCTTTTATGTTTGCTTTCATTTGCTCTCACTTGTGTGTCTGCCGAGTGTCGTCTTGAACATGTCTTTCCTTTTAACTTTGATGCGACACTCGGAATAACCGTTTTAACAAAAATGGAGTGTTTTTACTGTTAATACATATACCGTACACAGGCAGAAACAACCTGGTGTGTTCTCCCACCCAGCGCAGCACCAACAGGACAATTTAACACCCTCATGTTTCGGACTCCACTAAAAACTGGTATTAGGGGTTATCTGGTGCGTGCAATCCGCCTGATACATTATCAGCTCTCTCTGACCTACGGGTTACCAGATACGCCCTGAGGCGTTTTTAGAACTGGACGTAACATTGGAATGTTCTGAGCGCCTTAGCACCAATAAAAATACACAAAAAGTTAACGACTTATATATTTTCGAAATCACAAATACTTACACAACATAAATGGAAAAAGAAAACTCAGCTAGATCAATTTGGAAAGGTAACCTTGTAACCTATGTCGAAGGTCATCGTCTCACTTTTCCATAATCTCCGTTCTTAAATTTCTATTTTGCAATAATACGCCTGATATATTGTCTTTCAACAACAAAAATAACATCCGAGGGTACAGGTGTCCGAATAGCCTTCCTATGGCTCACAACATACCACTTTTAAGTAATTTTATCATTCGGACGTCACCGAAGGGACGTATCACCGACGCGAGTTCACCAGAACCTCTCGGGTTTCGCTCAAAATTAGTGTAGGGGGTTGTTCTGGGCCCTGATTTTGATTATTTAGTTTACGAACTCCTCAGGTCAAGAGGCCACGAAATACAGGCCAATGAAAATGCGGGGTTAACACCGACGACCAACTACGCATGCCTATATATCTCCACGATCAAAAAAGTTACAAAGACATAATTAAATATAACTGGCAGGCAAAATGCCATTTTGTAATGGGAACTCCTTCGCGGGCAAAGGGGTCATGCGATTGGGAACGCATGCTTACGAAATTTGATATGTTCCAAATATATGCAATATGGTTATCATTTAAAAGCATTCGTCATTTGAAATCAATTCAAGACATTACTTTTACTTTTTAAAAGTTGTTGAGTATCTCTTATTCATATCACTACACCGATGACATATGTGATACCGGCGTAACAGAAATTTAAGACAAATCATTCGGAGTGCGACATGACCGAGTAGTGCGATGTCTGAGACTATCGACGGAATACCCAATGATTAGGGGTGTTTGGCTTTGTTAAACATGGTCAGTGTAGATGGGGGGAGGGGAGATGCGTGATGCATTCCCTGAGGGTTTTCCGGGACCACAGAAAAACGGGGCGGGGTAGCGCAACCGGGCTTGTACTTCCTTCGTAGCTATCCGTTGCATTTTCAAAAAAAATCAAGGCCGGGTCATGTCAGGTCACAGCCCTATGACATCCTTTCTGGACCTCAGCAAGACCAATTTTGTCCGAAATGTAGGGAAATCACAAACTTGCGAAAGCAAATGACTCAAGAGGCGATTTGGGGTCAAAATGTGTGTGGACAGACCACACCTATGGGTTCCACTAAGTTTGCCACACTTTTAAGGCCACCCGAGGTCAATGACATCGAATGGCCGTTCTGACCTCGGGTAGACCAGGACATTTTGGGGCGCTGATTTCGACATCGCCATTTTGCACCATTCCAACTCATCCATGTTCATTTTATGACCATCAGAAGGCTTTAGATTCTATGCCGTTCCAGGCGGCCATAAGATTTAACCTGACCTGACTTGAGTCACCGACCAGAAGAAGCCATAAATGGTACCATACGAGATGCAAGGTTTCAATGAGTCATGTTTCCTTCTCAGTTTCTCTTCTCATAAAGCGTTATGTTCTGTGGCCCTCAAAACAAAGCCTCAAGATTTTCACCAATTCTGAGTCACTGACCTGATCTGGGAGGTCACCGGTTGACCTAACGCCTATAAAACGGATACACCGTTTTTCTCTCATGACGAATAACACGAATGCTTTTGTTTCGCAGTTCTAGCTCAATTACGGGCCAGCGCCCAGGGAAGGGAGGTTACCCCCACGCACCACCGAGGTTGTCGAAATGCCGTACAATGGCGAGGGGTAAAACATGCGAAGACATGCCGAAAGGTGGATCCTGATGTCATGCGTATCCTCTCAATGACAAATGTCTTTAAATGATACATATATCGTTTACAGCTTGACATACGTTGAGGCTAGAAGGCATACAAGCCAAATTAGGTATGACATATAACTCCCGTTGCCCTCCGAGGAATTCCCGTTACGAAATGAAATTCCGTCACTACGTTCCCAACAATGTAGCCTATTTTTGTGTGGACTCTGAAAAAAAATCGAAACAGGCGACATGCGATGACCATGACCGTAACAAGCAGTCACGCAAAATGACAAATCTGATCTGAAAAGGTACGCTTTTGGGGAAACCCATTCCTTGCTTCTTTCCATTTCTGATATATGGTTCTGTCCTTATTACCTTTTTGATGACAAGGTTACAATGACATATGTAGTTGGTCGTCGGTCTAGACCTCAAATTTTCAAAGAGCTGTATTTAATGACCTCTTGACCTCAGGAGTTTACAAATCCAAGGGTCAAAATCAGGGCTCGGAACAACCCCGTACACCAATTTTGAACGAAACCTGAAAGGGTGTGGTAAAACTGCCTTGGTGATCTGTCCCTTCGGTGACATCCGAATGCCAAAATGAGTGAAAAGTGCGGTGTTCTGAACCACAGAAGGGCCATCTGGATACCATACCCTTGGATGTTATTTGTGTTGTGGAAAGGCACCACACCAAACGTATTATCGGTGGAATAAAAATCTGAAAACGAAAATTATGCAACGGAGAAAATTTCTCCGTTGCATAATCTTCAGTGTAGGTCATAACACCATTTTCTCCAAACTGACCTAGTCGATTTTCCTTATCATATTCGTACTGCACGAATCTTTGTGACCCCCAAATATATAAGCTGATAACATTTTCCGCATTTTTCTTGGTGCTATGGCGCTCAGAACACATTTAAGTGCCGTCCAATTCTAAAAACACCTCCGGAAATATCTCGCGACCTGTAGGTCAGAGCTGATATGTTGCCAGGCGGATTTGACGCACGAGGTAAACCCTAATAACAATTTTTAGCGAATTCTGAGACGTCAAGGTGTAAGTCGTACTGCGTTCGGTGGGAAACCCCACCAGCTACGAATGCTCCAGCAGCTTTACAAACACGGTCTACAGCAGAACAAAGACCAGAATGGTTGACTCTAATTCACATAAAAAAAAACCCTAAACGCCTGCCCACCGTCCACCCACACTCGGCCGTTGTGGCGGCAGTTTACGCCCGCCGGCTGACCTGTTTGACTGAGTTGGCCGGCGTTGACACTGGGCCGGCGCCGGTGGCCGCCGTAACAGTTGGCACGGTGGTGGTGGCCGTGGAGCCCGGCACGGCGGGCAGGCCGCCGGCCGCCGCCGCCGCCACAGTGGGCTCCGGCGGCGCCGGCCGGCTCGGAGCAGCCGCCTTGGTTGCCGAAGGCGGTGCCGGCGCCGGCGCCGCCTTAGGCGGTTGGACAGTCTTGGCAGGCTTGGCCGGAGCGGCAGGCTTAGCCGGAGGGGTAGGTTTGACCGGAGCGGTAGGTTTGACCGCCGCCGCAGCCTTGGCCGGCGGCGCCGCGCTGGGGGCGAGGCTGGCGGTGAGGCCAGCGGCGGCGGAGGCCGGGGCGGCAGGCACGGCGGCTGGGGCTGGTCCCTCCGCGCCCGGCGATGCCGATGACGCAGAGCTCGCCGGTCGCCCCCGCCCCACACCGGATGCAGTAGCGCCAGCCGGACGACCCTTTTTACCCTTGTTTTTCGGCGGCACTTCAATGAACACTTCCTCCTGAGGCATCTGAGATACTTTAGTCAAGAACATTTTCTCCAGGGTCTGTGCCATGAGCACTACGTCCTCTCCAGGTTTATTGTACATATAGCAGTTTGTGAACAAAGTTTGGAAATCTTCAATGCAGTCTTTCGCCGACCGATACCACAAGTGTTCTGTCCTTTTCTTGATAGTTCCGAGGTCCATTGGTTTCTTGATGATTTTGTGGTAGTCCGGGAGATTTAGTTGAGCACTATCTACAGGAACTTGAAATGGCCAGGCGTACTGATGCTTCCACAAAGTCTTCAGCACCTTGGATAGGTACTGCAGCTGGTTGGAGCTGTACAGTGGCCGATCGGGGGGTGGAATGTAGTCCGGCTGCACCGGTCCCCGAAACTCCGGTTCGCTGTCCTCCTTGCCTTCTTCCTGCTCATGGCTTCGCTCTTTGCCAGTCACATTTCGGGTGACTTTGGCATTAGCATTGTTTGCAGGATCAGCTTTCTGTAAACAGTGAACGTTGTTGCTATCGTGACTTACCAAAACCTTGCGAGTGATTAGCATCAATGCTCAAATGCCAGCATGTACATTTCCAAGAAGAAAAAACCTCAAAAGCAACTGCTGTCCGTCTTAAAACAGGGTGGAGAGCAATCTGGCGTACATGTATGTGCTCGGCAAAACGATCTCAGTGTACAGAGGTTACTACGTACATAAATAACAGATTTCGGGGAAAACAAGATCGCAATAAACATCATCATACATTTATTTCCAAGCTCAAAATCACTTAGCAGATAATGCATCATCAAATCAATGCAAAGCAGCCAACCTCCTAGCAAAAATTTTTCACGTGCATAACTTCAGATCAGGAACAATAAAATGGCACTTACTTCTGCGTTTGTCATGTTGTCACTCCGTGCCTCAGGTTTGGCATCTGCTGGTCTGAAATGAGAATGATGACACTGTGAGATCCAATGGCTGGTTAACCTTATAATTCAGTCAACTTAGATGTCTTTTCAGGAGGCCGGAGCGCTAAAAACTGGAGGAGAGAGGGCAAAGATGTTCTTGTTTTTCTCTGTAGGCCTTAGCTTAAAATCCAAAGGCATTGCCTCCGGCACCCCACGTTCCTACGCGTAAGACACGTAGCATGTTCACTAAATTGAATGCAGAAATACTCCCATTGGAACCTAAGAGCCACGACTCCTGTGGATTCCGACAACACAAAACATATATTCTTAACCTCCACGCATCAACAATTACCTTTCTTCGTATCAGCATAATTGCAATCTTAAGAATCGCAGCTCCAATACATTTTTTTGGGGATTTTCAAAGAACCAATAAACACCCATTTTCTTAGAATCGTGGCTGTTTTTAATGCAAACGTCGAAATTAAATGAAATAGCCAATTAGTTCATATTTATCCCGAATCACCATTTTCCGCTAAACGCTCTATAAAACTGAAATACTTCTTGTACTGAAACTACGGGAACTGATTTAACAGCTGATACAGCGCGCAGCCCAGGCCGGCCGCGGGTGTTGTTCGAATCTTTGGAGTCCGTGATTACAGATGAAGATTTGTAATGGCTTTGTTTACGGCAGACAACAAAGAATCAGAGTCTTGCACGAGTGCTTCGTCATGAAATCAACTCTCATATGTTTCATTCAGGTTTTTTTAATAAAAGTTAAATGAAATGGCCGACTGGCTACATAATTTTCGCGAAATAATTCGCTCCTTAACTTGCCAGGGTTCCAAAGAAACTGACTGAAAGAGACAAGGAAAATGGCAATTTTGGCTCAATAGTGTAATCGGTGTAGAGTATTTACAAGGTTGAAATCACCTGACTAAATTCAACTGCTGAAGTTAAACTCTGAGCACGCCGGCCGTGTGAGTAACTTAACAGCGTCGGCTCGCTTTCTCTGATTCACATGCCGTACTGGGCAGCTTTGCTATCCAAAACCCAATGTTTTTTCATTTGTTAGTGACCGGGTCTTGATGATCACTGGTTTACGCCTGTCTGAAATGGAAAGAACATACATCTTTTGAATGGAAAATTGCATAATTCGGAGCGGAAAATTAATTTGGCTATGAGTAATTTCGAAGGACCTTTCGGCATTAGGCGGTGCTCAAGACGAGAGCCTGAATGCTCCTGACTCTACAAGTCTCATGTTTCCGCCCTTTCATCAGCACTGAGGGTATAAGTACCAGGCCTTTAAAGGGCACATTCAGCCTTCGCTAAACAGAACCTAAAAACGCATTGCTGTTTTCGCCTTCCGGATAATTTTTTGTGCAGAAAACCAACAAAGCGACAAAATTCCTCATCTGCAGTGGACAAAAGGAAATAACAATTCTAACATGGGTACGGTTCAAGATATACGCACGTTTGTTATAAAAACATTGCTCCGCTGCAGCGCCAACGCAGAACATCAGAACAGAC
This sequence comes from Capitulum mitella, assembly GCA_030062745.1. Lineage (NCBI taxonomy): Eukaryota > Metazoa > Arthropoda > Thecostraca > Pollicipedomorpha > Pollicipedidae > Capitulum > Capitulum mitella. Next base: position 21,207,327 of record CP099841.1, on the reverse strand, counting down.
TTTCGCGGGGACAACGTGAAATGTCTCGCGCTACCGTTGTGGCGCAAGAATCTGTGCTTGTATCGAAATCAATGCCGGATCGAGTACCACGAAGCTTATTTAACTCCCTTAATCACAACCATCCACGAGTGGCTAACCCGTGTGCACTGTAGTCGCACTTGCCGAGTGGCTTCAATGTACATATTGTAAATATATGACATATATATATATATATATATATATATATATATATATATATAATCGTTTGTTATGAATATTATATATCAAATCGTCTGATCTTTCTACTACAGGAATCCGCTGTTTGATTTTTCGGAAATATGAACGAAGTGGGTGTACGTCAGACTTTTTCCTCTTCGTTTTGTATTAACCTGACACGAGCGCGTTGAAGTGACTGGTGCTGGGATCGCTGCTGGGCAATGTTCAGCCTTGCTTATTGCGTCGATCCTGACCCAGCTACCTTAGGGTTCCAGATGTGGAGTATTTTTCCTCTGACACCGTACGAAATGTCGCCGACGGACTTTGCAATGGCTCCATAACGCCGTAACGAGCCCCCAGCACGTTTCGAAACCCATCACACGTGACACGCGACACGCAAACGCCGTTCCTCAGGGTTCCCAAAAACGGCGAGCGGCGCCCAGGTCCCAGGGCCGCAGCCAGCGACATCGTACAAGCACCACAGTACAGCTCAAAGTATCGTCTGTTGTTTGCATCGGGACCCGTACGCTTGCTGCCCACGGCTTGCGCGCCATGCCGCCTAAAAGAACGTGCCATTATTCTTGAACTTCCGAATGTTTGCGGTACCGTACCATCCAGATGAGGTTGACTTTTGAATGAAGATTACACGATCGTCTGGCCTCTTCTTTTCTGAACACTATCCATCCGAAAAAGAGCCATGTTTATGTGTACTTCTGCTGGTGTCTATCCTTTCGCAGGTCCTTCAAATCAGTACACAGTTTTCTGCAATATTATGCCGCCTTCACTGTTGGCCAGTGGCCCATCCAATTTCTTGATGCACTTAGGAATCAAAACCTGGGATGCTCCTTGTCCGAAACTGGCGACCTTTCGTCTTCATAATAAATCTGATCACTGCAAGATTTCCGGACTACCCAGAAACGCGAGTTCATTCGAAACGGGCATCACCGTCAAGGCAATGAAACGTGCACTCGTCTGTCTCTATGTGCACACAAAGGTGAATGGCACGTCTCAGGTGCGCGGAGGTAAACAAAAGGCATCAATGCCGCTTGAATGTTTTTAACTTTTGTCATCTGGCCCACAGTTGCCATAAGGAAGCCTAGATGCTGACAAAGTAAGTCCAAGGATGACTATCTGTCTATTGTCTGGGGTCAACATTAGGCTTCACAGCTGCACACGGCACCTGCCACACACGAGATTCATGAATTAAAAGGGCAAAGTGTTACCGTTGACGTCCTACATGCGATTTTTTGCAACTAAGTCTCAAGTAACGCATATTCAAAACTAGCATATTTGCAAAGAATTACTGTGCAGATCAAGGTTGCAAACGTTGTTTTTTGCTGTTCAAAAGCACCCGAGAACATGTGATCAAAAAACATTTTATACAATGAAAATCTGATCTTATGTGTCCATCAAAGACCTACATTATCATAGATATAAAAGGGGAGATCAGCTGCTGCCACCGGATGGTACTGGCCAGCAGAACATGAATGCCGCCATCTTTGTGGTTGGCATGTGAGTTTACCATTGCAGTCTATGGGAAAAACACGTTTTTTGCAAGGTCATAATGCAGTAAATAATGGGAGGACAATGTGCCGGTGCATGACACCAAGTTCATTTAATATTTTTCTGCAAAGAATCTGCTTGGCTCATTTGGATCCAACCTGGTTCAGAAATACAAGCTGGTGGCAAGTGAGCAAGAACCAGCATTACCGGCACTGGCTCCTTGAACTAGTGACACATGGATGGTAGCATTACATGGTGAAAAATGGTATTATGGCAACAGGTCTACATTTTTGCTGTTGATGTAGTTCATGATGTGTATGTATTCCACTGGAATAAAAAATGGATTTGAAAAGGCCTGCATTTTGGTCTGCCGAACTGACTTTTATAACATGGTGACTGCTCCTCTTTTGAATGGATGTAAAAAATGCACCACTCTCCAGCACAAAGTATGAGTAACACTACATCATGCAATTTGTCTGTCTCATGTGCGGAACTGAGCTTCCCAGGCCTAACAGTGACCTTATTGGTAGGTCCAGTCCAAGTGTTAAAGAAGGATGAAATCTGTCCATGTAGCCTAATCTACCCTCAAATGCTGATTTCTCTTCAGATTATGACCACTTTGTTTTGCCATTTTTAAACATTCAAGCATATGGCTCCCACTTTGTTTTGAAACTAAATACAAGCAACTTCTATCCAAAACAGGGAGCACAAAGACCTGTTGGTCCCAGGCTTTGCATCCAATGGGCCATGACCATGATGGCCCCCTGGATCTGCAAGTGGTACTGATTGGTCCAGTGCACCATCCTGCTGTCATTTGTCTGCACAGGCTCCAGAATTGTGGTCACCATTGCAAGTACAAGTAAAAAGTTAGCAGCCAATTTTACTTGTACTGCAAGTCTGCTGTAAATACTAATGGTATTTCAAGATCAATTTCATGTGAGACAATGAACTTGAATTTATGGAATATTTGTCTCAAAACTGTTGCAATAAGTTTTGTAGTATACATCAAGAATGGATGTGGCAATCCACCATGCCCAATTAATGATGTAATGGCATGTGTTGCTTGCTATGCTGGATGGCCTCAGCAAGATGGGATCACAATGTTCCATTTGGCTTTGTATTTGCAAACTGGGCAGACTGAACTGCATTTATGTGGATGACACTGCGAGTTATAACAAATACTGGCAAGACTCAGAACGAATAAGTGGTCTGAAATGAAAATGATACATTTCAATTCCACACTGAGAGCCTGCAGACTGCAGACTCTTTCTGCAGTCTGCAGACAAAAACAAGAAAGGCAAAGTTGTCATTTGTGCCTGGCATCTCCAGCAATAACATCTATATTATTTGCATTTGTTATTTCAGCTTTTTGGGAGGTGCTGAAGCCAGCATCAGCAATGCTGTAATCAATTCACAAGCAAAAAACTATGTCCACACTTTAGTCTTGTCTGAATTATACACACTGCCATAACCACAAATCCAGTGCAGAGGTTCCTTCTTACAAAGTCCAGAAGTGTTTCTCCATGCATAATAGGCTAAACTGTCAGGCATTCTGTTTGGCATCAACTGTCACCTTCATTTCATATCTGGTTTCTGTCTAGATGATTGGTCTGGATTACCACACTCATACTAGGTAGTGAATCCAGCAGATTTTTACTAACATATTTTTGGCACGCATGAAATGCACTGTCATTAGTGTCACTGGCTAGACTTACTCTTAAGTTCCTGCAGCATGTTTTCTTTACTTCATATGAACACAAATTAATGGATGTGCACCACAAATGTGCACAGGGCCATTATTTTTCCCTATTTAAATTATTCTTCTGTACTATGGGCCACAAATGCAAACATCCTGAAGAGCTGTTTTCTAAGTAAGCATTTTATTTCTTCTTACCTGGTTTCTTTACACATACTCCGTATCATAGCTCTACTCCCTAAACAGGCATGTGACTCGCTTTTACTTAATATAAAAAGTAAGCTGGCGGTGGTTACTGTGAACTGATAATATATTCCAACTGGATAAGTGCAACAGAATGCACAAAGGGGACCTTCAGTCATTTACAACTTAATGAGAAGCATTATTTGTGCCGCTGTTGTCCATCATTAATGGCTGAAATTTGGTTCAGGGTCTTTTACACATTTGTGCACATAAACTGAATTATTTCAAACACTGCTTGTATATCACTGACATAGGAACTCCTCCATGTTTAAAGGGGGCAAAGAAGCTTTTTAAATCATCTTCCTGGTCAACTGCCACAGGGTCCACATCAAATTTCAAAAAGTTATGGGGCAGCTGCCCCCTGGCCCAGTCTTGTCTCACTTCCTTGTTGCATAGTGCCAGTCATTCAGTGATTTAGTATCCCAAGCTTCAGATAAATACACCCAAAAAAACAGCAACTGAGCAACATGTTTTTCAGATTTACTAGCTTAATGGTTATATTAAAAGGCATTACTGCACATCAGTGCAATTTCATTTTATTTTAAACAGTTACTAATTCTGTACACAACGACATGCCAAACACTGAAGTAGACCAGCAACTACACAAGTTAGTACACCGTAAGTGTTATTATATCTTACAGAACTTCTGAAAGTCAAACTCTTCCTCATGAAATCAAATGAATACTAAAGTTTAGTTTTATATCTTCCCTTGGTATTACACCATAATTTTATGTTTACTCACCAGAATGGTATTCCATATTCCTATACACCTGTTGTATACTGTTAACACAGCCTTGCCAAATTTCCTAAATATATGACACTCCTTCATACTGCAATGAAATGGGCAATAGTACAGGCCTTTTCCAAACACATTTTTTCAGTAAGATGCATACACAGGCTATGTGAACAGAAAAAGGCACACATGGGGCCCAGTCAGGAACCTAAGAAGAGCATACCTATATTTTGGGTCCATTCTTCTGTTGTAATGCATTTCAGTATTGTGCTGAATCCCCAGATATCACGGGTAGGTAGATGTATGATCTACAAGACCTACCTAGAATACCTTCATAGTCAAAATTCCGGAATATGAGAAATATGTCCCCCAGCCCCCAACTGTTCTCTAACAGAACTGGGCCAATTCCACAATTTCTACAGAAGCATTTCATTTGGCAGGAATTTCCAGGAGGGTAATATATGACCTTTATCCACACCTGACTATAAGTTGTTGAGGCAGGTAGTAGATAAAAACATCTTGTAAAACTTGTTATTGAAGACTCGCCTGCCTTCCCCAGGCTGGCCCTCCATCTACAAGAATTGCAAAAATAATTGTAGTAAATACTTCATATTTTCCTGTGATGTGAAATAAATCTATGTATTTGTGCCATTGTTAGTTCTTTTGCAAATAAAGGACTCAACTGCCACTGGGAATATTACAAATCAGCTAAGCACCCAGGAGCATCACCTTGTGCAAATGACTGGGGGGCAAGCCAAGGGCTCAACAAGCCAATCTTTCCCAAAATGGGTGTTTCTCAATGGATTAGGCCTACTTTATTTTGACCAATAGCAATTTTTAACAGTGATTTAAGGTTTGTTTTCTTAAAAGAAAAATGTTAAGGCCTAGAGAAACACTGTTAGCAATCACATAAATGTTGGTATGCTCCTAGAACTGTCAGGCCTATAGAAAATAACACACTCAGGAAGTGTGCCAGTTTTACCACAGAATCTGTCACTATCCAATTTCTGTATCTTTTAGATCAATCACTTTCTGACCATTTTATACTTTTTGTGCATGTCTAGCTATACCAGCAATTCTCCTTGTTATTACTGTCTATTCCCTTGTTTAAACTAGCAGTATTTATGGGGGGGGGGGGCAGTCAGCTTTGGAGAGGCCAAGATCCACAATGAAGGGGGTGGGCAATATCCCCTCCAAAAGAAAAGAAACTGACAACCATGTAAACAGCACAATGTCTGCTATGACAGCAATTTGCAGCTACTGCTAAGTCTATGAGAATGGGCAGTGATTAAAAGGGAATCCATCACTAGACTTAAACCCCAGATCTACTGAATACTAGCCAGGCATTTTCAGTTCTATGAGACTGATCCCCTTTAAATGTCTCTAGGGCTCAAATAGTGTCTTCTGAAATGGAATGATGTTTTTTATTCAGAATTCAAACTCCTTGCCAAACCTGACAAAGTACAAGCAGCCATTACTTCCTTACCATAAGCAGCATGTATGAACATTAAAGTAACACCTGTACATACAAATTTAAGCAATGCAAACCAGAACTGGAAAACTGTTGTTTGTTCTTGCTGTCATAGAATAACTTATGTTTGCAGTACAAAATTTTGTTAGAGTAGGACAGGTTTAAGTAGGCATCCTTGGTGTAATTCAGTTATTACATCACACTTGTTTCTTACTGAATGGGGACAGTTATTTGCTTGCAATGGTACAACTCTGTCAGGATGGTTACAGTACAGTTTTTCAATGGAAGCACAAGATCAAACTTTTGTATAAAATGTTCTTAGGAGCACATACTTTTTGGTACTCTTCAACACCAGAAAGCAACTAATTTTCCAATCCTACTGCCAATAGGTCACATACGCTGTTACGAACACTTAAGAAGGAATAATTACAATTACAAACTGCTTACTGCCAATATATGGCATAATCAGTGGGCATAAAAATGGAATGCCTGATATCAGTTTATAATACCATACAACTCCAGGTGTTATTTGTCCAACATGAGTTTTTGCTTCAAAATCCCATTTTTTCTTGTAGGGACCTATCATTAACAATAGCCCAGCAATTTTTTTTGTCCAGGAACTTTGGCATCCCTTGTCATTACATATATGTATACTAAAAACTAAATACCAGATTATCTTCATATCCACCAACTCAAAGAAATTCTAAATGCTGCACACAAAAACAGAACATTATTTCAAATCCTGAAGAAAACTACTATTCTGTTTTCACATTTCTCAGCATTCCAGTGACAGCAAGTATTTCTTTCAGTAGTGTTGTACAACTGAAAGTGCTGGATCTGCAACACCAAGTAGCATAAATGACTACTTCTTGCTACAGCCATTAGTAAACTGGACTTCTTAACATGAATGGCAGAAAATGTATTTCCTTGGCCTAAAAGAAAGGTACAGACGAATATGTTTACCATTTCATTGCCTAAGGTCATACTGACAAAATAACAACAAGTACTTGACAACCAGCAATGATTTAAAAGTGGGGAGTGTGGAAGCAGTCAAGCAGTGCTTTGCTTTTTTATACTAGCAATCCTGGTTTTGCTTTCATTGCATTATCTTCCTGAACCCCTAATAAACGTAACTTACTGCAAGTAAAATTGCACAAATCCTTGAATAGTTGTCACAGCCACATCCTCAGATGCCACAAAGCTCATCCAATGGCTATTCAATTCCACTGACTCTGCATGCCTCATTCTCACAGGTCTGGCTCCTCAAACCACCATTACTCTCCATCACTCAGGTATATACATACATTTCAATATGTCCCTTTAAACTGTATTGTCATACACATCGTCGATGAGAAAACACCAATCACACAATCTGCCGCGCAAACTTACGTTTCAGTGGCCATGCCGTGATGCTGATTACTCGGTACCACACAGACCAATTCGCAGCACTAATTCCCACTAACCTCACTCCATGATACACAGGACTACGTGCACGGCATTTTGTGATAACAACAGAGCAATGAAAATAATTTCAAAGATCTATTACGTTCACCATTTACCGCGCAAACGCACTCCCGCACGCCGCAACAATGGCCGCCGGGCCGCCGTTCCACTCGGCGCACAAAACGCAACAGAGCACTAGAATACTGCTTGGTGATTGGTCCACGCCCGTCACGTGATCACAAGATCACGACACCCGCTAGAGAAAGCGAGGGCGAGGAGCGTTTTACAACTATTCGGGAACAACTCAGCATTTCAACGGTTCCTTCCGAAGCCCCAAAACCTTAAGACGAAAGTACGAGCACGACACGCCAGCTTTTGCCAGCTTCCCCACGTGCCTCGCGGCGCACGGATCCCGCGCTGAACCTGACGACACACACAAATGGCGCATGTCAAGTATCCAGTGCGCATGCGCAAAATGATCAGGAGACTCGACGTTGCCAAATTTAGGATCGACTTCGTAATTTATAGTTGTGCATGGATGCCGCAGCATCTGCCCGTAGATTTATAAAGAAATGTTATAGTAAATAAGAAGGCAGCTCTTATCTTCATACCTAAGAAGTTCAGCAAAAGGCCTTTTTTTCATTTTCGCATAAAGAATGACCCCATACCTTAATATGAGGCCCTCCATTCAGTGCCGACGACGCCGGGGAAGGGAATAGCTGATCATAATAACGCTTAAACCTCGCGAAGCGTTCAGTTGTATGTGAGGGGCGGCATAAAAACCATTCACGAGGGCGTTTTGATATGTACGCGCTGGAAAGTGGGATTCCCTTATTGTATGTGGGCATATTATGTTGCATATGTAGTATATCGTACTCGCTTCCTCGACGCTACAAGGACGCCCTTTTCATAGAATGGTACCTATGCATGGGCTCCACCACAGAAGGGTGGGACGGGGAGGTATCCCCTCCAGTCATCTTACTGGGGAACTGTTTTCCCCCAATGGCTGCTGAATGTAGGCTTCAGTATTTATAACCTAAAAGCATGGCCTATTTTAGGACCAAATCACTGGGGGGATTTCGATCAGTCGAATTATGGTTAACATATATACGAAATCTAGGTATTTCGCTGATCTTTTTTGCCTGACCCCGTCGGAGGTCGGTTTGGACGGACTGATGTGGCGAGACTAACGGTCGCAAGTCGCTGAAACTTGGCCGTCTCAAGGATTTGATGGCACAATGCATTATGTTAGATTTTCGAGTTTCGGGACGCCGTATTAGCGAAATCCAACACATTTTCGAAAAACTCAGACGCCTGCCGCTTCCGGGCGTTCAATCTTGAAAACAACGGATCGCACCGACACAAAACCGGGTGCGTTCGACAAAAAATCGATTGAGGAATCGCATCGCGTGGAAGACGCGGAGCCGGGACAGGCACGTGGTACCGGCTGGCCTCGAGAACACAAAAAAGTCCGCATTGCAAGGTTCCAAAATGAAGTTCTGACATCGGAAACCGTTAAAGACACCGAACCGAAGACGCCATGACCATCCACATCAAGGTATCGGCAGGAAATCGTTTAGCGCAGTCACCTCATCCGCCGGACGGGGTACCCGTGGCGCGAGCTGAAAGTGATTTTTACTGGTGGTTTTGAATACAAAGGTGCCAATGACTGACACGAAAATTGAAACGAACGGAAAGTCCGTTCTTTTGTCGTTCTGACGATGCCAAACATTAATCAGGTGTACAGACCGCTCTGGTCATGCGATGCTACGCAGGAGGCGATTTCGCTCATTTTCAGTTGAGCTCGAGACCATTGCCAACCGCCGACAAGACGTTCTTCCTGACGTCTTATCCCAACCGTTCTTCGCACCGAGACCAAACCTGGTTTGTTCGACAGAGAATCGATTAGAACACTGCGTCATGTTCAACTCTGCGCGCAGGGACCAGGCCGTGACGCATGCTAGCCACGGGAATATCGAAAAGGCCATTTTGTAAGTACTGCAAAATATGATACGGCTCATTTTCCGTTTCCATCTTTATATTCACTTGTAGCTGCTTCAATATGCATATATGCTACTCACATTATCTACCTGAAGCGTGTCAAAGACCTGCTCGGGCGAGATCTGTTGACATATATGCATGGATATGCATCGAAATGCCCCCCCCCCCGAAATCTGGAGGGATTTCGCTGTGTACTGCGGAGATTTGGCGGCCACTGGTGGGGACTGTTGTCCCCACCCAGTTAAAATAGGCCTTGCCGAAGAGCCTATGCTACCGTTGCTGGATATGCAAGAAATAACACTTTATTCGGCGTTTTTGCTTCCTGCTGTTGAATCTGGCAATAAATAACAACTACATTGACATTCGGAAACGATGCAATCCGAGGCAGGACTCAGCATGGACATGTGCATACTAGCGCTTGTGCGACGGCTCCAGGACCAGGATGTATCAACCAGAGATGTCTTCAATAAAAAAGTATCCGTATTTTGTGTGTTATTCAGCACTAATGAATTAAAATGCTGGAAAATACGGAAACTTGCGTCCTTATTTTCATGTCGTTTGTTAAAGATGGAACAAGAAGGTACTGACGGAGCAAAGGGGGCAAGTTACGGGGTAATCTTCAAGCTGGCACCACCTCACCATTCAAGACCATGCCTGCAACAGTGGCACCACAACTAGCGACGGTGGTGCACAGAACGACACAATTGCACATAAGTGCAGTCAGCCACGTAGCCAGGATTGCCCTGGGGGGCAAATGTCAAATTTTGTGATATGCCGCTGGCACATGATGGAATTCATAGCAAAACGCAGAAGTTTTATGCTGCTTTTATCGAGATGACCCCTCTCTCCCCCCCAGATCCTCCAGTGATAGGGCCTCGAGTAATATTATGTTCTCCGAAGAAGTTACAGGGTGTTAAACTTCTTTGACATAGGTCCACTTGGCCTGACCTAGGGCGCACATCTGACTCGACCTGAGCCCAAAATGTTTACACAAGATGTAAAAATGATCAAGCGAAAGGTACACAAAACTTCGTGGCGTTCGTTAGTTCTTTCGCAATCTTTGAAAAACCTCGGGGGAAATAGTCAACCGCCCCCTCCCCCCACCCCAGGGAAGAGCACTGTGATTAGTCACAGGATCGCCTTTTGAATGCTATACCATCGAAGAGGCGCCTCTGTGTTAAACGGGTGCAGTGCAAATGGAAAAATCATTCATGTACTATAACGTGGGCGCTTCCTCGATGTCCGTTGGACGACGTTTTGAGGGCGCCATATCCCATCACGGAGACGTCTCTTTTGTGCCACAGAGGAGCTTCTTCAACGTCAGCTCGCCCATACACCATCCCTAGGGCGCACGTCACAAAACTCCACGTTCACGACCCTTTTTGTGAACGGAGTGCATATGAACTATATTATGGCCGCTCCATCAACATTGCAGGAACGTTTCCTTTTAATATAAGGACGCCCATGCCCTGTTGCATGGGTGAACGATATAACGAATGCAACATGTGCGCTCTTTAACCCGCGCACGACCGTCGGTCCGTCTCGAACATCGGCGACTGGGGGGGGGGGGGCAGTTGGCCGCCCCTTCTAACTCACGAACGGTTGGTCGCACGATAAAAATAAACATACCGTTGGAAAACCTGTGACGAGTAGAGCTTGAAACTGGTCTCATTTTTTAGTTTTTGATAATATGTAAGCAATTTACGCCCTATATATGTTTTCTCATAGCCGATTGCATGAGACCGAGAAATGGCCTGAATCTCAAGGGCTGTGACTAATAACGCATAGGTAAAGGCACCAGCGCACAAGTGAAGGTCCGCGGATGCCGATACACGTCTAATTTCCTCAGATTTGTTCAATATATACGCCGAAACGTTGAGTTAAAGACACGGTAATTCTCCCGCCAGCTGTCACTGTGCGCCGCTGCCGTATGCGGTGCCAAATTGACGGGAACTAATTTTAGCGTTCCTTTATTTTCGCGAAAAACGATCCAGGTATACTTTATTGATCTTAGTGGTTCTTGTGATGGTTTTTATGCTTAAATTCCAGAAAAATTAATTAGTTACCAGTCTACACAATTGGCGGAGCTTTATTCGTGAGAGCCTGTTTATTTCCAAAATATGCAATTTTTTCAAACTTTTTGAGGTTCCTGGTATTAATTACGTTTGTGCAAGCTAGTTCCGCTATTTTCTACCCATTCTGAGTAATTCATCGTCGATTTTGACGGTGGTACATTTTGGCTCACTGCAGTTATTCGTGACCTGACCTCAGGTCAATGGCTGGAAGTCGTTGATACTTTGTCCAATGACGACAACTAGATGTCTGCTTCACTCCACACTAAAAATGTTATGAATTATTCCGTTAATTTCCGAAAAAAAACGACGAGATGTGTTAAAAATAGGCTTTACCTTAGGTCAATGACCTGGAAAATTCCGAAAAATCTGAGATAGCAGATTTGGTGCATCTATCAGGATCACTAATCCCTGAAAGTATTATTGAGATATCTTGTTTTGCAAAAAGTTGGAGGGCGCTGAACTTTTTTGGACATAGGCCTGTTTGACCTGGCCGAGGTCAGGCACCTGACTTGACCTGAGGTCAAAATTTTGACACGAGATGTAAAATTGACGAAGCAAAAGGTACACAAAGTTTCGTGACTCTGTGTTTGTTGGTTCTCTCGCAATCCCAGAAAAACCTCAGGGGGGTAGTTAACTGCCCCCCCCCCAGTCAGGGACGGGTTAACGACTGGGTGTCTGTGTCCACGGGCAACATTGATCTGTCAATGGTTTACATGATTTCAATCGCTTTCGGGGGAAAGACGGGTAAGCCCTCCAAGATGCCGAGGGGAGGAGGCGAAAAGGCACTTTGCCCTCCCCTTGGACTACAAAAGGGAGCCACCCCGCTCAGTCAAACCCCCCCCCCCCCGCCGTCAATCCGTTTCTGTTTTATAATAGGTCTAACTATGATGACTCGTAAGCATCATGCACCGCCATCAGCTCACCACGTGGTCAGAATTTATAATGAATAGCGTGTTTTGATCGCCCGCGCCTTATATGAACACGCAATGCAGTTCAACAGAGTGTTAATGACGTGTGTAAAGCCTTGGCTTCCGGAATGATTCGGTATTTTTCTCCCGGGTCTTCTGCCGCACGCAGCGAAACACGGGAGTGCGCGTCGTGCGTGCGATGACTATCGTCGTCGACCATCTTTCGCATGCCGCTGGTCGATGGCGCCATGGTACACGTATTGCGCATGACTGGAGTGATGTAGAAGTCTAAAAAAGACGATGCCAGTAATCTCGTGCATTCAACCGATGGTGACAACTGGTTTGTGCCACCTCCTGCAACCCTGTGATATAGAGAACAAGCACAATTTACACATTAGTTTCCCCTCTGTGTGCGAATTCCCGAAAGCTTTCACCAGTTCGCATTGATCCTAGAAATGTCACCGCGTATTGGCGTCATATGCCATTTGAGGACCGTGCGTTTGTTTCTCGTCAAAATCTCTCTCGTGTGACGCCCGAATGGAATGGAAGATTTTACCGGGAGAAATGTCGTTCGAAATATTTCACTGGCGTCTGGAATCATGTCCAGGATTGTGTATTCTGAGACTGCACGTAAATAAAGTTAGCAGTTAATAAGTCGGGATTTTTGCCGACAAGCATTTCTGTGCGAATTCGACTTTTCGGGTAACACTGAAGGTCGATCTCGATAAAAATCAGACCATATATTTCGGACGATTTCGCGCGTCCTTGGACACTCGACCAGTGTCCGATTACGAGCGAAATCGTCCGAAATGTATGGTCTGACTTTAATCGAGGCCAAGGACGCGCGAAATCGTCCGAAATATATGGTCTGATTTTTATCGAGACCGACCTTCAGTGTTATCCGAAAAGTCGAAATCACATAAACGAACCTGAAGATAAGCGACAACGAAATGGCACTGCGTCAACATACAAGCATTTCTGCTGAAAAACTATTGAGCTATCGAACGTGCAAGACACAAAAATTGGTCTCCGTTCTGGATGCTAATCTCGAGCACCAATGATTGGACCTGGTCGCAGCGCTCTTCATTGCATTTGGAGATGAAGACACAGATATATTTCGCAAAAATCCACACACGTGGTTTTTCATTACTACACGTCAGCAGGTCAGTACGTCAGCACAGACAAATCGAAATAGGTACATTGCCACGAAGGGAAGGGTGAGCGCACACATACCATACGAGCACGCACGTGCAGCCGCGCAGGCGAAGTGAACGGACAATTATATGACATCCAGCACGTGCCAATACGCGCCCTACGTGTCTAAGCCACGGTGAAAAACGCTATTTGCAGGGGTTTCAGACAGTGCTGCCGATCCTAATACAACAGCGACTTCCAGCAAATGTCTGTTCCTTTCTGTCTGCTGTTTACCATTCAGATGCATTGAAACGATCTACGTTGCTGTATGTAAGATGTCGCCGCCTGACTTTCAGCGCTATTGGGCAGCCCGATTCTGTCCCCGAATCACTCGTCACTGGATATCCCAGCTGTTTTGCAAGCTGTAATGTCACTTGATGAAATGACCATTGGGTTTTCTTCATGTTTAGGGATGATCGGTTTACGTAGGAAGAGCACAAAATGCTTGAAGTGTTGTAAATTGTCAGAGCACAAAATGCTTCAAGTGTTGTATTTCTTCAGAGCACAAAATGCTTCAAGTGTTGTATTTTGTCTATATGTTATTGAACTGGGTGAAAACGAATGTAAGGGAAATTGTTATCTTTCCGTAATTTTCTGACGCATTTAGCTAGGTCTTCTCTGGCAGCCCGTGGGACTACTATGCGTCAAACGGATCAAATTGGGCAGCATGTCTGGCCTCAGCCCAAAACGAAGTATCAAAATGATAAAAATTAGCCATTTGCTCATGATAAGGCCCAAAAGCGGTTGCCATATTCAATGCTTCGTCACATGTGGGCCCGGTCAAAACGCTGGCGTGGTTTGGGCATCGGTTTCCACTAGGCTTCAGGAAACCGCAGCAGCGTTTCCCGTCGTTTTGGGACTCGCTTATGTGTGGTACTATTATGGGTGGTAACTTTGGCTACAGCAGCGTTTCTCACGTTTTGTTCCGCAATGAAACTTTCAGTCCAGCCCTCAAGGTCAAAAGCTCCGCCTTACATATAGAGCTATTCCTGATATTCCATTACTTGGAATTACTCGGTCAGGTGTACGGGTCGGAGTCTGCGCAACAGGCTATGCTTAGCACGGGCTCCGATCCCTAATATCACCCTAGCAACTATTCCGACTAAATTTACTGTAAAAGCCGTCACGGGTCAGATTATTTTGATGGACATTGGACACCAGATATGGGGACCAACCATCATTCAGTACCGTTCGGTGTCGCTTCTAGCAGTAAGGCTCGCCACAGTAGTATGTTCGTCTTTTGGCCTTGCCTTGGACCCGCAATATATGAAAAACCAAGGATCTTATTATATTGTATTGTATTGTAAGGTACCAGGAATTCCACTCTTGCAAAACAAAACGTGTGGGTATTACATTCCCAGGTATAAAAGATAAGTCAGTTGAGGTATTAGGCAATGCAGTCGTGCACACACAGTTGGTTAATAGGAAGAAACAGCATGGGAAACACGAACATTATCACAGAAACAAAAATTAGGCATCAATAACGAGCACCAGTCACGCGATCATCAGTGAAACTGCTCCCTTCCATTAAACCTCGCCCGTATAGGGAAGGCTGATGCAACCCCCTTGAGGTTTTCCGTGCATGACTTCCAAACGGTTTGTTTGATCTATCTGAAACGTAGTGTACCTTCTAAGGCATCCTTTCTGCAACTTATGGTGAAAAAGTTTCCTTCTACGTTGCCATGATAACCAGCTATGACGTCATAATGGGAACCATGTCAGCCGTTTTAGTGCGCTGGCGCGGCCAGTTTACAGCGGTCTCAGTTTTGTTTCGCTGTAAGACGGGTTGAGTGCACGAGTACAATAAAATATCTGCATATTAATGAACTTCAAACGGTGTATTCTATGAGACTATGCGTAGATTTAAGAGGCTTATGTTCACCGCCCGATTACCGAGGGTGTAAATTGAGGCCATGAGCTGCGGCGGGAAACGCTACTTTTTATGGTTGGAAATGCGATTGGAAATGGGCATCGCAAAACAACCTAGAGATTCGGATTGCTTGAGGTTGAAGAAATCGAATAAAAAATTGGTGGAATTTGTCATCTTTTCACCAAAAAAGGTTACAATGTAGCGGACGCCTGACTTGCTCCGACGGGCGGAGCAGCGTCGGCCGCAGAGTGATAAATTTGATAAAGTTGACAATACCATGGCATGCCTGAAATCAGATTCTTTGTTGGACATCAACTCGAAAAACGCTTTTAACGCATCGAAGTTACGATTTTAAGCTAATCCAAGGTCATTCCAGGTCATTTGGTGCAGATAGCCTTGGATGGCCTGAGGTGACCTTTATATGTTATTCGACATTAGTGCTTGTTAACTGAGATGTTACATTTGACCTCAGCATGTATTATTATCTACAAAAATTCTTCTGCAGCTTCTGGAACGTACTTAAGCCAACGACCCCGCATGACAATGATTGACCTAGCATGACCTGGATTGGGACGCCATGGGTAAAATACAATCATGTGGTATACAGGTGGATTCATAATTGATTGACGAACACCATGATATCCGTTTCGTGTCATCATCATTGGTTCTTCGGCTTTCGTTGACGTTTAAACTCGAAAAACACCACTTTCAGCCAATTTTTTTACCTTTGACCCAACCTGAAAAATCATCCGTTGACCTGAGACCTTAAAAAGAAATGCCAGCCACGCACAACACGCTGGTGTTTTTCATAATGCTCTAGAACGCATTGTGTGGAAATGGCCGAGGGGCCGTACGGCCCCCCCCCCCCCCCCCCCCACGTCCGCGTTATGCAGAAGGCCCTATACAGGTGAGGGTTAAGAGACGTTTCAGGATAGTCTTAAAACGTCTAGGTGAAAGGTCAGTCATACCATGAGGTAAATAGTTAAGGCTTGTTACAGCACCGCCAGCAAAGCGACGTTTGCCAGACTCTGATATCAAGTGGACCAGGTGGAAGAGCTCGTCCTGGCTCGTACTGCGGCTACGCATGTCTCGGTCACGGACAAACATTTCAGCAATTGAGTTCGGCTCGTCGCCAGATAGACTCTGCGCGCGAATCTCAAGGAGGGCGGTAGTTAACTGTAGTCAACCGGAGCTGTAATCGAGGTAAGTGCCCATCGAGGTAAGTGCCCGTATTTTTCAGAGTATTTCAGGACGAGGAACTGCAAACGTATTTCGTAGAAGCTGTGGATGCGTTCCAAACGTGTTTCATAACATCACCGAAACGAGGATCGGGAAGTAGGGACTAATATTCGCAAGTCTCCCCTTTCACATCTTCCCCTTTTACGAATTTAAAGTCATTGATCTATCACAGACGTACGAACAGGGGATTTCCTTTAAATTCATTTAGGAGTAAAGTACTTGCATTTCAGCTGGCGTAGCTGGACTGGGTGATAGGTACCTCTGGCGTTGCTCTGTAGCATGTCTCGTCTTATTATCCCGTGTTACAGATTAAGTTGAGCATGAAACCAAACGGAATGAAAGGCAGCGTTGTCACTGAGCATTTGGTGCATATATATGTATGTATGTGTATATATATATATATATATATATATATATATATATATATATATGTGTGTGTGTGTGTGTGTGTGTGTATGTATGTGTATTGTTGCAAGCGCTTCATAACTTTTGTCTCTCTGTATAGATATCGTATTTGTCTGTAGCATTTCTGGAATAAAGTCGAAGAAGGGGACCTGTTACGAGTAATGCATGGAACATGACATACGAATAATGCATGAACAAGACAGGACTGTGCGAATGTAAAGACATCGCGGACACAGGCGCAGCCAAGGGGAGCCGGACATCCTGTCACTCCCAACCCCCCTTTGGCCTGATTTTTTTTTGTAAAAACCATTGCAGTCGTCTTCCCAGCATGCGGTTTTCGTATGATTTCAGTTTACACTGAGCTCCGGCCTCCCCCTCCCCTTAAGAATTTCTGGCTGCTCCCCTGACCGCGGAAAATTTGGGAAACCTGGGCCACCATATCCCTGGGTATTGGAATCACTCCGTTAAACCTATGCGTGATTTCAAAACAGCGAACAAAATGCTGAGAATATTCGCCAGCGGGATTTGTCGACTTCATTTCTGATGGTCCTGTTTCCGGTGTCATTTGTTCAGCCACGTGAGATCGATCTGATTAACCCTATTCCCGGAGGGCTAGACAGTATGGCCGATGTCCGGCAGGGGGGTGGATTCAGCCCCCACCCCCTGAGATGTTGAACTACACATCCGATTTCATCGCAGCAAACGGCAATCGATTTGCCGTGACGTGAACTACACTAAAAAAGGAATTTTCAAAATTTTGAAAGGGGTGGATATAAGGGGACAAAATATCAAAATAGGGGTACTTTTGGACTTCTTATAACTCAGTTGTTTCTCATAATCTCTCGATTCATGCCAATTTCATCAAAATCGGTCCATAAACAACTGAGTTATATAATTCCTGGTACCTTACAATACAATACAATATAATAAGATCCTTGATTTTTCATATACTGCGGGTCCAAGGCAAGGCCAAAAGACGAACATACTACTGTGGCGAGCCTTACTGCTAGAAGCGACACCGAACGGTACTGAATGATGGTTGGTCCCCATATCTGGTGTCCAATGTCCATCAAAATAATCTGACCCGTGACGGCTTTTACAATAAATTTAGTCGGAATAGTTGCTAGGGTGATATTAGGGATCGGAGCCCGTGCTAAGCATAGCCTGTTGCGCAGACTCCGACCCGTACACCTGACCGAGTAATTCCAAGTAATGGAATATCAGGAATAGCTCTATATGTAAGGCGGAGCTTTTGACCTTGAGGGCTGGACTGAAAGTTTCATTGCGGAACAAAACGTGAGAAACGCTGCTGTAGCCAAAGTTACCACCCATAATAGTACCACACACAAGCGAGTCCCAAAACGACGGGAAACGCTGCTGCGGTTTCCTGAAGCCTAGTGGAAACCGACGCCCAAACCACGCCAGCGTTTTGACCGGGCCCACATGTGACGAAGCATTGAATATGGCAACCGCTTTTTCCCGAAATGTATTTTTGGAATATTGGACAAATCAGATATATTCCTTTCAAGGACGCCGCTGCCATAAAGCCATCCATGATTTACGTATGCTTCTGTAATTACCTCCTGATACCTTTTCAACTTCATCTCTGTGAACTTGAGGCATGAACGCCTGTCACGGCCCCCTCCCTCCCCCCTCACCCGATACGCAATGTCTGGATGTCCCCATGTACGCATTGGCCACCCACAACCATTTTCCAAAAACCACATCCATGGCCCTAAACTGTCTGATGTACGGCTGTCCTTATTACGTCGTCTATTAAACCATAAATGATATCCGGCCCTCTTCAGATCGACGTATACAAAAGAACCGAAATGTTACATGACTCATCACTGTCGGTGTTTTTGATGTATCTGCGAAGAAACCTAGAGCAAACTGGTCATCCATTCGAATCCAAGAGCGAAAATAATCGGAATATACTCGAGATCATCGCCCCAAGCGGAAAATTCTCTCCCGTTTTAGGGGCGAGTAAATGATCTTCGCTGCTGGGGGCATACTGTCATACTGTTGAGCCACTGGTCCACATTTGAAAAACGCGGGTCTAACATATTGAATTAATAGGAAATGTAAATATATCACAGTTGATAAATATTCTCTTACAATATTCCTTTCTCCGCCACTGATGGCAGCTCGCGCTGTCGGGCTCTCTCCGTCGGTAGTGCGACGATGGCGCCGCGACGGTAGTGGTCAGAGGCAGTACTACGTCTCGCCTCACATGGGCTCTGCCAGCTGCCTAGTGGCGGCTAACGTGCAGTTTCGCGGATGCTCACCAGCGGCGTATTACATGGAATTGTAGCCCTGGCTGAGGAGGGTGAGCTGGCTGCCTCCGCGGCCGTCTTGCGCTGCATGCTTGCTGAGGCAGCGGCGGTGGGGAAGTAGCGCGGTGTAGGCCGTCTTCGCGGGCCTTTTCTCTATGTTGATGAATGTGGAACAAAATGGACACATTATTCCATTAAATCATGCATTAAATTTTATTAAAGGTGTCATTTGAAACGGATTACGCATGATTTTAATCCCATATTCCCCGATATTTTTGGCGAGGCACTACCTCGGTATCCTCTAATCACGATCCATTATGGTGCGTCAAAATCCTGGTATCCTGGTATCCTGGTAATCCATTGTGGTGCATCAAAATCCTGATAGGTGTCGCTGCGCTCGGCGGTTCAGTGCACGTGTGCCGACTGCTGACATAGCTGGACCTGATTAGGCGATGTTCAGCCAGCGACAGCTGAAAGAAGAAACTTGCATGCTGAACAGCAGAAATTCTGCCGAGAAACGTACGCCGGCCTTTGCAGAAATGCGTCATTTCCCAGCTTCAAAGTCCACAAAAACGTAGTTCTGGATTAGCGTATTAGTTTTGATGTCGAACTTGCAAAATAAATGGAACTGATGTGCTCTGTGATCACGTCGCTGATACCAAGTTGGACATTCTCCATTTATTTTTTAATTTATTTACGCCTTGGCATTATCCCTAAACACTTGACCGAAGAAACAGGGCTTTTCCTAATCCTGAGTCATAACGCATTGGTAAAAACAGGTAAAATACAGTCCGTACATGCACAAATGAAACACACTGGACAATGCAAATAAAAACAGGGGTAAGTTGGTCAGGAGTAAGCAGTCACGGCAAGTCGAACACAACCTCCGTTAGAATCAGGTCACATCAGACAAACGACGCCGTATCCTGTGCGCAAAGAGGGGGTTAGAATGGCGACAAACTCCCAACTGGCAGAGCATTGTACTCTGCGGCCGCGCAGTAAACAAACTGACTTCCCCACGGCTGATTCCCGTATGGGGGGAGACTAAGAAGGCGGTCTGGTTTCCTGCCTAGAAAGTGGTCTTCCCATTCGGTATTAGTGTAAAACAGCACAGTCCGGGACTCTGGTTCGCCAGTATGGCGGACCTTGTGGAGCATGCTCAAGGTATGGATTTGGAACATGGCACGCGGCGAGGCCAGCCCAAACTCTTTCACACAGCTGAGATATGGCCACACTTTTTTGTCGGAAATAACGCGGGATGTGAAATTTAGAATTTTGTTGATTGTGACCAGACTCTTGTCTGAACCGTTAACATAGACAGTGCGACAATACATAGACAGCGGACGTGAGAGAGATCCAGAGGTGACGTTAGGATGGGGATGATACCAGGCAGGATGTAATGACGGGGGTGGGAGATGCCGTGAGGATTACGAAGCATTTCTGTGATAATTTAGACACAGGGGAGTACCAAGAAAGAAACCGATCGAAAGCTACTCCCAGATTTTTGGGTAAGATGCAGAAGGCAGAGAATGGTTTCATTGCAATTCAGTGAGAACGGTAGGAGGTTGCGCAGATTTTGTCGCGAAACCAAAAAAGGGGGCCGTTCAAATTTTGATTCGTTTACTTTTACGCCATTGGATCCGAAATAATCATGAAGAGAGTGAAGCGAAGTCTCCAACTTGGTGACTAGTTCAGGAAGCGCTTATTTTTGGCCAAATACCAGAATCTGGGTATCGTCGACATACTAAATTACGAACGTCTCAACTGCGTGAAGGCTAAGGTCCTTGGAAAATATGGTGAAGAGAAGGGGTCCCATTAACAACGGGCACTGCATTGCTCCTTGGTTGATAGTTCGCGTGGCTGCAGTGTGAGAGTCCGGGATGCTCACGCTTTGAGTTTGGCCGAATAAATATTTTTTTAGCATATCGTGTCAATGCGGTGAAGCTACAATTTTTTCATCAGTTCTAGTGACTTATTACGTAACATTTACTAACACTGACAAGGCCAAGAAGCGATATGGGGATTGATCCATTGCCGAGAGCATGCCATCCGAAATTCCAATGAAGGCATTTTTGGTGGAATGGCGGGTCTGAAATAGAGCTAAGTATTCGGATTCCGGTGATTCCAATATTCGGCGGAATATTTGGGTTCGGCGAACCTTCGAATCTTGGTTTTTAGATTCGAATATACGGTGAATATTCGGCCGGCTACTTTTTCATCCGAACTCATTCGCGAAATGTTCGAATGCCAACCGAGTATTCCAATACTCTTCTGCATTTTGCTGCAGAATCTAAAGATAAAGGTAAGAGCCAAATTATACATAACCGAACTGAATGCTGTATGAGAACAATGCTGAAAGTGACACTGCTAAAATGTACGTGTTCCGCGCCTGTGGAACGGGTGTACTTATCATATGTCGCGGGCAGATCAGTAACCTCGAATATAATCTGACATTTCTTCAGAGTCCGGCAATAACTGGCAGAGACGACAGGTGGGTGTCAGTCGGTGAGTAAAGCTGGGCGCTACCGTAAAACAAATATGAGTCTGTTTATATTGTCTTTTTGATTTTAGTCTATTGAGACGAATAAAGGGAAATGGTCGGTCTCTCAGTGCATCAGTTGGCATTTTTTGTGCAATAAGTTTTTGCATATATGTTAATTTTCCTTGATCTTGGGCTTGTACTAGTCCGAAATCGATGCGATAAACTGCGGCATCGTGAGTCTCTCACGTTCTATCCTGACGACTAAAATTCGAAAATTTCGTGATGAAGATTTGGTTATTTTTAAGCACATTGTATATAGCTCGACCTTAACCACGTCGAATTACTCCCTTTTAAAAAAACCAAATACGTGTACGTAGACCGTTCACAAAAGAGCAGGTTTTGCTGCCGACGCTGGCAATACGTGTTACAAGTCAATAGGAGCAATACCAGTGGTCAAGCGGAACCTAGTTCTTGTCCTTATATTAGTCCCGTTTTCAAGACGCTAGCAAATCCGGACCTCCCTACGAATCCCGATTTCAGAGGTTATGGAAACACCTCTTTGTGAAGCTGGATTGGATTTGCGAACCCGGATTGAAAAAAAGATTTTCCTAGGAAATCCGGATTACCCACGAATTGGAAGTATATGGCAGCATTATGCGCCGCATATGTTTTGTGGTGTCTTGGGAGGGGGTAGCTAGCGCCAGGATCAATTTCTTGTCTTTTGGCGGCTTATTGACAAAAAACGGTAAAATGGCACTACCATGTTCTCAAATCTCACACAACACAAGGCCATTACAGCAAACTCAGTCCATTCGGTAATCTTTATGGAAGAGTTTGTTTGTTTGTTTGTTTGTGAGTTAGGACACACAGCCTCTTGGGCTCAGGTGTCCAAAGTCTTGGGTCAGGTCCTGTGTCTCGTCCGGCGTCAGTCAATCGTCTTTTTTTATGGAAGAGATTTCCGTACGTTCTGAAAGGGAATGTCACACACTCGCCGTAATTGGCGGCTTATGAGAGATTTCCCGAGGTAAGCTGAACACAAATCTCGAAATCTCGAATATAATCCGGATTTGCTGTGTATGGTCATGGAAGCGCCCCTTGAAATCCCGATTTCCCTCCCAAGGGATATCTGACTTGTAATCCAGTCCTGTCATGGAAACGGGGCTGTAACAAACATCTGATAGGTGGTGATAGATGCAGCACTGTAGAGCTCCAGCAGATAACCACATAACTAGGCAGGTGGAAGGACTGGGGGATAGATATAGGTAGAAGCTTGGTATTCTGGAAGAGCTGCTGCTCTAGCACACTTTGTCCTTTCGTTGTTCGACCTGAACTTTCCATCACCTGCCTACAGAAGCATTCTTGTTTTTATCATTCCAAAATTTGTTCTTTGTATTGAAAGCATTGTTTTTTTTGTTCTTGCAATGTAGGAGATGATTATGGATAGTGTTTCTTCTCCATTCAAATTCTGAACACTTCATTCCCATGTACTTGTAGGTATGCTTTCTCAACACTCAACAAGATCAGGACTTTGATTAATGGATTCACTTACTTCCCACTAACAGAGTCATACTCTGCAAAGTGACTGCATGCCCACATTCCTTTGTGTCAGCATTTGTGTGCTTGGTAGTAACTGGATGTCATAGATGCCCAGTTTGAGATTGTGAATGGTGTAGTGGTAGACCTTAATTTTGAAAATGGCAGTTTTGATCTTGATCAGACAGTCCCAAAAGCAGTGTGATTCCAAACATATATAGCTTATTTTATGATTTCATGACAAGGAGCTCTAAGTGGCCAGAAGTAATTTGTGTCATCTGGTTCAAACCACCAGGTGGCTTAAGTTTTTCTAGACCAGCAAGTTCAAACCATGGTTTAAACCAGTTTAAAACATGCAGGCTGAAATTTGCCAACCCTGCAGGATAGCACAGTATAAAACAACATATGTCAAAATGCAGGTGTATTTTAGCTGATGTGGACACAGCATTTTCCATGCTGATATGTCCTAATCTTGTGTTTTATTCCAATTTTGTACCATAGCATTTTGATTAATTTCTGCCTAAAACAAAGTGGGTGTTGTTATTCAGTGAAGCAGTGAAAGATTTTATAAAGCTTAGTATGATTGCACACCTTTGAAAAAGAAATGCAATTTTTTCATTATTCATTATTGCCAATCATTGGCCAAATCCAAAATTCAACCATTGGCATCTTCTTAATGATTTGCAGTATGAGTTTTCCCCACTGGTATCCTGCATCTGTTTGGAAGTTGGAATGTCTTGCAAATCCTTGTTGGCTATTTCATATTTATGCAGGCCCAAACAAACCTTATGCATGAATATTTTTATGCCCTACATATTTGTTTTTCTCCACTTTCTTGTAAATTTGTGTGGTTTGGTTTAAAAATAAAAAGTTGGATCCCTGGCAGCTGTATTGTGCAATATTTGTAGCCTTTTCTTGTGACATTTAACAACATCTTGAATTGAAGAGTTTCTCTGTTATCTACTGTGTCCTGTCATTCCTACTCATTGGTATCTATTATTCTGCATTGGACACAAATTCCAGTTTTATTTTGTATTTTTTTGTTTCTTCATCCATTTTTTGTTTTGTCCATTTCCAGCTAAAAGCATGCAAACTGTTTAAGAGGTACATCAAATAGAGGTGTACATGTAAACTTGCATAAAAGAACATTGTGATTTTTTAACATCAGTTTTGTATCAGATGCCTTCTAATTTTGCATATCTCTTGACAGGTAATTTCCATATTTTGAATGTTATGTTGCCAGTTTGTGACTACTGTGTGGTTTTCAGGCATTTCATCACCAGTATACAGAAGGATTCATTACAGTACAGGAGCACAAGAGGTAGGGCTTGATGATGCCTGCTGAGTCTACAGCAAATGAAAGGGGCATTAGCCCCCAAAAATCTTCAAATGAGATATTATCAGAGCTCTTTGAAATGTTTCACAAAGAGGCAGGAGATGCCAAAAGTGACGATGGAACCGAATCTTCTTCATCTGATGCAGGTCATTCTGACCCTAACAAGTCAGATGACACCTTAAGTCAGTCTAAAACAGAGAAAAAGACATCAAAGAAAAAGAAGAAGCACAAGCACAAACACAAACATAAACTAAAACACAAGCACAAAAACAAGCACAAACATAAAAAGAGGACTGGACGGAAATTCTCGGATTCCGTGACTCCAAGTAAGGATCGGCAATCACGAAGCAAGGAAATAAGTCCAAAGAGGAAGCGGGAACATTCCGGTGATTCATCAGGAGACGAAAGTAAATCGCGCAAGGTTCGACGCAGCCGGTCATCCTCGCAGGAGTTGCACGAAGCTGATCACGTGTCACCCGACGTTGGTACCGCCGCCCCGGCTGGGTCTTCCGTGCGGCCAGTCCGGTCACGTGACGCATCAGAACAGCGGCGGCCGCCCGGCCGACGGCACCGACACAGGTCCTCCCACGGCGGAGGCCGGCCGGCCGCAGAGCGGGCCAAACACCGGTCACCGGGCACACCGTCGCCGCCGTCGAGCCCGAGGGAGCAGCGGCGCGGCTCCGGCGGCTCGGCGCCGGCCAGCTCGGTTCAGGAGGCCCCGTCCGGCGGCGACGGCGGCCGTCCTGCTGCCGAGGCCGCCGCGACGGAGCCGACGGCCGCGGCGCCGGCCAGCGTTCAATGGCAGGCCGTGCTGGGTCCGGCAGCGGCCGAGGCCCGGCCGGCGCCGCCGGCGGAGACCGCTGCACACCCGGCGCCGGACGCCGCGGCCGGCGGCGACACGGCGCCTGCCTCCGACTCTGGGCCGCCGCCGGACGCCGACACCCTCCAGCAGCCGGCCTCTGCAGGTAGCCGGCCGCGATGGCGGCGGACGACGCTCACGCCTCGTGTGGTGTTCAGACTACGCCTCTGGTGATTGTAGGACTTAACTGTGCGGAAGTC
The DNA here is from genome assembly GCA_030062745.1 of Capitulum mitella. Lineage (NCBI taxonomy): Eukaryota > Metazoa > Arthropoda > Thecostraca > Pollicipedomorpha > Pollicipedidae > Capitulum > Capitulum mitella. The sequence continues at coordinate 21,181,665 of CP099841.1, read as the reverse complement.
GATCAAAATTACGAGCCCCGTTAAATGCTTAGGTGGGGAAGGCCTTCAAAACGCGTGTCTGAGGACTTACTTTGCGAACAGTCTGTGCTCTGTTGGAGCATTGAAAGCGACATCGGTATCCTTCGCCAGCTGAGCGACATCGTCTGATGTATTTTTTGTACCACATAAAAACGCATTTTACAAGTATGCGTTACGAGTCCCCGGACTGCATGTGATTCCCTCGGCGTCTGCTGCGCCTCAGAACACCAGTCCCAACCCCTAGACCATCATTCGTACGCTGCACCGTGTGCAGCAGTGATGGTGCGCCGTGCTCTGCTCCGCCGTGTTGTGTGACCCTGGCCAGACGTGACGGCGGTCTGGTGCCCCGGCAGCGGAGCCGGTGAGGCCGCGCCGGGCCGGCATCGTCATCAAGGACCTGAAGAACTCGGCGGTGTTCGAGCAGACGGTGCGCCAGGTGGAGGAGGAGGCGCGCCGCCGCCAGGCCGAGCGCAGCCAGCTGTACGAGGACGGCGAGCTGAGTGACTCCAGCGACGGCTGTCGCTCGGCCGACTCCGGGCCCTCGGGAGGTGGGTTCTCCGAACGGCAACCTCTCCCCCTTCCCGCCCCCACAGGTGGTCGCCTCCGAGTCCTCGGGAAGTGCGTTCTCCGACCGGCGACCCCTCCCCGCCCCCACAGGTGGCCGCCTCCTGGCCCTCGTGAGGTGGGTCTTCCGACCGTTGACCTCTCCCTCCCCATCCCCACAGGTGGTCTGATATATGGGTGAATTTGTATCGGGTATGTAGCCCGTTTTTGATGACGTTTGCTGCTTCCTTTTTTGTTGTTTAAATCAGTGTAGTTAGTCCCTGGGTGTTTTGAAATAGATAGCATTGCGATTTGAGTCTGTGCCAAGGTAGAGTTGTTGAGTACGACCCCTTTGCCCGAGAGTAGTCCAAAGATGGCGCGCTTTGGAGTCTCGCACCCGGTGTCGGTGAGGACTGTGGGCGTGATTTTCGGCGCCCAGGATTGACCTGAGATTTATGTCGCGTCGTGATGGACAACAAATTGTACATGCCTCACATGTCATGTGCAGATGCTTTTATTGACCAAATGACATGTTTCTTCTGAAACATAAGGCGGAGACGGGACAGACGAAGGAGAAATTGTGAGTGATGGAGTGGATGAGGACGTGGAAAAGGACAAGAAAGGTGAAAGAGCAAAGCATAAAGCCAAGAAGTCTCACAGAATGGAGGACGGCAGCCCTAGCCATCGGAAAAGGTTAGTTTTGTAATTTTAGTGCCTTGAGTGCTATCACTGTCGAATGCTTCTACGTCAGGCATGTACGATTGTATGACTGAATCTTGTTTTGTATCATGGAGCATTTGCTTTACCATCTGCTATATAGCTTATGCTTCACTATTGTTTGATGTTTTTAAAATATTTTTCACGTGGACTGGTGTGCTGTTTCCTGTATTTGGCTACTTCATCACACCTATTTTCCTCAGTAATTCCCCTTGAGTGCATATTGGTAAGATGATGTAATTGTTTAGGATGTTTACTTTTAATCAGATAAAAGGTATGTCGTTGAACGTCAGTGCATTTAGATATCAAACGAAGCTTGGTGTGCATGCTTCTTCAATCTGTGAAATTGTATCCGGAAGCGCTATCTGGAAAGGCGGACTTGAATATTTGGTCGTATTGGCAAGAATTGGTGGAAATTTGTGTTTCCAGACGGCGACACAAAAAGGACGACGCCAGGGGTTCGTTCAGTCGTCGCGACTCTGGGTAAGATTCGAATTCTGAGTGGACGTGTTTAGTCATGCGGTAGTCCGTTGACGCGTCAGAGCACCACTGACGTCCTGTAGCGGCGGCCGTAAGCGGAGTTGTGAGGACGTGAGGTTGGCCTGTAAAGTGAGCTGTAGGTACCGTCCGTGATGGGCCCGATGGACCGTGTCTCGTTGACGTTCCCTCGCCCGAGACGGTTTCACGGCGGCTGCCGTGTGGCGTTTCCAGGTGCTCGGCTGATGGGTGGGGATCGCGGCGCAACAGGTCGGACTCGCTGAGGGAGCGCTCCAGCTCACGCCGGAGGGACAGGTCGCCGCGTCACGGCGCCACCAGGTCCCGTCACGGGCGCGCCTCACAGCGTGACGGCGCGTGGTCGTCGCGGAGGTAAGCCATTGGGCATCAGATGTTGTAGGGACAGTGGCTGGCATAGCTAAGAGGGGGCCAAAGGAGCCATGGTCCACCCCCCCCCCCGAGGCCAAGCGGGGCCCCCTGGTGGCCGAGCGGCCCCCGTGGGGCCGAAGGCCCCAGTTCTTTGGGTAGCGTGAGGCGCCCGCAGGGCGTCTTACACTGTTCAGACAAAGCAAAATAGGAATATGTTAAGCAGTGAAGAAGGCTTACGAACCTATAGAAAGCGTATTCCGAATAAACAAGAAGACTTTGTGTGCTATGGAGAGAGGTCCGTGGTCTCAATGATCGTTTAGGGGCCCCTGCTAGCTTGTAGGGGAGTTCGCTGCTTGTCTGAGGAGGACCCCTGTCGGCCCATAAAGGGCCCCTGCCAGCCTCTCAAGGGACCTCCTTTCGGTCTGGAAGGAGGCCCCTGTCCCTGCCTTCATAGGTCGACAGGGGCCCTTTACAGGCGGATAGGGTGCCTTCTGCAGATAGGCAGTGACCCCCTGGCCAACAGGGCCCCTAAGCGATCATTCAGGGGCCCCTGTTTTCTTGTAAAGATGGCCCTGCCCACCTGTAAGAGGCACCCGCCAGGTCGGCAGGAACGTCTTTACAGGCGAGTATGGGCCGTCTTACGGGCGGGGCCTCTTTACAAACAGACAGTAATTTTAACCACATGGGGTCCTACTGATTACGAAGGCCAGGCGCAGATCCAAAGAGGAGCAGTTGGGGCGATCGCCCCCTCCCCCTGAGGCCTGAGAAGGGCCCTTATCAGACTTAAAAGGAGCCCCGAAGGGGCATCCCGTGAAGCTTATGAGCTTCACGGGGTCTCTATAAGAACCTGACGAGCTCTTGATGCAGTCAGGGAGACCTCCTGGAGGGTTAAATGACCTCTGAGACGCATAGAGGGCCACTGAAGCCTCCAAGGGGTCCCTGAGACCACAACGTGGCCCCAATATGGCAGAGTGTCTCTGAGACCGCCCAGATGACTCATAGGACCCCTGAGACGACCAAGATGAGGACAGTCCCTAGGGGGCCCCTGTGAGTGAAAAGCTGAAGGTTCTTAATGTAGTCAGCGGGCCCCCGGGAGGGTTAATGAGACCCTGACAGTAAGATGGCCCCTAAGATAGAAAGAAGGGCCCTTGAAACTCTTCAAGGGTCCCTTGGGAGCGCAAGGGGCCCCAGCACGGCAAAGGGTCCATGAGACCGCTAAAATTGCCAGAGAAGCACCTGAGACGGAAAGAACTTAAGAAGGTACCTAGCACTGCATAAGGAGACCCTGGCCAGCCAGAGGGGCCCCCTGAACGGGGATTCGTCAGTGACCTCAATCTCGAGAGGAGCCACAAATGGGCTACACTGGCCTTTTTGAAACTTTGAGGAGTTGCAGATGACCCCTGAGACCGCCAAAAAGGTCGCAGGACCCCCTGCGAGGCAAAGACGATAAGAGGGCCTCTGAGACGGTATTTGGATTTTATGAGGGCGCTGGACGGCCAGAGTCCCCGAGTGTACCAAGCGGACTCCTGGCACGGGTAAGGTCCCACTGAGACTGCCAGTGAGGCCCATGAAGTGCCAACAAAAGCCTTGTTACGGCTAGAGGAGCCCAAAAAGACTGCCAGATATACCTCATGTAACAGAGGAAGACCCCTGATGCAGCCATGGGGACCATCGAAGACGTTCAGAGGGCCTATGACACTGCATAGGGGTCCTGAAATTGTCAAAAGGTCTTTTGTAACTGCCAGAGAGCCCCTGAGGTGGCAAAAATGCTTCCCAGAGATGATAAGAAAGATGATAAGATGAATAAGTACCCAGGACCACACGGGGTCCACTGAGACTGTTAGAAAGGGGTCTTTGAGACTGCTAACTAGAAGTCTCCAGCAATGAATTAGAAGACTCCTGAGACGACCAGAGGGGCCCCTGAAACTACTAGACCTTGAGACGTCCAGACTGTTCCTGAAACGGCCAACAAGACCAAGATTGTCAGAGGCGACTCTGCCACGGCAGAGACAGACTTATAGAGGACCTTTTTTGATGCTTGAGGGGCTCCTTAGACGGCAGAAGCGTCCCAGGGACGACAGGAGGGAACCCGAGATGGCTTAAACGTCCCTAAAACTGCGAGATGGGTCCCTGAGGCTGTCCGAGATGCCCCTGAAACTGCCAGCGGAGCGCCTGAGACGTCCCGCGGGACACGTGAAACTGTAAAAGGAACCTGAGACCACTAGAGGGTCCTGGCACGGCACACGGCCCGAGACCACCAAAAGCGCCCTTGTAATTGCAAGAGAAAACCTAAACTAAGCTGACAAAAAAATCCCCAGAAGCTACGGGATGGGAAGGGGGCAGACGGGTATCTGGACGAGATACAGACAAGACATTTCAGATGGAGGGAGGGACGGAACCGCCTAAAATCTCGCCGTTTTTGTCATATTTCGGCCACTTTGTTCGGGAACAAAACCCATAATTTTCTCAAATAAAGTGACATTTCCGAATTTTTTTGGTTATTTTGTACGGTGAAAAAGCCAAATTACATCATTTTTCATTTAATATCTGAAGGGGAAAACATGGGGCAAGCAACAAGCGCTGACCATTCGCCTTCCCCCCTCCCCCGCTTTGGCGAAATATTGGATCTGCCCTTGGTGATGGCCCCCATTGGTTACGAGGGTCCCCTTGATCCGATTTGCCCCCCGCCCCCTGAGCGGAGTTCTGGCTACGCCCCTTTATGGGAAAGACGCTAGAGCTTTCATTTATGCCCGTTCATGTGATGTAATATTTACCTGGGCTTCCAGCATGCCAGTCGGCGGCGCCAAACGCCGTCCTGTCGGCACGTCAGTCCCGTTTCGGCCGCCGACAGACCGTCGTGTTTCAGCCGCTGCTCTCGGTCCCGGTCCCGGTCGCGGTCGCGGTCCCGGTCGCGGTCGCCGCGCTCCCGGGACCTGCGGCACAAGATCGACAAGCGGCGGCTGCTGGAGGTGGCTCGCAGGAACGCGCTGCGCATGGTGGAGGAGGGCCGGCTGCCGGCCGGACTGGAGCTGCCCGACGCCGACGGCCGCCGCGACTCGGCCAGGAACCTGCGCGAACTCACCGGTCAGTGACGCCACCGAGTCTGTCACGTTATCGGGAGCGGGCCGGCCCATGGCAGGACGTCTGGTTTTTGCTTCTGAAGGCTGGTGTCATTTGTGTTTAGAAGATGTGACACAGCACCGTGTTATCCATTGTATGCAGACCACTAGTTAATACATGCCGAGAGATGGCACCAGCGTGATTATATGTGCTTTGACACTGAAGCTGTGTGAAGATGGATTCCGTCACCTGTGCCTCATCACATCACACGTGCCTGCCTGTGTACAGAATTGCTTTATAACGTAATCGCCTTTGTACGGAAGTGCTTCATCACGTCATCGCCTCCGTGCGGAGGCGTTTCATCATGTGACCGCCTGTGTACGGCGGTGTCTCGCCATGTGACGGGCTGTGTGCAGAAATGTGTCGCCGGCTGCGGGAGGAGGAAGACCTCCCGAAGGAGGCGAGGACAGGCTCGGATGAGGACGCCGCCTTCTACCACCCGTTCGCCGTGAAGGAGCGACCCTCCCACATCGTGATGAATATTCGGGTGAGCGGCGTCCCTTCGTATCGATCTGCTGCTGATCCGCGGTCTTAGCACTGGGCCGGCTGCCAGTCCGAGGCTTTATCGGTGCAAATGATGTCGGTCCGTTGGTGCATCGCTTGATCACAGTGGTAGCGGGTCGTTGGCACACCAGATAATTTGCGCACATGAGCCCGATTATACTGGATATTAGAGTTGTTTTGGCGAAATTGAAACTTGGCAACTTTTAAAAGGTGAAACTTTTCCAAAATTGAAGGTTACAGCTCTGGCCATGGGCTGTGTTATGTGCATCCATGGTATCTATTGGTTGTTTCTGATGTGTTCGACCAGTCACCTTCTGGTACCCGCGTGTAGGTGTTTGACACATTATTCTGGTTCCACGTGGTATGTTGCGTTGCCAGAAATGAAAGATCACTGGGGGCGCCAATGATGTTGATGGTTATTTGCCGCTGAGTATTGTGCATGATGCCATCGGTTGACACTGCCCCCAGAATGTACCCCAGCTGCCCGTGAAGTCACACGCCGAGAGGCAAGCGGAGGTAATGAAACGCAACTCGCAGTTTCCTGTCTCAAGTGGAGAGCAGCACCGGAACAAAGGCAGGCGATCATTGTTCCTTCGGAAATAACCTGTGGACTGTGTGATTACGTTGCATTTGCTTGTCCTGCACAAACAGGAAGCTTAGACCCAAAACATTTATTTTTGAGTGTAACAGTTGTTGGGTTTTTTATTATGTAAATCTAGCTATGATCTCCGCGGTATTTTCACGTAAAGATTGACTTCTCTTGTGAAGTGCAGAGCTGGAATGGGTGCTTGAAAAGCGGTCCAGTGGCCCGCGTCTGTGTGTGCAGAGCTGGAGTGGGTGCCTGTGACCCCAGCCAGTGACCCCCCCCCCTCTGTGTGTGCAGAGCTGGAGTGGGTGCCTGTGACCCCGGCCAGTGACCCCCTCTGTGTGTGCAAAACTGAAATGGGTGCCTATGCGCCTGGCCAGTGACCCCCTTCTGTGTGCAGAGCTGGAATGAGTGCCCGTGACCCCGGCCAGTGACGCCCTCTGTATGTGCAGAGCTGGAGTGGGTGCCTGTGGAGCCGTCCAGTGACGCCACAGCCGACTCGGCGGCCAAGAAGCCGGCTGCGGCGGCCGAGCCGGCGCCTCACCCCGAGCCGTCCGCTCGGGAGGGGCAGGAGGCGCCCGCCGAGCGGGCCGACCGCACCGACAGCGTGTTCCCGGACACCAAGCCGGCGGTGAGTCCCCGCCGACCCGGAGAACCCCCCGACGCCGTCTGTGTCCGCTGACACAGACACTGATATTGAGGACAGCTCATCAGATGCGTCGTGACGTATGTGTTGCAAGAGTCGGACGCGTGCCCCGTCGCCTGTTGGTTTTGTTGCGTTGCTGGGTCTTTGGGTCGTGAGTTCAGGTTCAGGTGCAACCTGTAAAAAGCCACAGGGTCTGCTGATATCTTCAGGCAGCCGTTTTTAAGCCCGGGTGTCTGTTGATTTGTCCAGGCGGAGCTGGACCTGAACTCGATCGTCAGCCGCCGCCTGACGGCGCTCCGCCAACTGCAACAGGACCCGCACGACGCCCGGGCCAAGCACCTGATGAGCAGCGTCCAGCAGGACGTGAGTACCGCCCCCAGAGTACGGAGACCACGGAAGTGATTTGTATCATTTCGGGAGTGTTTAGACCACGGGAGCTGAGATGTTGACATTGCCCATTGAAGCCTCGGCTGCGAAAACGTGCACTCGAGAAGTGGCTCTGCACCATTTGCCGCGGGAGCCGAGACCTTGGTGGAGCTTCTGCTCTTGCCATCGGTCGAGGGTCTGTTGAGACTGAGCAGATCGGACTGCTGATTTGTACTTTGGATGTGTCCTGAGGCTTTGTGGGACATTGTTGTGTAATTCAGGACTAGAAGACTGCCAAAAAAATATCCATGACAATCAGTCCCTTTGGTCTCAGATTTCGGAGGCCGAAGGAAGTTTCTTGCTTTTCGTGAAGTCTAATGGCATGGATGTCTCAGAACTGTGGGTTTGTGTTTTAAACTGTGTAATGCCAGTTATTTTGTGTGACACTTTGTGCAACACTTTTGTTTCCTCTTGTTTTTGTTTTTGTTTTGTTTTGTTTCCGTTTTTGTTTTGTTTGTCGTTGAAAATATTCAGAGCCAGAAAGCAGAAAAGTATTTCCATTTTTGCATTTTCTGTCGTGGTTTGTCAGCTCAGTATGGTCGGCAGCTCCTACGCTGAGCACGTGGCTGCGTCTGTTTCAGATGCAGTCGTGGGCCACGTCCCGCCACCAGCCGGGCCAGTTTAACGGCTCGACCGGCGCGCGCGTGCTCTCCGTGGCAGAACTCAGCTCCGGCCAGCAGGCCTGGGCCAAAAAGGTGTTATTTACCCTCGCTCATTGTACTGCCTTTTGTGTCAGAGATTCTTTTGCATCGTTTGCCAGGCGCAAGATTTTGCTATTTTTATTGCTAGCCGTTCCGGATTACGTCAGAATAAGTCGAGCAGCGTTCACAAATTTCATTGGTTTGTTTCTCCTGTATCCAGCTGAATTTTTCAGGATCAGGTTTCCTCGTCGATGTTGTACTGTTTGTTGTCAGTTAAGCTTGGTGGCGTGTCTCGCGCACGCAGGCCGTGTTGGCTTGCACTGCCTGCGCGCGTTCAGAGCCTCCCGGCCGGCCGGCTCGGACCGCCTCTGTCCAGCAGGGCAGTCTCAGTGTACGCCGGGCTCTCAGCTCCCCGTGTGCGCTGGTCTGTCAGTTCGCAGTGTGTGCTGGCCTGTCAGCTCCCAGTGCACGCTGGGCTGCCAGTTCTCAGTGTGTGCTGGGCTGTCAGCTGCCAGTGTGCACTTGACTGTCAGTCCCCAGTGTGCGCTGGTCTGTCAGCTCTCAGTGTGCGCTGGGCTGTCAGCCTCCAGTGTGCGCTGGTCTGTCAGTCGACAGTGGGCGCTGGTCCGTCAGCATCCAGTGTCGGCTGGCTTGTCAGTGCTCAGGGTCCGCTGATCTGTCAGTCCAGTGTCTGCTGGTCTGTCCGCCCGGCTCCTGGCCTGGGCCGGCCGGCCGCGGCCCGCGACCAAGCTTAACTGACAACCGTTTGCCGGCAGTGTTTTCCCACAGCGTCGGCGGCGCGTGCGTGGGCGGCCCGGCTTGTCCCGGGTCGGTGAGGCGTCCTGGTGGTAAGTGCGCGCGGCCCGCTCCGGCCGAGTCGACGCGCCGCCGCTCCGCGATGGCCGCCGGCGCGTCGGCTCGGCCGCGGGCCGGTCGCCGGTCGCCGGCATGGTAGACGTGTGTTGGCAGCCCCGGCTGGTCGCGGCGGGTGCGGGCGGGCGTCGGTTCGCTTCCGTATGGCGCCTTCGCGGCGGTGCGCTGTCGGCAGCGGAAACGGTGGCCGCGGCCTGACGCAGCGCCGTTCCAGAACCAGCTGAAGACGTCTGCGCCCGTCAGCGGCGGCTTGGGCGAGCTGCTGCTGAAGAAGATGGGCTGGCAGCCCGGCCAGGGCCTGGGCAAGAACAAGGACGGCTTGCTGACGCCGCTCCTGCTGGAGGTCAAGATGGACAAGAAGGGCCTGGTGTCGGAGGACGAGCGACCCGGCAGTCGGAAACAGCCTCAGGTCACGCTGACCAATGTCAAGGACCTCTCAGGTCAGCCGGCATTCGCGAATTACATTTTTTTTGTTTATTTGTTCCGGTGTTTTTTGTTGTACTGTCATCTTGAGCGAGGGTGCTCTGTTTTGTTCTTTCCAGGACGATTGTTGGTCATGATACTGGACTGGAATAGAAATCAGGAATCGTTTTGTCCGTCCAGAAAGGGTACTTGATGGCGGTGTTTGTGATTTATAAGATTTTTCATACAAAACATTCATAATTCTGGCCTTGCTGGTACGTAACCACGGACAATCTCCTGCGGTGTGAGCCACGTAAACTCGTGTGAGCCTCGTGATCCCTTGATTTGTATCTCCGTCGGCTGCAGGCAAACACCCGATCTCGGCTCTGATGGAGCTCTGCACGAAACGGCGCTGGGGACCGCCCAATTTCGAGCTGGCTTACGACAGCGGTCCCGCGCACGAGAAGCATTTCCTGTACAAGGTAATAATACGGAACCTTCCGGAATTTAGCGGAAAATTGTCTGCCACGGAAACCAATTCACTTGGTTTTAGAAATTCACTTAGATTTTATTAGAAATTCACAAAATAGAAATTCACTTAGAAAGAAACCAGCCAGCGTTCTTAACTGTTTTAACCTGATTTAATCTTAACTGTTTTGATCTGTTTTAATCACTTGCTATAAGTGCCTCGTGACAGAAATTTTGTCGTTTATCCACATGCCCAACATTCCATTATATTCCGAGGGTTGAAAGATTTCAGCTAGCTCGCAATCTTCGGTATTCGCTCATTTCTGGACAACATCTGAGGGTGCGCTGCGTCCACTGTTGAAATGCCCGCTGTTTTTTTGTCGTCGGACTACGTCGGGGCGTTACGCCGCCGGTCCGCGTGTCTCACCTCGTGACCTCCCCCCCGGCGGCCAGGTGACTGTGAACGACGTGACATACCAGCCGAGCGCCGACAGCTCCAACAAGAAGCTGGCCAAGGCGAGCGCGGCGGCCGCCTGCCTGCAGGCGCTGGGCCTGCTGCCGCGGGAGACGTGACTGGCGGCCGGCGCCGGACCGGGCCGGCTCCAGCGGGCCGCCCCGGCCGCGGCCAGGATGGTCCGCCCGGCGATCAGGCCCGCCGACAGCTGACCCCGGCTCACCGGACTCCGGCCGTCCGCTGACGGGAGCGCCGCAGGCGGTCACGTGGCCCCGGCTGGGGCTGTTGGCATGGGCGTTCTGGGCGGTCACGTGATGGACAAGGCGTCACCGCTGAACGGGCAGTGGTGGTGTAGCTAGTACAATGAGGATGTCCTTTTACCCCGCTGTTACCCTTGCGTCTCGTAGTCATTTATTACGAGGAAACCGGGGATGGCTACTCGGTGTTGATGGTGCGCATGGTACAGCCATAATTTCTCCTGTGATTCTGCGTGTGCACCGTGTGCCCCGCAGGCCCTCCGCTGCAGCTTTGGATACTTGCGCTCTTTTGCTGTAAAGATGGGCGCAGGTTGAAGCTTCCTTTATATCAGTTCTAGATTCGTTCTGCTAGCCTCTGAGATTCTGGTTGGCGAGGAACTCGACATTGTCATTACTGGCGGAAGGACCTTGTACTGTTAATGGAATGCTGAGCGCTCCGTCGCCGTGTGAAGACATCAGAGCTTCGTACTTTGTCAGGGAAAGTGCAACTATTTTGTCCTTAATATACTGCGGAACTGTCGTCTGTTCCTGGTGTTTTTTTTCCAAAGGAATTTTCACGAGCCCATCGTCGCAAGTTACCCGATCCATTCGTGTTCTGCAAATCGCATGCCATCGTCGCAAGTTACCCGATCCATTCGTGTTCTGCAAATCGCATGCCACTTAAGCTGTCAAGTTTTTCTTGGAAACTACGAGCCAAATTCGAGGCAAGCTGGTGACGCAACCTATACCGGTCGGTGACCTATCCTCGACAGCGGGGTTCAACATATTCAACACGCAGTCATCAGCGCAATAAACATGTTCATGGAAGCAGAACAATAACTTCTAATAAACTCAAAAAACAACACGAGAACGAAACTGAATAAAGCGCGTATACAATAAAGGAACTGACGAGCTTTGCAAAAAAATACCTTCAGTAACGCAGAGCCTTACAAATAGAGATTGTAAAATAAGGAAACGTTAATGTCAATCACGACGGAAGACAAAATTGTTGCACGACGAAGAAGGCAGCATACTTCTAAGGCCAACTGGTGACATTAAACTGACTGTGCGGGTCGATATGACTTCTATCCGTCGGACCAGAGGTTGTAAGTTTCTTCCATTTAGAATGAGCCAGAGTACAGGTAGTGAGCACAAGCAACGGCGTAGCCTACCGATGACGAGGCTAACTGGCTGTTCGAAGACAACGGCCATCATTGCAACAGCTCACCGGTCACGGAGGGCACCAGACCATCCTACGACGGCCCTACGTCAGCAGTTCCAGGTCAACAGATCAGCAGCTCCAATCAACGCAGGACGGTCCTAGGTCAGCAGCTCCAGCCAACGCCGGACGGCCCCAGACAATCAGCTCCAGCCGCCCGCAGGACGGTCCTAGGCCAGCCGCTCCAGGTGGTCGCAGGAGGCCAGCAGGGCGGCGTAGGTCCGCCGGCGCCACTGGCCGCCGTCCGTCCAGACGCGGCGCTGGGCGGTGACTAGCGCTCTCTGCCGATCCAGGGCGGTCTGCAGGGCGTCCAGTATGTGCCGCTCCAGACGCGCCAGCTGCCGCCAGCGGAGCACCAGCCGGCCGAGCTCCGCGCTGATGGCCGCCGCCGGCCGGACCGCAGCGCCGGCCGGCCGGAGGCGGCGTTCCGGCGACCGCGGCGGCCGGCCACTGCCAGTGGGGGCCGGCTCCGGCGCCGCGCCGGACTGCGCCAGGGTCCGATACTCCAGCGTCGGGTGTTCCACACGCGGTCCGTCTCGCGTCGCTGCGAGGGACGCAGCCTCACTCGTCGCACGGAAACAGGCCACGTCCTGCTCCCATGTATGTCCTGATTCCGTGTCGCCGGCCGCACGTGTGGCGTCCGGACTAACCGGATACCTCAGCTGCTTCTCCGGCACATTTACCTGAGCGGGTTCATCGAGATTCTTGCTCCCACCGGCTGCCATCAGCTCTGGCCCTGACCTCGGCTGACGGTGTGGCACAACGGGCACAAGTCTGGAGCTTCCCGGAAAGTGACTCTGAGCGCGCGGACCAGCCCCCGCTAGTCCGAGAGGCGAGCCGTCCCACCCTTGATCGCCAGTCGCCAGCGACGGCCCACTCTTTCCTGCATTTACTTCGGGCTGGTCGACCACCACGCAGGGAGGCGGAGCTTGAATGACTTCACCGTCTGCTGGCGCCGACCGCCGGCGCGCGGGCCCGCCGGCCGTCCGGCCCGGCGACGGCGCCAGTCTCCCTCCGTCCGGCCGGCTCGGCGCCGGGACAGAGCGGTCGCGGCCGGCGGCGCGTGCGGCCGGCGGCGCCGCCCTGTCTGCCTCAGCCCGCCCGCGGCCTCTGCGTGCTTCAGACACTTCGGACGGGGGCGGCTCGGGGGACACCGCGCCGGCACGAGGGGCCGCGTCTCCGCGGCCGGGCCGCCACGGCGACCGCGACCCCCGGCGCCAGAGTCGTCGCCGCTCGAGTCGTTCCGATCGGACAGGTTCGGCCCCAGCTCGGTGGGACGCAGCCGGTACGCCAGCGGGTCTCGCTCCACCACCAGCCGCTCGGCCGAGGGCGAGTCGGGCCGGCCGGCCGCCGACGTCCCACGGAGCGGTTCGGCTGGCTCGGCTGGCCCAGCGCCGGCCGAGCGCGACCCGCCAGGCGCCCAGCTGCCGCTGCGGTCTGCCGACCCAGGACGGACGCGCTCCCCGCCGGTCCGCAGCTCGCCTCGCGCGGATTCCCCGGCGTCAGCTCGCTGCCCTCGCGGGCTGTACGTTCGGGAGCCGCCAGAGTGTCCCGCACTGTCCTTCGTGTTGTGCCGAGGCTCCGCATCCGCTCCCGGGTGCACGTGGAGTGCGGCCGAGTACACGTGTTGCGGTTTCTTCGCAGACCGTTTCTGGAGAGCGAACCAACTCGGCCCATCGCTGGTGTCCTGAAAGTCGGAGGAGGCGAACTGAGTAGATCGCCTGCTACTGTGACCCTCTTGATTGGAGGCTCCCGAACAAGGCTTCTCAGATGACCGAGATGAATGAGAAGGGTCTTGTGGACCGGTGTGACTTTGATAGTGCCGCTCCTGACTGATGCAATACTTAAGGTGTGACACAATGACACAACTGTAAGGCTCTACCACCTGTTCTTGCTTGCCGCCAACAGCTTTTCGTTCAGTTTGATCGGGACGCCCGACATTTAGCGCTGTAATGACAGGCCTCTGGTCCGGTTTGGCGACATCTGCGTAGAACACGTCGTCCTCGTCGCTGCAGGGCTCGTCCTCCGCGCTGACCGTCGGCAAGTAATAGTACTCGCTGTTGCCCCGACCCAGGGTCTCATCACAGGCCAGCGTCTGCAGGATCTGCCATCGCTCCTGTTCGGCGGGCCGGGCCGCGCCGGCCGGCGGCTCCTCTGAGGTCCGGCTCCGCGACTGGCCGCTTCCCTGGCTCCGGCTGGGTGTCTTCTGTTGTTCGGCGGGCCGGGCCGGGCCGGCCGGCGGCTCCGCTGAGGCTCGACTCGGCGGCCGGCCGCTGTCCTGGCTCCGGTTGGGTGTCTCCCGTTTTTCGGCGGGCTGGGCCGCGCCGGTCGGTGGCTCCGCTGAGGCCCGGCTCGGCGGCCGGCCGCTGCTCTGGCTCTGGCTCTGGCTCTGGTTAGACGACTGCTGCAGGCGGCGGACGGCGGCCGCGGCGGCAGCGGCCGCGGCCCGTCTGGGGGCGCGGCGGGCGGCAGCCACCTCCTCCGCGGCCACGGCCTCTCCCTCGAGGGTCTGTCTGCGAGACCGCTTCCTGACGCGGGCGGCCTTGCCTCGAGCGCGCCCGCAGGGGACTGAAGAGCGAGACTTCCTGGCGCTGTGCCCTGTCAGCATTTCGTACACTGACTCGTTGGCCCTGCTGGCCGCGTCGCTCTGTTTGGGTGGTGCCTCGGCGACCGTCAGTGGCTCGTCGCTAGCCTGAGAGCTGGTCGGCCAGTACGGCTCAAGAACTTCGAGCGGCATCGAGTACAGGCGTCGTCGCTTGCTGCTGGGTTTGTCCTGTGGCGAGGCTCCAGGTTCGCGACAGGTTCGCGCGCGTTTCTTCTTTGCCGCACCGGGAGGGTTTCTGTCGTCGACAGGCGTCTGTTTCGGTCCCTGGCGCCGACTGTCGGTCGAAGCCGGAGGGTCTGACTCGTGCGCCACTGGGGTGGGACCGCCGACTGCGGTGTCGCCATCAGGGGCGGAAACACGCTTGGCCCTAGACTTTGACTTTTCCGGACACCGTTCTTCTCGAGGTTCGCATGACTGCTGGGTTTCACTGACATGATCTTTCTGCACATCCTGAATACTGCCGCTATATTTTCTGCCAACCGACTGGCCAGTGTCTACCACGGCGGACGTATTACCCGTACTGTGACTACTCGACAATGAGCCGACCTTTTCCGTGCTATCGGCGACACGCGACGGGCGATGACTGTCCAGACGTGAAGCGTCCGGAAAGAGTTCACGACCGGGCATTGGCCGGGGCACGGTTCCACGGCTCCAGCCACCAGTGATGGATGCAGGTGATGGGGTGACCTCGACGTGGTTCGTGCGGCCGGGTCGAGACACCCCTGCATGCTGATGCACTGGAGTTCCCTTCCTGATGCTCCCATCGGTCTGCTTTACTTGATCTGGTGTGGTTAGATTTTGCCTTTCAAAGGATTTCCTTTTCTCCCAAGAGGACTGGTCCGAATCATCCAAGAAGAACATTTCAGGATTTCATAGGATTAGCAGCATGTACACTTACTCTACTTCCACCTGTCTCCTGTGGAAAAAATGTCAATAAATGTCAGTGGATCCAATAATGCACATGTCGAAAATTGGGATGTAAAAAACTTAGCATAAATCATACATTAACAGCCATGTCAAGATGTTCTGCTTGTCACAGTCTCAAAATTTTCATGACAGAGCAATAATTTAATTTAAGACCTGAACAGCCAGACTTTACTACAAGAATGCATGCAGTAATACTAAGGAGTAGTTTTGCCCCTACCAGTACCAAATGTTCAATGTGTTGTAAAAAATCAGCAAAGCATTGCAAAGATCATAAATTTTGACTGATGGACAAATAAAACTGACATGCCAAATAAATGAAGAACTATGTACAATCAGATGCTGCCATGCCAGCAGTTGTTCTTCTGAGTGGCATAGTGCTAAGTGGCAGATTCTCCCTTAAGACTAATAACTCTGCATTGACATATCTACAATTTGCATACACCTGATATGCCAGGTGAGACAAGAAGGTACTGGTCTGTATGGAGCAACAGTAAGCATCAGAATGTTCTGTGCAAGGGTGTTAATTTACATTTTTTGTGAAGACATGGCCCCCCAATGTAGATCCTTGCCCCTCTAGAGGCGATTTCAACACCCCCAAAAAACTTTTAACAGGATAAATGCTGTTTGATATTACACAAATGATAAAAATTACCAGGCATCAAAGTTAAGTGGACCAAATTCACTGAAAAACTCACATTTGGAGGAGGGGAGATTTCGCTGTCAGGCCCTCAATTCGCCACCTTATCATTGACACACGATGAGAACTCTGCTCTGTGTCATCTACTCAATGTCAATCTGTTTTGAACAAGTCGGATCAGTATGGAAGTGGTTCCTTTGATACGTGGCCCTAATGCACTCCAAAAGCTTATGGGATAAAATAAAATACAGACATTTCATACCCAAGCACTATGAACACAAGTGATACAAGTACTCGCCGTTCCCTGCTGTAATCAAATCGAATCAAATATGCCGCCCTCACATCTGTTTACGCCCCATCAAACATTCGTTCAACATTCGCTCAGCTACTCAGCTGATTATGTTTGTCACAAATGCGCCATAACCATCGTTCCAGCATATTTGAGCAATTGGACGCGTTACGGAGTTCTGCGGGGGCGTTCCTAATTAATACATAATTGCACCATTGTCCTTGTACCTTGACCGAAAATAATTTCCTCGAAGTTCTTATGAATAAATTTAACTGATCGTCGGACCAGACTGGCCTTTTGCGGTAAGGATTGTTCAAGTTTATTAATCGATGTTATACCCGTACTGAGATCGTATGTCTGCTCACCGTAATAAAAAAGCTGAGGTTATCGGAGAGCTTAATTGTACGGTCAGTATGCTCCAATATGAAGTCCTCGTCTGAATCATGTTGATCTCACTGGGGACATTGGCTTACAGGCCATTTTTTTGTTGAAGTTATAATGGGTGGTGATTAGATTGAAAATATTTTGGGTGCAGAATGCATGTAATGCATGTGCATGTCCTTAAGTCTCATAATCGTCAAAATCGCCTGGTTTTAAAATTTCCCTCTGATTGGATGTAGTTGCATACCAGTAATTGGAATGTAAAAAAATCAATTAAATGAGCATGCTCTGATTATAAAAATTTAGGTTGTGGAGCATTTTGCATTGTTTACAATCAGTAAAGTGGACAATGGAACATGAGAGAATGGTGGTTTGGACTCAGATATGTTGGCAATGTGTCATTTATATGGATTTTTAATTCTTCATTTAGCAGTTACATCAAAATTCAGCATTCAGCATCACTTAGCTGCAGCTGTTGCAATATCAGATTTTGATAAGAAATTCTTCCATAGTCTTCAAATGACATCCTTGAAAAGAATCCCATGAATTTATATGTGGCTAAAATGAAGTAGAGTAGCCATCCATCTGTTGGTAAAATTAACATAAATTAACACTTGGTTTAACTTAGCTTGTAATGGTCCTACTGTAACCTACAGTGAGTCCTTTACATAATTCTTTGATGCAGAATTTGTCTTTTTTCTAACACATGGCCATCACAAAACTTTGTTCTGTGGCCAACACAAAAGTGAAGTTCTGAAACAGAAGAGTTAGGCAACAGCTAGTCTTGTCATTGCTGAATTATGATGGCATCAAATATGCATTGGCAATGAAATGTTACTTTTGCTGTCAGCTGTCAAGAAACTGGTAAAAATATGTCATGTGGTAGTGCTGCTATGTACCAGGAAGGTACTTCCCAACTGCCCTTATGAGATATGAACTGGTTGAGAGAAGTAAAACATATGCTGCTTCTTAGAACATATCTCAAGCCAAACATTTTTTTATGTTTTCAAAAGCTTTTTTTGAAATGAATATATGTTATTCATCTTTATCAAACTTATTTTTGTCATACCCTCTTGTACCCTGTTATCAACATGAATGAGTACAAATCGTTCATAACAATTCTGCATTGTTTGCTGGCAGTGCAGTGAAGTGGGAATCCCCCTAGAGTAAATTTCAGGATTCTGTGTATGTGAATGGAAAGCTTTCACCAAACTTGTTTGATGAGAAGAAACATATTTTGCTGTAACCATAATATGTTATTTCTGGCTTTCACAGATGGACAAAGAAATAAGCCTAATAAAGTCACCAGACCTGATAAATCTGAATGACACTGACACAGATGCTGAAATCCAGTATAAGGTATGTTTCCACTTTTTGTAGTTTGCCTAGCATTGTGAAGTGAATGTTTTTGCACAGTGATCAGGCATGTTGTGTTTACCTTACTTGCTTTTCGACTTTTGTCACATTGCCTTCATTGGGACCCATTACAGGTGCTGTATATTCAAGAATGTTGTGAATAATTCAGTTTGTATGCAGTGCATTGACTGTTCATTGCTTTTAATGTGTCACCAGATTTGTAACACTGTGCAAGACATAAGCGACATTTGCTTCTTGGAAAACCACATGTCTATTCCATTGTTGTAGCCCTGTGGACGTTTGCATCACTGCCGTTACATTCTCGCTGCTGTCGGAACGACGCCAGTCGGCGCGAAATCACTGACCCCCGGCGCCGGCGGCCCGCAGAGCCTGGACGCCACGAACGGCGAGGCGACGGCCGACACGGACGAGCCGCGCCTCTCGGCCGACTCGCCGTCCGTCTCTTCGCCGGCCAGCGACTCGCCCAAGCCGGCCGGGCCCGGCCGCGTCCAGTGGCAGACGCGTGAGTGGGCCGGCGTGGCGGCAGCGGGCCTCTGACGAGTGTGGAGTCCGCTGCTGACGGACGGGTTCGTCAGACCGATCGTGGTAATTTAAGGCCAGTGACTGCTCTATTCTAGCCCTCCGAATTGTGGAAACGTTTACCCTTTGCTTCGTTAACGGGTCACGAAGGCTCTTTTAACTGGCTGCTGACTGCTGGGGCGTAGAGGTATCTCTGGACTAGTCAGTAAAGGTTTCTCCATGCTGGTAGTCACTTTTTTGCTTCCATTTTCCCGCACTTGTCTCCTGGCATGTCAGAACCTCAGCAAAGCGCACATGAAACGTTTCGGGTTCCATCAGTATTTTCCCGAAGTAGGACGTGTCTTCCCAGGCGGCGCATAATGGCCAAAAGGTCGAGGCACGCCTCTAAACCCAATATCAATCAATCAGGGCGTGTGTCTATTCGTCGGTCCTGGACACTGGGAAGAGGTAGCGTCTCTGCCTTGGGCTGCTGTGTTGACCCGTTGTGTGCCGTCGGCCGCCGTGATGACCCGTGGTGTGCCATCGGCTGCCGTGATGACCGTGGTGTGCTGTCGGCCGCCGTGGTGACCCGTGGTGTGCCGTCAGCTGCCGTGATGACCGTGGTGTGCTGTCGGCCGCCGTGGTGACCCGTGGTGTGCCGTCAGCTGCCGTGATGACCGTGGTGTGCTGTCGGCCGCCGTGGTGACTCGTTGTGTGCTGTCGGCCGCCGTGGTGACCCGTGGCGTGTTGGGCCCGCCGCCCCGCAGTCTCTGACGAGCGCCGCCAGTTGCTGGCCACCGAGGGCGAGTCGTCGGACCGGCACTCGTCTGACGACGAGGAAGTGGACGTCTGGACGGTGAGCGCTGAGCAGCGCCAGTACTACGTGCAGCAGTTCCTGGCGCTGCAGCCCGAGCTCACCGGACTGGTGCCCGGACACACGGCCAAGGCCTTCTTCGAGAAGAGCAAGCTGCCCGTCTCGGCGCTCAGCAAGATCTGGTCAGTGCACGTTCGAAGGAGAGGTTGAGTCAGATGGTCTGACAGTTTTCGCGGGAGGTATTTGAATGATGTAACCTCTGTAACTCGCATTTCTGCCACTACTATGGTACTGCATTGCGAAAATGGGGAACAGGAGTTTCGAATGAGACGGGTAAGGAATTTCGAATTTCACTGGTAAGAAAAAGGCACCCTGTCTATGGAGATGCCATAGAATTGAAGAACAAAAGGCACTGAGGAAGAACGGTGCTTATTTTGGTATCCAGTCGCATGGGTCGATAACTTGATAATCTCGGCAGTGTGGGCAAAGATGACGGGAGCAGTGCGTTCTCGCGGTTTTTTTAACGCGTGAGTCGGGTCGGACAGGAACCTGGCGGACGTGACCCGGGACGGCTGCCTCTGTCTGGAGGAGTTCGTCACGGCCATGCACCTGGTGGTGCTCAGGAGGAACAGGATCGAGGTCCCCGAGCAGCTGCCCGCCTCACTTGTGCCTAAGGTGAGTCGGCGTGCGAGGCGAGGCTTCTAGTGTGAATGGGGTTGTCGTGATGTTCCTCGTGTTTTCGGCCAGTTATTTTTTATTTATTTATTTATTTTATTTTTTGGGTGGGTTGTGACATGGCAGGCTACTGTTTTTGCCCATTAACTCTATCCGGGTCACGGGACCGGCTTTGGCAAAGCCAGGAGTCCATTACGGTTGGTTGGTTATTGGGGCTTAGGGGCGCACCGACTGCAGGGTCATTCGGCGCCCAGGAGTCCATTACGGTATCGAATCATTTGTCTCATCAAAGCCGGCGGGTACGAAATCTTGCAGCAGTGCCTGCAGCACAAGCGGATTACCACCACTGCATCTGTTGGTACTTCCCGCTCCGGCTGTGGCCGCCTGTCGAGCTCTTCGTTGGTCGTTTCTGACGTCCTGCCCCGTGTATGGCTGCCTGTTGAGCTCCTTGTTGGTCCTGTTTGACATTTGGCTTGGGTTCGTCGCGGCAGATAAGTCAGCGGCCAGCGGAGCCGCCTCAGCCGGCCGCCGCTGCCCCGCCCTCCGCCCAGCTCACCTCGCCCAAGGGCAAGGAGGTACGGTGTCGCGCAATAACACGCAGTCACCGCTGGTGACTCAGGCAGAAACTGTCTCTACTGTGATAAACTCGTTACTGATGTGTGGGGCTCATGCTCTCGTGAAGTAGTTGGATAGCATTTTTCAGAACAGCCAGCATGAGTCTCAGCTTCACCAATGCCGTTTTCTGTACGACATACGAAAGTGAAACATTTTGAAAATTTTTCAGGGGTGATTCTTTTGTTTCCAGTGGACGAAGTTTGTGGAATCTCCCATGAGCAACATCTCGTCTCCCGGTATAAAACCGGTGAACTTTGACTTTCATAAATCAGCGGTCGAGCAGGTAAGAATTGTATGACAGAGATATCGTGATATTCCACTGTGGCCAGTTTTTGTTGATAAAGAAGTGCTGGTGTGTAGAATGGCGCAGAGGGTCGTTCAGCCGAAGCGTAAAAGGTTAGAAAATCAAAATATTCGTGCTGACCTGAGTACAAAATCAAACGCCTGCTGCTGATTAATCGTCTCACTTTGCCAGTCACCATTTATTGAACTCTTGGCAACATGGATATGGGACAGTTTTAGTCCAGATGGTTCTCTGTTGGTAATTCCCACGGTGGGTTCCAGTGGCATTTTGAACCATTTCCTTCCGCCGCTTGTCTGCCTCTGGTCGGAGTGTCTCGCCTCCTCTGCGCGTGTTGACCGGCGCGGCGCCGACAGAACCCTCAGATCCTGCACCCGGTGGCGGTGAAGGGCACCAGGGAGGAGCAGGGGCGCCGGCCGGCTGACGGCTCCGACTCAGACCTTTCGGACGGCGGCGAGCCGGCGCCGCCGCCGCCGCCACCGCCGCCGGCCGCCCTGGCCGCCCGGCCCGCCGCCAGGATCCTAAGACACAGTGCGTGGGCCGACGTTACTTCGCTGAACTGAGGCCTGCTATGGCAGGCCATTAACGATTTCTGTCAGCCAGTATCAAGAACACCTGTAGCACCAAACGCAACCCTCCTTTGGCGTTAGATTTATTTTACTGCACGTAGCTGTCCTTCGCCGCGGGCGTGGAGATGACTGCAGTCATTGGCCTATCTCCAATCCTGTAGAGACACTCGAGGTCGTATGGTATCTCCGTGATCTTGGACTGCTGGTGCCGCGTCGTTCTGTTCCGGGTCAGGTGTTGTGCTTGAGCTGTGCTGGCTCTGGAGAACATGACCGTTCATCGACATCGTTACGCGTGCCGACGCCGTGTGACTGATGGTGCGCTGGCGGTGCCCGCAGGCAGCTCGGGGCCGCCGGGCGCTGCCGACCTCGGCTCCAGCGGGCCGGCCAGTCTGCCCGTGCTGGCGCAGACGGCGCCGGCGCTGCCCTGCCGCCTGCCGCAGCCGGCGCCGCCCGCGCCGCCACCGCCGCCGCCGCCCCCGCCGCGGCCCGGCCACAGCAGCCACGCGCGCAGCAGCTCGCTGGACCTGGGCAGGGTGCCGCCGCACCCGCCGGCGCCGCCGTTGGTGCCTCCCCGCAGCTCGCCGGCCGACGTGAGTGCCGCGCTCCTGCCTCTGGCAGTGGCGCCGCAGAATCGAAGGCGCGGTCTGACCGGCGGCTGGTGAAATGCGACGTGGGTATTGCGGCGCGGGAATGTCCGCCGTATGACGCCATCAAAGGGCGACCGAAGCTTGAAACCGTCGTGTGCCGGTCATGGGGTGTCGGGTGTGGTATCGGGTGTCCGGTGACGTGTGATGTGCGTCTTGTGCCTACAGTGAGCCTGGTATTGGGCCGCCGGCATTCTGTGCGCTACCGTGCATCCCGTTTTGTTCCGCGGTAATCCTCCCAAACAATCTGTTGAATTGCTGAAGGAGGTGGAAGTCGATCGTCAGCGAGCCGGTCGCGACCAGTCGAGAATGCGTGTGCGTGTACACAACGCTGTATTCTTCATGGTGAGCTGGTCAGGCGGTAAAAGACTGCTCTCCGAGCTGCCGCCCTGTGCTGACGGCCTCGCTCGCCGGCAGGCGGCGCGGGGTCACGGCCGGCCGTCGCAGCCGGCCGCCGACTCGGCCGGGTTCGCCGACTTCAGCCAGTTCCAGGAGCCGGCGCCGGAGCTGGCACGCGGCAGGCAGGGCGCCTTCGAGGTCTACAAGAAGCCGGGTCAGCCACGAACGCCTGAGGCGTTTGCTAAGGGGTTTGGTTCGGTCCGAGTGGGAAGGGCCGACTTCTCTAAGCACTGCCAGTAGACAAGGTGGCAGTTATGTAGATTGACGTTTGGTTGCGGGAATGGGCACAAGTGTCGTGTTCGAAGGAAGGCTGAAAAACTACGTTGGATCCGGTTATAACAAAATGTAACAGCAGTACTTTGTGTTGTCTGTTGTTCTATTAGTAGTAGAACGTTTATCATTTCGGAAAGTATTCACCATGCCAGTAATGTCGGTTCGGGTCGTCAGTTACGGTAACATAACATGTATCTTGTCCGTAAAGCGCTAAGCGCATCAGAAACATGTCCTGCACCGGCATCGCGTACCACATGACAGCGTTAAATATGTCATGACGTCTGCCCATTTTCAGAGCAACCGTTTTCAAAAGAATCTTCTGTTCGAGCCGGACATGACGATCTCCGGTCCTCCACAGGATCCGCTGGAACCGGACATGACGGTCTGCAGTCCTCCACAGCACCCGCTGGAGCCGGACCTGATGGTGTCCGGTCCTCCACAGCACCCGCTGGAGCCGGACCTGATGGTGTCCGGTCCTCCACAGCATCCGCTGGAGCCGGACCTGATGGTCTCCGGTCCTCCACAGGATCCACTCGAACCGGACATGACGGTCTGCAGTCCTCCACAGCACCCGCTGGAGCCGGACCTGATGGTGTTCGGTCCTTCACAGCACCCGCTGGAGCAGGACCTGACGGTCTCCGGTCCTTCACAGCACCCGCTGGAGCCGGACCTGAAGGTCTCCGGTCCTTCACAGCACCCGCTGGAGCCGGACCTGACGGTCTCCGGTCCTTCACAGGATCCGCTGGAGCCGGACCTGATGGTCTCCGGTCCTTCACAGCATCCGCTGGAGCCGGACCTGATGGTCTCCGGTCCTTCACAGCATCCGCTGGAGCCGGACCTGACGGTCTCCGGTCCTTCACAGCACCCGCTGGAGCCGGACATGACGGTCTCCGGTCCTTCACAGCATCCGCTGGAGCCGGACCTGATGGTCTCCGGTCCTTCACAGCATCCGCTGGAGCAGGACCTGATGGTCTCCGGTCCTCCACAGGGGCGCCGGAGTCGGAGGCGCGCCAGGAGCCGAAGCCGGAGCCGCCGCCGGCCAGTCCGGCCCGGGCCACGGCCCCAGTCCCGGAAACCCGGCACCAGTCCCAAGCTGCGCTGCCCAGCATCAGCCCCTCGCGGCTCGCCAAACTGACTGTCCAGGAGATGATTGCCATGGGGTAATTCGTGGGACGCTGGCGTCACGCATTTCGGCATTAATAGCCTGTTGTTCCAGTTATGAAATGCAAGACAGTGTTGGTGTCTTGCACTTTACCGATAGCTTTTACTTTGTTTTTTTCATGCTTCCTCAAACATGATTATTGCCTTGAAGCACGTGCTTTCGTGACGAAACCGTTACATGGTTCGCCGTGCATCATGCTACAGTTTCGTCAATCGCCTGAATTCGCTAAATGCTCAGCAGCCTGTCTTGGAAACTTTTCGTGCCAGTTTCCAAAACACGTTTTTATTGAAGTCCCATTACCTCATCATTCACGGTTTCTCTGGAAAATCCAGACATTCTCCTTTTACCTGCATCTCTCTTCGTGCTTGTCTTTGTCACTGATATCACTCTGCTGTCTTGCATCACTCCCTCTTCTGAGCTCCATCGTGCATAACTCCTTGCTCTGACCGCCGTCTTGTATCACTCCTTGCTCTTATCACCGTCTTGTATCACTGCCTGTTCTGACCGCTGTCCTATAGCAGTCTCGGTCCTGACCGCCGTCTTGTATCACTCCCTGCTCTGACCGCTGTCCTATAGCAGTCTCGGTCCTGACCGCCGTCCTCTATCACTCCCTGCTCTGACCGTTGTCCGTTATCAGTCCTTGCTCTGACGGTCACGCTCTGCGGCAGGTCGTGGCAGCGGGACACGCTGCAGCTGCTGATCCGGGCGCAGCGCGAACGGGCCGCCACGCTGGCCCAGGTGACGGCCGAGCTGAACCAGGAGCTGGCCGAGGCCGTGGAGGAGCGCACCTCGCTCGAGCTGCAGCTGGACCACATGCGGCCCAGCAACGACTGAGGACGCACCGCTGCCGCCGACGCCGGCCGGCCGTCCGCAGGTCGGACCGGAGACGGCGGTCCGCGTCGTGAGCGCCTCGGACGGCCACGCCCGCTATTTACCCATGCGTACGGGGTATATCAGAGCTACCGAAGCCGCCTTGCCCAGGACTAGGAGTGTTGCCGGCTTGCCCTGGCCGTGCGCTGCGCAGGACGCGTCCTGAGTTGCCCGCTCTTGGTTTGTGACTGAGTTGCGGCAGGAGGTCGGGGAAAAGCGCTGCGATCGACAGCTATCAGGGAGCGATCGGGGCAGATAGTCGCCCCGAGTCTGAGAAGGAGGGCAACTGTAACTCGTGGGGAGGGGGGACGTGTGGGGCGGCACCGGCGCGTGCTGGTGTGGGTCCAGGTATGGGGCGCGCCCCACCGTGCAGGGAACAAGAGCCCGCTCGGTAGCGCCCGGGACCGATCATGCTCTAACTCAGCCGGGTGGATTGCGGGGGCTCCTCAGGGTCGGGGCACTGCTTTGGTTGACCAGCCTTGTGCCTGAGGCAACTTCCTTCCACGAAACTCACGCGCAGCAGCTATCGCCTCTGTTCTAGTTTGCCAAATGGTCCGTCTGGTTTGCCTGGGCCAGATATGAATATATTTCGTATACCGCAAAGGGCTTGAATGGGCCATGTTAGCTTGCAACCAAATACACCTACGCTATGGACTGCACGATAATTGACGAATATTTTGCCCAAGTGGTGCTTTTATTTAATATTATAATGGTGTATGGAGAATGGCTTTTGCCTGATGGTTATCGTCTTGAAAAGATGTCATGTCTAGATCGGCCCTGGGTATTTAGTATTTTTAGGGCTACTAGGTCTGTATTTTACGATTCGTTTCGTTCGTTGTTAACTGAATTGAATACAAAACGTCAAGGTGGTGCGTGGCGTCCACTGTACATCGTTTTTTGGCTTCGAGATTCCGGGGTGTTATGGACGTGTCTAGAAATGAATGGCATCATCAGGAAATGTAACAAGCAGCAACGCGTCTGCTACGGAGATACTCTCGTGAGAGGCATTTTGAAGAATCTCGTGAAACAGTTTTAATCCATTTTGGCAACTGGAAATGTTACCTCAGCTGACGATATGGAACTTTGGCCGCCGTCCCTGTAACTAAGAGAACTTTCTTCGTCCGAAAATGCAGCCGGTCATGCAGGAACTGCTAGGCGACGCTAAACCAGCGGATCTGAGCAACGGAAAGTCTGGCTGGGTTTCGAGGAATGCACCTGCCGTTTTCAGATGCGCAGGATTACTGGATACTATTGCACATAACAAGCACCATTCCAAAAGCACTCAGTGACGTCAAGGTCTCGTATAAAACTCAATCAGGCGTCCAACAAGAACAGGTTGGACGTAGTAAACCGCGCTGTCGGGGGACTGAAGGCCATTTTCCAGTCAGTATCGACAGCTGCCGGTGGTTTGACTTTTACGAATGTCAGACTGATGGATGATACCAATCAATCATTTATATGCGTTTCCTCGCTCACATCACACGGAGCCAGAACACAGCACGCAGAATTCCTCTAAAACAACAACCACCTCCCAAGCAACTTTCGCAACCGGTCTCAAACGCCAACCGGCCGGCCGGCCGTGGTCACCTCTCCTCGGCCAGCTGCAGCCGGTGGTGGCGGCGGCTCCACTGGGGTCACCTCTCCTCGGCCAGCCGCAGCTGGTGGTGGTGGCTCCACTGGAATCACCTCTCCTTGGCCAGCCGCAGCTGGTGGTGGCGGCTCCACTGGGGTCACGTCTCCTCGGCCAGCCGCAGCTGGTGGTGGCGGCTCCACTGGGGTCACCTCACCTCGGCCAGCCGCAGCTGGTGGTGGCGGCTCCACTGGGGTCACCTCTCCTCGACCAGCTGCAGCTGGTGGAGGCGGCTCCACTGGGGTCACCTCTCCTCGGCCAGTTGCAGCTGGTGGTGGCGGCTCCACTGGGGTCACCTCACCTCGGCCAGCCGCAGCTGGTGGTGGCGGCTCCACTGGGGTCACCTCTCCTCGGCCAGCCGCAGCCGGTGGTGGCGGCTCCACTGGGCGCGGCCGGGCCGCGGTCCGATGACGGTCCGACCGGCCATCAGCGGCCGCAGCGGCTCCGGCACGGCCACGGTGCCGTCCCGGCGCTGGTGCGTCTCGACCAGCGCCAGCAGGGCGCGCGGCACAGCGCACGCCGTGCCGTTCACGGTGTGCAGCGGCCGGCCGGCGGCGTCCAGCACCGTCAGCCGCCGGCTCTGGTAGTCGGTGCAGTCGCTGGCGCTGCTCACCTCGCCGTACTGGCCCCGCCCCGGCATCCACGCCTCCACGTCGTACTTGCGGTACGCGGCGGCCCCTGGCGGCGTGGCGGCGACCGTCAGGCGGCAGCGGCGGGCGATCCGCCGCGAGAAATCAGCGTATGCTCACTCCGCGAGGAAAAGAACGGGGGTACAGTCTGAACCAGTGTTGGAAAAACTGTCTTCTGGTGTCAAGGAGCACCAAAAAATTTACACTCCAAGAAAAATTTTGTACTCCGAAATGACCATTTGCCCCCCCCCCCCCGAAAATGACATGGGTATTCTACTCAACCAGAGTTTGAAGTTGCCCAGCGTCTCCCCGGTTGAAGGTTTACCATCCATACTCGGCTGCTGAAGTACACTCCGAACCCATGGCCAGCCGCCTTCACCCTCCCGTCAATAACTCTGCTGGCTTACCATGTAGACCCAGGAAACTGGTTTCTCCCCCCCCCCCCCAAACGGAGTCACAGGATCCGTCCCTGCTGGCCACATATGCTTGCAAAACACCTAGTTAGTCCATGTTTCTCACATAAACGCATGGCATTTTACACTCCAAAAAGAGAATTTGTACTCCAACACCAGGAAGAAAAACCAGGTTTCCCACACTGGTCTGAACCGTCGCACTTTCGTACGCTCCGTTCGCCGTATTGGTGTATTAGCCGGCTTTCATCGAAACGGACCAACGCTGAAACGAAGCACGGAGAACAAATCCACCACCAGGCGAAATGCGGCGAAATGTTCTGGTGCAGAGCTTACCCAGTTCGTGCGGCGGCATGTCATACACGATGAAGTGAAGCCCAAGAGCGGTGAAAATGCGCTGCTGGATGTCGACGAACTCGTCCAGCAGGGCGGAAGAGGCCGACAGCTGGCCGTCGCAGACGCCGAACATCTCCACCTTGGTGAACTGGTGTACCCTGTGGCAGGGGCCAGCCAGTCGACGTTATACGTGCGAAACGGTCAGCACCTTACCTGCGTCCGAAATTCTGCAAGTCTGCGTATAAATACGACCTTTCATAGTACAGAGTGATCCATCCCCTCAACGCAGCGCCAACTCGTTCTTTAGATGTTCCGAAACCTTGACGGTTCACGCAGCTCCATCTCCCCGCATGGCACCAGGCCGTTCTCCATGTCCGGCCTCCACCTCTACACGCCGTTGGCCCGGGACGGCCGCGCCTCCCGCTCCGGTCCAAACTCTGGCCACAGACCGGAGACCTGAAACGGCACGCGGCACGGCGGCCCACCTGTACAGGCCGGACTCGCTCTCCAGGTTGGAGACCTCGGGCCGGAAACAGCGCGACACGGCCGCCAGGCGGAGCGGCAGCTGGGCGGCCGGCAGACGGCGGCCGGACACCAGCGCCGCCAGCGCCATCTCGGCCGTGCCCGACAGGCAGACGTCACCGTGGTGTCGCTCGTCCAGCGAGTACACCTGAGGACATAATCCACAGAGTGCACCCGAGGCAATCGTCTGAAGAGCAAACCTGAGAGCACTGTTCAGAGAGCATACCAGAGGGCACCATCCGGTGAAGGCACCTGAGGGCACCATCCAGAATATATTTGACGTTACCAGATAGTTGGGCTGACGGCATGGGCCAGTGCAGCACGCAGTGAAATCCACCCTGTGATGGCGAGGCAGCAATGGCACGACAAAAACTGAAGAAAAGTAAAACGCCTAAAGACCAGTCGGCGAGTGCCGCCAGCAGAGTTATCGCAAGCACGTCAGAGTTCACCAGTGTCGCCCGCCGCGGCCCTGCTCACCATGGTCCGGTCTCCGTGCACGGGCACACCGCACGCCTCCAGGAAGGACGAGCGCAGCATGTCAGGGACAGACACGAGGCGAAATCCGGCGGCGGTCAGCGTGGTGAGTGCGAACCGGACCAGCACCGCCTCCAGCTCGGCCAGCTCGTGCTTCAGGTACTGTCGGCATTTACAGCCACTGTGTGAGAGGCTGCGGTTGTGAAGCACGAGACAGGACTGTCATGGTAACGACTGGCACAGTGGCCGGTCTAGTCCCGAAGGCAGGCAGTCGGGAATACACGTGCGGTCCAGACGGATGTATACTGTAACATTGCTGGCGTCCGGGCGGCCCCACGACGGAAGGGAGCGTGCATTAAGTGTAACTGGCAGTAACACTTCATATACACTTACAATGACATATCACAAGTCTCACTGGTGACTAGAGCACCGTAACTCCAGTTCGGTCAGGAAAGTCTTGCTGAAGCATAAGCGTGATGAGACAAGGGACAGCAGAGTGGTAAGAACAAGACTCTTCGAGTCGCCTATTCAAGACTGGTCGACCTCGGAAATTTTGTCATTCCCCGCAGTGCAAAACAATGACCGCTGCATGCAGTTCATGGACCGTAGGAAGTGCAAGGATGGTTGCAAAGTAGCCAGTCCAATTTGTTTGATTCCGTCATTAGCAATGATACATATTTTACATAGTGGTGCACAACTGCGCATCATTACATCTATGAACCACAAAAAACCTCCGGCGAGAGGCGGCGTCTTACGTAAGTCCTGCTGCCGGTCAGGAGGCCGAGATTGTCCATGCGAAACATGTTGAGCTTCTCGGCGCGCCATCTGAAGTCCTTCACGGGAAAGTCGACTGTCCGCTGCCGGCCGACAGTGAGCACTGGCCGCATATCGTCCGGACCGCCCGGACCATCCGGACGGGTCCGGTTCGGCAGTCGGAGCGCCTCCTCGGTCAGCTGGCGAAGAAGGTGCGGCCGCTCGGCCGGCGCCGCAGACCGGTACCGGCCGTGCAGCTCCTGCACGAGGCGCACGTTCCCCACGCCCTTGCGGCGCCGCACGTCGGCCTCGATCTGGTCGGCATTGGCCGGGTTCAGCACGTGGTCCCAGTCGAGAAGCGGCGGCTCGTCGCCGGAGAAGAAGTGCTGGCTGGCAATGCCGTGGCAGCGCCGGTAGCATGCGAGTGAGCCCAAAAGCCTGGACAGACGTACTGCAGACGAGGCAGCCATCTTGCTGCCTGCTCTGCTCATGGCTGGCCTGATGGACTGCATTTGCTGAGGAACTGGGAACAAAGCAATTGTCATTTGTTTTCACTCTTGTGGCAGAATGGGCATACAGGAAGATTTTGACATACATCCAAAACTTGTCAACAAATGCATCAAAGCTAAGAATGTACATCTTTCTAATCTGCATTTTACTGCAACAGCATTACATATGACCACCCTTCAGGGTGGCTAAATTCAGACAGTTGGGTGTCAAGGACGTACATATTAATTCATGCTGCTTGATCTCTTTGCTGTTAGGCTTTCTGGCAGCTGTAATGCTCCTCCCCTTATCTGAGACCAACCAATGAGCACTGAGCAGAGGACACTGCCAGGCTGTTTCAACTGCCACAGGCAATACAAGTTGGACAGGCAGGTCTGGATGTGCAAAGGGTGTAAAGGTCAATGGAGAAGTGGCCAATAACCAGTGGTGTAAGTCAGAGCCATGGCAGAAACAAGTCTGATGGCATGAATTTCAATCTACATCCTTGACACCTAACTGAGTGAATTTAGCCACACTGCCTCCCTTGAATATATGGCTAGCAATCTCAAAGGAGTCCAGACTCCCTCCCCCAATATTCAGGGATTTTAATGTTAGACCTCTGACAATGGCTAGAAAGAAACTGTCCAAAATCCTATGTACACTGTATCCTCAAATATGTTTTTAAAATCTCCAGCCATGTATGAATATGATGGGCCATAGTAACTTAAATGATTTTCATAATTCCATTTTACTTTTGAGTACTCCATACTATCTGGGTAAATAAAGCAAAGTTCTACAGATAATTTGACAGCCCCAATATTTTTTTAACCCAAAACCAAGGAACAAGTATACATTGAGTTACAAATGGACATTTAATTGGATTTTATATTGTAAAACTGCTGGTTGAGACAATATTCAACCCAGGGGCATGCTACCATACTACTGAAAAGACCATGAACTAGATAATGTCCAGTTTTATGTATGCCTATCAAAGCATTTTGGTAACATACTGCTTACCACTTCATCTCTATCATAAAATTAAGAAAAAATCCAGAAGCACGTTACCTATCCATCATGGATCAGCTATACAGCTTTAGGTATCGTTACAAACAGACTTTTACTCACTTCCCAGGCCAAGATCGCTGGCACGACGACTGTAAATTCTTTTCTGTCAGCGCTGTTCTGGGGAAAAGTCGAGACTCTTGTGACCATAAAGCATTCTATGCCCTTGTTTCTCACGTGTTTTTTCGCAAGATTTAGAGTATTTAGGGCTCTCAGGCTTCACGCGGCATATTTTGTCTTAGATGCACCATTTCTGTAACAGATCTTCTTGATTTGCTTTAGAAAGAACCACTTTGCCATCCAAATACGTTAATTCGACAATATCTGCATGCGTGAGCAAAAAACAGCATGCTGGTTGACTGGTCCGGATTAAAATCATCCATCGAACAAGGGGCATTCAGGTGACATAAATTGCGCCCGGGGCTTATTCTTACGCCCATGAATGCCGTGAAAAATTCCGGCCGGTCAGCATGTGCTTGCACATTCCCGGCTTGCAGTGTTGTTTCGCTGGGCGTCGGAGGCGTTTACTGCTGTTGGATCTGAGACGTCGTGAAGGTAAGCCCATATTTCAATATCTGCGATCATAGTACGTGCTAGCCATCTAGCGCTTACCCATAGTCATGGTTTGGGATCCTAGGAGCTCCTGAAACGTCACGTATAAGATGCCAGTGTATCCTTAGTCGCCTGTAGAGCGGGCCGAGAGCAACGAGCAGAAGTCAACCTCATATCACTGCAGTTCACTTGACACGTAGGAATGACAACTTTCCCAGCAAGGGATGAAGGTCAGTAGTTCAAGCATTCTTAGTGCTTCCATTGTGATGAACTCCAAAGTTTGACACTAATTCTCGATGCTTGTTTGGATAGCTTTTCCTTTTTCATTCCACCTGCAAAGGCCAATATTTCCAGGAGTCAGTCCCATGGGTCTGTAATTCTAACATACATGTTGCTTATCCTGTGGAAAAACAGTGTGGTGACTCACTAGTAGTGGGGAGTCAACAGTGTTCAATCAATGGCAGCACCACAGTGAGGCAGGAGAGGCAAGCTTCCCCCTCACCAGTTTTTCTCTTTGTACCTATGAGTATTCATGGAAAAAAGGACGGAGACATACCATTGTTCATCCGATGTTGCTTCCTGTTCATATGTGAATATGAGGCCAAATGACTGGTCCATTAGGCAGTGGCATTGTAGCTTTGGTGGCATATATGTGATGCATCACCACCCATTCCAACTTGCTGTAATTGCTGTTGAAATTATGATGCAGAATTGTTTAAAATGTTGAAATAGTATTAATCTTGGGAAGGATTTTAAATGTCAGCAATGGATGAGTTGGGGTTAATCTTGAATGTAAGTAAAGCACTACAATGTTGGTCAGGAAACCCTGCTGCCATCAGAACCCCTTTGGTTGCAGTGAGTTGGTTCTAGCTATAGTTATGGTCTTTGTATCTAGGGCTTTTCCCAGCAAACTTTGATATTTTTCAAAACTGGGTTCTGGTTATAATGCCCTTAGCTGGGTTTGTGTCATTTCAATATAAGTGGGTATGTATGATCATCAATCCTTTCAGTCACTGCATGGAGTTTGTCCAGAAGCTAGTATGAAGTATGTGACCATGCAGTTCTGTTTTGCATTGTTCTGTGGGAAGACAGTGTAACCCTCACTGGCACAAGCATCATAGGCTACTTTTCAGTTTTTTCAAAGACTGCTGAAAAATGGAAACATGCAGAGCTATGAAACTCATCTTCTTGTACATATGCTGTACATCTTACACAAATTTTTGACCTTAAGTTACCTCACAATGCCGACCTGGGCCAGGCCAAGGAGTGTCATGCTCCCAAAAATTAGAGTGGCAGAACATGTGGTGAAATGTATCTATTAGAATGGGACTTGCTGGATTGGCAGAACATGGCAGGTGTGGGATGCAAGTTTCTTTGATTTTTCAGAAATAACAAGGTCATGTCCACTTTACACTAGATCAAATGTTCTGCATTTTTACATTCATCATAGAGATTCATTGCAGGACACCAAGTGGTAAACTAGTAGTTACTAATTATGGTAATGGTTCCAGGTGATCCTGGCTCATGTTTTTCTGATGTGATCCAGTGCTCAGATCTGTAGCTGTAGATCTGATTAACTGTAGCTGCCTAGTATAGGCCTGAATTTATTATTATCTTTTTGTGGCTTTGCTTTTACATATCTTCTTTTCACGAAACTGAATTTTGAGTGTCTGGCATTGCCTGACACACAATCAGATGTCCATCATTCTCCACCCAGGGACCAGTTAACCTGCTGAGACGCCAACTCGTCTGCCGCTCGCGCTCGTGATGGGCCTGCTCTCAGAGGGATCACCGCTCTCCTGGCCGGAGACCAAACGACTGGCGCCGCACGTGCAGAAACACGGGATTGAGCAGTTTATTAACCAGTTCCAGCGGCTGAAGGAGCGGCGCGGCGACAGCCTCAAGTGGGGCGACGAGGTGAGACGCCGCTCTGCTCTGCTGTTCGGCGCAGACGTGCTTCTGTTCTGAAAAAAGTATGGCTCTTCTGCAGTGCATTGGCATGTTTGTTGTCAAGGACAATTTCGTTTCATGCTGTATGAACTGTGTAATGCAGATCATGCAATAGCTTGCAGCATATACCACTGAAAAAAGCCATCGTGAAAATTAAGTTGCTGTCATCCATGGAATACACATGCTGTACGTTTTAATCAGCAAGTGGGGGCTTGAGAATTGATTCGATGTACTTAAACTTCTGTGAAGACCTCCTGTTGTGGCTACTTGGGCACTAAACATCATTGTCTGTTACTGGCTCAAAAAGAAAAAGTTGGTATGTTCGCGGCAGGCCGTAATGTCTTGGAAAAAGAAGTATATTGTATTACATTTTACTGTTACAGTTACATCTTTGATGCCAACACTACTTTTTGTGGACTTGGCTAACCAGTTTTAATGAGTGTACAGTATTTGGCGTGACTCAAGACATAAAAATGTCCGTAGGAAAATAATTGTGGGAACTTGGACAAGAATATGCTGTTTTTCTCAGGATCACGGCTACAACAGTATGAACAGCTCCTCTTGCAGGTGACTGGAAGATTCCCTGGTTAGGTCGAGCAGTGTTACGTGGAATGGCGGCGGCTGGCTTTGTGTGCCGGTTGTTGACGGACTCTGTATCGGACCAGGTGGAGTACATGGTGGTACGGCTGGACCGGGAGAAGCGGACGGCGCGGCTGTCTCTGCGCGCCCCCGAACTGCTCGACCAGCTGCAGGCCACCGAGAGGACCCATCCGGAGTAAGCTGACTCTGTTCTTCCACGCAGTGCGGAGTTAAAGCGACCTCATGGTGTACTGTGTCGCTCCACGCCGTAAACCAGTAGCTAATTAGGTAAATAAAGGTGACCTGATACGGAACAGGCGGCGTTCACCTTTCCACACTGCGTAGTTGGCCCACTTAGCGATTCAGCCATGTGAAGTTGACTCACCTTTAGTGGCTACTGTTGATCGTTTTACATAGTTTCAACGTTGTGGATTTGACCTGCCTGGGCTGAGCGCTGATATGCCTTTTACTAAGACAAGTCTTGCTGGGGCAAATGCTCGTCGTTCTCTCACTACATGGAAGCATTATTCCTGGGGATGAGAGCTCCCCTCCGACTTCATGGCGTAGGTGCCTGACGAAGCGCTCTCACCAAGAGGGCGTCCCTGCAGTAATGTGTTGCTGTGGTTCCTCCAGCGCTCTGTCTCCCCCCGGCCCCGTCCGGTCTCCGGCGCTGACAGTGCTCTGCTCTGCTGTCGCGATCTGACGGCGCGCCGCTGGACGGAGCGGTGTCGGGATGTGATCGCGCGCTCTCGACAGGGCGGCTACGTCACTGTGGCGGCCCGAGTACGGCGCCTACATGGTGGAGGGCACGCCGGGCAAGCCGTACGGCAGCCTCATCTCGTTCTTCAACACGGTCGAGTCCAACATGCGGGCGCGCCGTCAGGAGGTGGAGGCGCTGCTGCAGCCGGACGAGATCCTGCTCAGCATCACCAGCTTCCCGAGGTGAGCGGGCCGCGGGCCGCCGGGCTGGGCCGCGGCTCTGGAGAGCCGGCTCTGTCGGGCTCGTCCTGTTGTGGTCCCGGCCCGCTGCCGCTCCCGGTGACTGGTGTGCAGGGAACCCCGACCAGAAGGGAGCTTTGGATTAAACCTGGTGCCTTTAAAAGAGCGTTCGGAAGTGGGAGAGTTCGGAGACCCAGGGATGAATTGACAGGACAGGTTTTTTCGTAGGCTGTCCTGGTTCTTCCTGTTTAGGTAGCTTGACATCTGTTTGTCTACAATAAACCATAATAACCGAGGAACTAGTTTGGATTAGCAATAGGCAGGCTCGGATGAGCGCCATATGGCCACGCAGTCGGTGCGCCCGTAAGCGACAGTTATCAGTAGTTCAGAACATCTGTGGTGCAGGGATGAACTAAATTGCACCACGTTATAAAAAGGAGGAAGCTACTCGTGTTTAGGGTGGAATTGTCGCATTGTTGGCTTACTTCGTTTGATCTACAAATTTGGGAAGTTTCACGTGATGCTGCTTTACCAGGATCACAAGCGTGGACAAAACGCCATCCTGTCATGAACGCAGTCTCGTGTGTTTCGATTGTTTTGATAAGCTAAACTGGTACTGCTGCGTCTCAGACGCCGTCGCGGTGCCTTGGTGAAGCCAGACGCTTGAAACCAGCGGGGTGTTTATTCTCGTACAGATGAATTGCAGTTGTGCTTAAACCAAACACTTCATGACAAAATGATTTCCGGTGTCTTAAAATGCAGGACAGGGCGTCAGTGTGCGACGCCCCGAGTTTGGAGTGCGACTTCATTGTCCTTGGGGACAGAACTGTATCATTTATACAATAGGCGCGAAATGACACTGTTGGTTATTCGTGTGTTTAGTGTTCGAGAAACAGCGCTATTTCCACGAGATGGGCATGTCACGATCGCTAAATATGCAATACGTTAAGCCGACAGCGCAGCAATGGCCTCCAAGAAATACGGCCGATGCATTCCGTGACATGCTGAGGCATGGCTCTCGTTCGCCGAGGTGTCTCGCAATCTGGGGCCGCAGGGGCATGCTATGCTTCATTTCCGATCATGCTAAAGATAGACGCTGGCTTGTCTCTTGGATCAGGGAAAACCAAGGACCCTGGACCGGCTAGTCATGTTGGGACCCTGATAAACAGTGGCACGTCCTACGGTAGCAGAAGGGGCGTAGAGAACTGCAGAAGAAGTGTCGTCTGGCTGCAATAAATGCATAGATGTGCGCTTAACATCTCCGAAATGGCCTAACATCGCGCGGTCAGTCTCACAAGCCGCGAAAATACTATGTCAGCTGGTTGGCAGGTTGTTTAGGTGATTCATACGCTGTTTGGCCGGTCCATTGGCTTTTTGGTTGATTGGTCGATCGGTCGTTCGGTCAGTTGGTTGGTTGGTTGGTTGGTTGGTTATTTGGTCATCTGCTAATTGAACGCGTAACACAGTCGAAAGTATCTGCCCATATCATTGTCTAACGTCGCAGTTGGTTTACGTACGCAGTTGCTTGAATACCTCCTTTCGTTGTACGTGAGTGACACTGAAACGGTCCATAGCACAGTAAGCAATGTTTTCATGCGTGCCATGAGCTGTGTTTGCGTGCACCGTATTGATCTCCGTTTGAACCACGGCGGTTGGTGCCAGCAGGTGTTTGGCCACGGATACCATGTTTCCACGGCGTCTGACCAGGCGGCCGTGCCTGCAGGCTGGGCTGCGGCACGTTCACGGACCCACCGTACGCGCCGACGCCGAACGCGGGCTCGTCGCGCTCGCTGTTCATTCCGGAGGAGGTGATCTTCCCGGCGCACCCGCGCTTCGCCACGCTGACGCGCAACATCCGCGAACGGCGCGGCAAGAAGGTGGCCATCAACATGCCGGTGCTGGTGGACGAACGCACGCCGCGGCCGTTCGTCGAGGACCTGTCGCAGTACGGCGACGACGGCAGCTCGCAGCGCGCCGCCCTGCCCGACCACGTCTACATGGACGCCATGGCGTTCGGCATGGGCTGCAGCTGCCTGCAGATCACGTTCCAGGCGGAGAACCTGCTGGAGGCGCGCCGGCTGTACGACCAGCTGAACCCGCTGTGCCCGATCCTGCTGGCGCTGACGGCGGCGTCGCCGGTGCACCGCGGCCACCTGCTGGCCACCGACTGCCGCTGGGACGTGATCGCCATGTCGTGCGACTGCCGCACCGACGAGGAGCGCGGCCTGGTGCCGCTCAAGCACGACCGGTTCGTCATCCCCAAGTCGCGCTACGGCTCGACGGACTCGTACATATCCGAGTGCGGCCGGCCATACAACGACGTGCCGCTGGTGATGGACCCGGCGCTGCACGACCGGCTGCGCCAGGGCGGCATCGACGACCTGCTGGCGGCGCACGTGGCGCACCTGTTCATCCGCGAGCCCATCTCGCTCTTCTCCGAGAAGGTGCACCAGGACGACGCCACCGACATGGACCACTTCGAAAACATCCAGTCGACCAACTGGCAGACGATGCGCTTCAAGCCGCCGCCGGCCGGCAGCAACATCGGCTGGCGCGTCGAGTTCCGGCCGTGCGAGGTCCAGCTCACCGATTTCGAGAACGCAGCCATCGTCTGCTTCGTCGTGCTGCTGACGCGCGTGATCCTCTCATACAAGCTCAACTTCCTCATCCCCATCAGCAAGGTAGACGAGAACATGAAGCGCGCTCACAAGAAGGACGCCGTGCTGACGGAGAAGTTCTGGTTCCGCTCCGATTTCCTTTGCGACGGCTCGCCGTGCGTCGACGCCGAGACCGAGTACAGCGAACTGACCATCAACGAGATCTTCAACGGCAAGGGCGACGAGTTCCCGGGCCTGGTGCCGCTGGTGACGCACTACCTGAACGCGGTCAACATCGACGCCGACACGCGCTGCACGACCGGCCAGTACTTGCAGCTGATCCGACGGCGTGCCGCCGGCGAGCTGCAGACGGCCGCCAGCTGGATCCGCCAGTTCGTCGCCGCCCACCCGGACTACGGCCGCGACTCGGTGGTGCCCGAGAGCACGGCGTTCGACCTGATGGTCGCCTGCCATGAGGTGACGGCTGGCCGGCGCGCCGAGCCGTCCCTCCTCGGCGCGCTCGGCTCGCGCACCGACAACCACCTGCCGGCGGCCATCCTGCGGACGCCTTCCCTCTACAAGCAGGTCTAGCGCCGGCGGCCGGAGGCGGCCCGCGCGACCCGCCAGGCGAACACCGGCGGGCACGTGCACGCACGGGGAGCGCCGGCTGGGCCGCGCGCCGCGGCGCTGGATGTCGGGGAGGGAACCTAGCAGCAGTGACGGACGTATGAGGGGCCAGTAGCGGGCGCAGACCAGTGCGATCAAAGCCGCACCCAGGCGGCGGCGCCTGAGCGGCCACGCTCCGGTCCGCCGCCCGCGCGGCGTGGACCATTGCGCCCGCCTCGCAATCCAGACGTGCAATGTTCAGGGATATTATCTGATAGCCGCCGTTGTGAATGTCCTCGTTATCACTAGAATCGAATCAAGTAGACTGAACTCGGATCGTTGGCCGGGAGGTTAATGCGACGGCTTCGCTCGAGGCGCGCGGGCAGCCTGAGCCTGGGTCCGGGACGCGTTTAGTGTCGACCTTGGTCGGGGTACCGCGGGTCTGGTGTCGGGATACCCGGCCACCCGGGCGCCGGGCGGTCCGTTGTGTGGACGCCCCGCGGTTCGCTGTCTTCACGCTGGGACACCCCGGAAACGCCCTGAATCGAGTGTCGTTTATGTATGCCTTGTGTGCCGGCACCGGCAATCCAGGCTCCAGATATATCTTCACGCACTTCTGGCGTTTTGTTTTCGACACGCCGGGCCGTTTTTGGTGTGTATTGCAGCCGTAAACCAGTTGCGACCCACGCGGGTCGCGTCACACGTGCTGACGCATTTCCGTAAAAAACCCTGTCACGTGGGCCACGACCCAGCGGACATTGCAAACTCCGTTAACGAACAAGCTGGACAGGAAACATTTCCTAGCATCCCACACCATTCAGACCGCCAAGCAAACCACGTGCTCCCCTGGCCCCGCGCTGGCGGCCGGCGGTCGCCTTGAGCTCGCGCCAGACGCCATCACCCTGACTCAGCAGTTCCGGTCCCGACGTCGCTCCCCGAGCAACACACAGGCACACAGACACAAACGTCTTGGCTCACCGGCCAGCGGGGCCGGTCCAGTGACTGGGACCGAGATGTGGGACCTTTCATTCGTAGGATTTTCGTCCGACACGGAAAACGGCTTTTGCAGATATCGGAAGTACGCAGTGCATTTAAAGATTCCAATAGATCAGCCGGCACATGAGCACACTTTTCTATCCAACCGAGCCGGCACGAGGACGGTCGAGGCACTTCGTCGGTGTCGGCGATCCCGCTGGACGGGAGCCGCGCACCAACAAGCCGAAGCCCAAACGCGGACAGTCGGCCGCACGCTCGACTGGCCGTGCCGCCGGCGGACCGTGCTGCGCCGTGCCGGGGGACTCCCGGGCATCGGCCGGCTGGTGACGCTTTCAGGGCCGGGGCGACGAGCGTCGGTCGGGAGCGCGGACACCGACAGGCGTCCGCCGCGCCAGAGCGGAAACAACCGGAGCCCGGCCGACCGGCAGAAACGGAAAACAACAAACGCTCACATCCAACTCGCTGGCGGCGGCCGCGCCGACACCACCGGCTGCATGACTGGAATGGGAGGCGGCGGCGGCGGCGGCGGCGGCGGCGGCGGCGCGGGTCGGCCGGTGCCGCTCGCCAG
Organism: Capitulum mitella; assembly: GCA_030062745.1. NCBI lineage: Eukaryota > Metazoa > Arthropoda > Thecostraca > Pollicipedomorpha > Pollicipedidae > Capitulum > Capitulum mitella. Next base: position 21,141,823 of record CP099841.1, on the reverse strand, counting down.
CCGGGCGTCCCCGCCGTGCCCAGCGTCGCTGACGCGCCGCTGAGACCACTGCCGCTGCGACGGCCGCCCACGTGAGCCGCCGAGCCGTGTACGGTCGAACCTCACGCTCTCCTGGAACGGGAGCGAGCTGTCACAGCCTGCGCCGCACACGTAACGCAACGGATGATTCATTCGCTCAGCTGCCGGACTATGGCGCTCAAAGTCGAGCCGGTCTCACGCAGGGTCCCGGAGCCAGGCTCGGGAGTCGACCCCCCCCCGCCGACGTGCCAGACAGCCGAGGCGCCGGGTCTGTCACGTCGCCGCGCGATGGACGCCACTCACTGTTTACGCTTGGCGGCCAGGCGGGAGAGCGTGCTGTGGCCGCAGAGGAAGGTCACCACGCCCAGGCCGAACAGGTACTTGATGGTGGCGAACATGTTCAGCTGCAGCCAGAAGCAGTAGTAGAGCGCGAATATGCCTGAAAGCGGGACAGGCGGCGTCACGGCCCCGTCGGTCGCCGTCCCGGCGGGCTCTTTTGATGGCAGCCCGAACCAGCCGACGTGTGAACAGGACAGATGGTCTCTGTCGACGAAAACTACGCCACCAAGTCTGTCCACCACAAGGAACACACACACGCCGGAGCAGCTCTCAGATTCCCGCACGCTGCCCTATGACATGTCTACAGAATGTTACGAGTCAGCTCATGGGATAATCAGGGGACGACTCGATGTATCAGTCGTAAAGAATTGTCTGTGGATTTGCGAGGCAAACAATCGATTTAACGGCATGTTGACAGCACCAGCAAGAGACGCCATGCGATATACGGCAATGCGGTCACTCTGAAAAGCATACAAGATTCAAATTAATGTGCCAGCCTCTCCTGCATGCATCTGGCAATGGTCTGACGCTAACGGCCTCCGCGATGACATGTCCATTTGTCACGACTACTAACTGCGGAACTTCAGAAGAAACGCCCCATCACAAGTAGCCTACGCCCGGAGAAGCCAGGTCAAGGAAAAATGATAATTCGCTGGGTAGCGATTGCAAGTCTAAAGAGGCCCACTTAAACTTCATTCAAGGAAACATTTTACCTTGTTCTATTTTTTACGGGGCCGTTTCTACATTACGTAACGTATTTTTTCAGCGTGCTTATTTTTTAACTACGCTAAACCTCTAACAGCGCTTCGTAACGATCACCGACAATCGTGCCCCAAAATCAAGTAATGCCCAGCTAACCTGCCTTCCTAACAAAACATTCTCGCATCACTTATCTTCGGTAGCCGTTACAAGATGTATTAGCCTTCTCCACAAACGCCTACAAAACACTCCCGCAACACCTATTTTAGTAAACCGTTACAACATATGCTGGACATGACTATGTTCAGTCTTTCGGGGTTATTAGCATCTTTTTCTTCGGTGCAACGGCTTTACGTAGCCATCTGCCAAACCTCCGTCATCCTCGTTGTAACGCTTTGTCACGCATTGGCCAACTCACGTTCACCCCCTCCCATATCACATAATTCATGGACGGCCCCTGAATGGTCTTAGCCCGTCTAAAAAAAAAAATCGCTGGTGATTTTAGTACCCATTTCCTGAAAAGACTTATGAACTTCAGAAAACGTAGTGAATTAAGAGCTGCATCCTGTTCTGTACTCATCCGCCGATATGACGCAATGCGGGCCTACGTATGCCAATGAACACAAGCGTCGTGGCCTGCACCCGCCCGACGCCAAGCGACAGCTCCAGATAGGTCACGGCCAAAAAGGACACACGGGAAAGGCGTGAGAAACCGCTCTGAACCTTCGTAAGTATGTGTTAACGTGGACCGTTCCCTTTAAGCCATAGATACTGCGTGGAAAGAAGTGGTTTGTTTTCACTGGCACCAGCAGAGATCTTTTGTCCACATTCCGACTTCCATAACCAATCAGTTACTGAAAAGAATAAGGGCTCATCAGTGACATAAATATTACACCTACGGTGTTCTTTCACACTTAATGTCACCGGGCACAGGAATCGGAAAGGAAGGTCTTTCTTTCCTGATTCCCTGAGTTTAAGCCTGCTGGACACTTCAGCAACATTTTACGGCATTTTTTCACGCAATCCCTGAACAATGCGAAAAGTTTTAGAACGGGGACCGTGGCCCATTTATATTCCTTCGTTTATCCACTACCAAAAAAAGAAACCACACTTCTTTCAGTGTCGTCTGACCGACCGTCACCCGGTCTCGGTCGAAGGTGTTTCCGCTATTGATACAAAAGAAAAGAATGGTACCCACCACATTCACAGACGTAGCCCCATCTAGAGCAATACTCGCGTACAGTAATCTTACGGGGCTCCAACGCACGGTTTCCGAGCTGATTTCCTCATATTCGTAGATCACAACTACAGAAATCAGTAACTTGGTGGCGGAAGGCATCTAGTTCACGCCCCAACCTCAAATGCGCCCGGTATTTTACTGTGGCTCCATCTGCGATGTCACATAACGTCACAGCTGAAGGATATCGGAAAACTTTCACCATGACGCATTCCTAGCTCCCAATTTAAAGCAATCTGTTCGAATGCCGAGCCTGTTCGCAAGATCGGCGAGCAGTGTTGGAAAAACTGTCGTTTTCTGGTGTCAAGGAGCACCAAAAAATTTATTCTTCAAGAAAATTGTGTACTCCAAAGTGGTCATTTGCCCCCCCCCCCCCACAAGGGACATGGGTATTCCTAATCAACCACAGTTTGAAGTTGCCCAGCGTCCCCCCTCTCCGGCTGATGGCTTACCATCCACACTCGCCCACTGAAGTACACTCCGGACCCACGGCCAGCCAGCCACCTTCAACCCCCCCCCCCCCTGGTCAACGACTCCGCTGACCAACCATGTAGACCCAGGAAACTGGTCTGCCCCTCCCCCCAAACGGAGCCGCTGGATCCGTCCCTGCTGGCCACACATGTTTGCAAAGCACCTAGTTAGTCCATGTTTCTCACATAAAAGCATGACATTTTATACTCCAAACGGGAATTTGTACGCCGACCACAGACCGCACCCCTCGGCAGCCGCCCCTGTCCCGGCGGTCCGCCGCCCCTGGCCCTGGTCCGCCCACCCACCTCCGATGCCGGCCAGGAAGCCGACGCCAGCCAGCGAAATCGGGAAATTGCCGACGTTGATGCCGATCCGGGCCCAGAGCAGCAGCATCACCAGCAGCGGTACGGCCACCAGGCCGGTGAAGACGGTCGAGATGATGGCCGGCGGACGGGCCTCCGGCGTCCGGAACTGGTGCTGCGGGCGGCCGACCACGGCACGGTCAGACGGACCGTGGGACACGGTCAGACGGACGGCGGGGCACGGTCAAACGGACGGCGGGGCACGGTCAGACGGACGGCGAGACAGCGTCAGACGGACACAGCGGGGCACGGTTAGACGGCCAGCGGGACACGGTCAGACGGACAGCAGGACATGGTCAGACGGACGGTAGGACAGCGGGACACCGTCAGACGGACAGCGGGGCACGGTCAGACGGACGGCGAGACAGCGTCAGACGGACAGCGGGGCACGGTTAGACGGACAGCGGGACATGGTCAGACGGACGTTAGGACGGCGGGGCACGGTCAGACGGACAGCGGGGCACATGGTCAGACGGACGGTAGGACAGCGGGACACCGTCAGACGGACAGCGGGGCACGGTCAGGCGGACAACGGGGCACGGTCAGGCGGACGGCGGGACATGGTCCGACAGACGTTAAGACGGCGGGGCACGTTCAGATGGACATGGCCGGGCGGGACACGATCCAGACGGACAGCGGGACACCGTCAGACAGACAGCGGGGCACGGTCAGACGGACAGCGGGGCACGATCAGACGGACACGGCCGGGCGGGACACGGTCAGACGGCCGGGCGGGACACGGTCAGACGGACGGCGGGACACGTTCAGACGGAAGGCGGGGCACCGAGGAGGCGGCCGGCGGCGACGCACCATATCGCGCAACACCACACACCTTCTGAACGGCAGCGTCTCCAACAGTCGCGATAAGGCAAAAAAAGCAAAACGAAGGCATGCTGGTAATCGGCCATCACATCGAAGGCTGAACCACAAGAACTAACATCACAACAAATTCAGAGACACTTTTGATCAACGACAGTATCTCGCACATGAATCGGCCCACATTTGGAGGACCGCTTCCCCCCCCCCCCGCTCGGCCGCCGGGCGGCGCCTCACCTCAATGGTCTGCTTGGGCTCGTACATGCTGGCCGGCCGCGGCTTGGGCGGCTCGGCGAACTGCAGTGCCACGTCGGCCATCGTCCAGAACAGCGGGTTGTCGACGACCGGGTCCCCGACGATCAGGTCCATCTGGTACTTGCCCGAACGGGACGAGAACTTCTTCGACTGGGCGCTGACAGACTGCGGCGCCGACGACAGAATGTCGCGTCAAACATCTCAGAGCAGATGTGATCAAAACAAGTAATGCTCTGCACCGGGACAGACAGGGTCAGCACGATGCTAGTACCAGGTGTTCGTTGATGAAATGAACTGAACATTTCGCGTCCGTCGAGGCAAGTGTGCGCAAGCACGTAGTGGTCAACATTACGTGAATTAGACGTACGGCCAGGGATGTGTACCACCAAGACGCTCGAGCATGGACGTTACAAAAGTGCCAGTGCAGTAACCAAAACATTTCAAACGAACGTCACCACTGATCTGGGAGGTAACAAAAGGACCCCGACGGTTCCGAAAGCGGTTCCTGGTTCCTCCCACCAGACAGGCTGGCGGACAGACGAGTCCTAGCCCGGCCGCTGCCCTCACCATATCGAACTTGTAGACGAGCGCTGCGTCCGGCTCGGCCACGAAGATGACCTCCTCGCCGGTCTCCTTGTTGGCCAGGCGGACGAACACCTGGTGACAGCGCATCGACTTCTTGGTCTGCTTGTCGACGATCGTGAACTTGAGCAGCAGCTTCTGGTGCATGTCCGCCTCCAGCACAGTGCCCAGCTTGCTGTGCTGGACGATCCTGTCGGCGCACGGTAGGGCAATGTTCAACCTGGGCAGTGGAGGAGTCCTAAGGCCACTTTGTTTTCCGCCGGTTACGGCTTAACTTAGGAGAAAGGTTCGCAATGGACACACCAAATTTCCAGTGCCTGTTCCTCATCCATCCACTTGGCATCGTATGACGTGAAATATTTCTCGGTAACGTGAGCTGTCGTTTATGCGTCCGAAACCATCCAATGGTGTAAAACCAGTCGGCACCACCGCGCGGCGCCGCCAGCCGGCTGGCGCATCGCAGTAATTATTTTATCACTGAAACCATATGGTCTAATTTGAACATTCTAAAGGAGAGCTAGTACATGGCAGTGGTATAAGGAATCGCATGGTGTATACGTTAAGTTTCAGGCAATTGCGTGATTAATAAGAGCAGAAATTGCCGACATTCAGATGCGTTCATCGTTGTCGGTGAAATATAAAACAGTTTCACATCACTACGCCTCAAATGGAAACATTATTCACGGCACGACTGTACGTCTCGTGGCACCAAAATAAAGGCAAATCACGGAAATGCACTTTGAGCGCGTTTTAACCCTCACCTGGACCCGTGAGTTGAGCACCCAGCATCGTGCGATTAATACACGCTTCATGCATTCAACAGCCCACAGGACCTCTATTTTGTGCATATTCTGTTCACAGGAACACAGACCAGCAGTTGTATGCATTTCAAACGGACCCGTACCAACATCCCAAACTTATGCTTTGCTGTGCAATGCCAACTATGCAAACCAAACCTACACAAACCAAACAATCTGTTGCGATCCGACGTACAACCGGTGGTAGAGGACTGCACAGACTGGACCAGCGCGCGGGCTCACAGCACAGTTCTGATGACCTGCAGGGTCCGTGCGCGGCCGACCAGGCTCCTGCCGCCGCGCGGGGCGCTGACCCACCTGTTGGTGCGCGGAGCAGTCGTCTGGTCCGCGTCCAGCACGCCCAGCTCCACAGACTCCACGGACATCTGGGTCAGCACTGCAAACGGGAGCCGCGTGTTTCACCGAGCCCACGAAAACGACACGAAAACGCTAAAACGAAATGAAAATACGCAATCACAGGCAAAACAACAGAACGCTACCGCACACACAGTAAAAAAAACTACAACAACGTTCCCATCCCGGCATCCAGTGCAGCGCCATCTGTGACTTCCTTTCAGAGACCCAGAGTTTACCAGCCCGACCCCGGCGCGCCATCCGGGAGCCGTCGGCGACCGCCACCGTCACAACTCCCAACTGAAGCCGAAACTGACGCTGAAACCGGGCCCCGCGCCCGACACCTGGCCCGGGCGCTCCGAGCCGTGGCCAGCCGACCTTTGACGCGCAGCTCCGCGCCGGTGTTGCCGATCAGGCGGGCGTCCGGCTTGCTGGGCTTGGCCGACACCACCAGGCGGTAGAAGCCGCGCCCCGGCGTCGACGACAGCATGTCCAGCTCAAACATGGACCTGCCGCGGACGACGGCGTCAGCGCAGGCACCGACCGCAGGCGCTCATTCGACGTCTCCGTTCTAGCCACTTTGGATTCCAAGCGCGGTGGCCAAAAAAAGAACCCAATCACAAATTCTCATGATCTCTCCAACAAATCTGAGCTGAGCTCACTAACATTCCCGACTGAACAGACAAGCACCGCGCACGTGCAGGAAGCGCGCAAGACGAAAGTCCACACACGACGCTCTGCACTCACTTGTCCGTTTTGGAGGGCGTGAAGGGACTTTTGCTGACGACGACGGCGTCGTCCTGAAGCCGGGTGGCCGAGTCGGCGATCAGCGTCAGCTCGTGCGGCAGCGGCCGTCCCAGCAGGTCGGTGACCTGGACCGTCAGCCGGGGCCGGGCCGAGCTGAGCGCCGCCGGAGAGGCCAGGGTCATGGCCACCGGCAGATGGAACTGCGGGACAGAGACACGGCGCGTGACGACAGAGAACCTCAGAGCCGGCGTCATGGCCATCGGCAGGTGGAACTGCAGGACAGAGACACAGAGCGTCACGACAGAGAACTGAACGCTGGCGTCATGGCCGCCGGCAGGTGGAACTGCAGGACACGTCAGGCATGGTGTCAGAACAAGGGCACAGATACAGCACCAGAACAAGGATGCAGGCACTGTTCCAAGGACAAATGGAACTGGGGCATAGCACCCCACAGCATCAGAACATGAAGTCGCCACAGCAATCAGTGATCACATTTTGTTACCAAGTTACAACATCACCCAAACAGTAAAAAGATGCTCCAGTCAAGCCAACTTAACAATCAGCCACTTCTGCATATTAAAGAACCAACCCTGAATTTGGTGACATGTGTAGGCATCAAGTTTTCTTAGCACAATAAAATCACAAGAGACATTTCAATGTTTTGCCTCTTCAAAAGGGGATGCGAAACCACAAATGTCCATTTTTAAATCTTCTTCACACATCGCAAGTGTCCAAACACATTGAAAACCTACAAGCTCACCTTATTGGTGCAGAACATGGTCAAGCCATTGACCAGGTGGTAGGCGCCCTTCAGCGATTGAATCGACTTCCTGTTGACCAGGTAGTTGGCGAACTTGATGGCCTGGTCGTCGGTGATTGCTGGACGCTTGTTGGCCTTTTCGGCCAGACGGTACGCGCCCGTGATGATGGTCGCTGAAAACGACCGAGTTGTTACAGCGCGATGGTCGTCATCGAGTCGCAAATGCACAAACAAATGCAGACTTCAAACTTGCGTCCAGTAGCGTGCATTTAACAAAATACTGAAAACACCTGCACATTAAATAACGTGCTTACATAAAAATCACAAACAAATGAGCGAAACATCGTCAAAGCTTCAGAAAAAGCCACGCAAAGTTGTGCTCCACAGTACAATTTCCACCACTACATCAAACATCGTTTTATCCCATCGCAAAACACACTCGACAAGGAGGATGCGATAACAAAGGCGCTCAGTCACCAGGCTCAGTCATCGCCTCAGTCACTGCCTGGCACGTACAGGTGATGCCGACGCCGCCCTCGTACTGCAAGGTACTTCTGGTCGACCTCATCCGCCTGCACCACGGCGTCCTCCACGCGGTCCAGGAACGGTGTCAGGTCGCCGTCCAGCTCGCTCGCCAGGTGGAACGCGTAGCCCAGGCTGCACAGCAGGCAGACAGGCAGGCAGGCCATCGGTTAGTATGGCCACTGACAATGTCGTCCCTGCTGCAAGACGTCACCATCGCCAGACATCGGTATGGGCATCAGTGTGGTGGAGAGGGAGCCACAGTGGGCCAAAAGCAGCCCAGAAAGGTACCGTCTGAGAGGCCAAAATAAATGAGAAACAATACCAGCAGTAAATATACCAACAATACCAACAATATATACATATATATATATATATATATATATATATATATATATATATATATACCAACAATACCAACAACCAACAATACCAGCAGTAACAGAACCAAATGGGGTAAGAATGCAGTGAATTATTTCGACCTCAACATTTCTGTGGGCCCTGGGATGGTGGGAAAAGGAAAAAACCTATTGGATTCTCAACTAACAGTCAAGTCATTATCTGATCAAGGTGCACGAATGCCAAAATACTGGCACAAGTCTTTTGAGTCCACACCCACATCTTTCTTGTTGCGCACAGCACGCATAAACAACCCATCGGCCCAGCAGCACCGGTTCCCGGGCCGCTATCACGATCCCAGCGCCGGCCGGACCCGCTGTGGGCCCGGCCGCTCTGCCCCGTGTCCCGCCGACTCACTTCAGCACGCTGTCGTCCTTCTTGAGCGCGGCCTGCAGCGCCTGCGACACCGCCTTGCTGTTGAGCTTCTGGCCGATGGCGAGGAGCGCGCCGGCCGCGTGGTACAGCTCCGACACCGAGGCCTTGTCGCCGGCCGCCTGCTGCAGGCCCTGGCGGCACGGCACGGCACGGCTCGGCGTCAGGACGGGCCGAGCCCGGACGCCTCGGCTCCGGCCCAGTCCGCCTCCAGCGGGCTCGCGACGGCATCACCCGCGACAGCTGACGCTGACACGTCCTCACGCTCACGGCATCAGAACCAGTGCTTCTGAAGCATTTACAAGTGGTTTTGCTAATGTGAGGAACACTTACCTGTACAGTGTCTGAGGCAATAGTCAGCTTGCATCCTGGTAGAGCAGATGATGTTTTGGCAACAAAGAACAGGTTCGTGGGGTCACTGTCTACTTTGCTCTTGAGATAGCTGCACAACTCCTGTAGGCACAAAAATCACCATTCAGACATTTTGTAGTGCCATATAATCACAAAATCTGGAAGCATATTCAACCATCATGGAATAAACAAGCTTGCTAATAATGGATCACGGTGACAAACAAAACTGAAATTATGTCAGATACATCGCATACGTTTCGACAGCACGGTGTCTTGACCACTGCATAGTGGACAGTAACCGGAGAGGAGGAAAGAAAAATCAAGATGTGTGTTTTTTTTTTTTTTTTTTTTTTTTTTTTTTTTTTTTTTTTTTTTTTTTTTTTTTTTTTTTTTTTTTTTTTTTTTTTTTTTTTTTTTTTTTTTTTTTTTTTTTTTTTTTTTTTTTTTTTTTTTTTTTTTTTTTTTTTTTTTTTTTTTTTTTTTTTTTTTTTTTTTTTTTTTTTTTTTTTTTTTTTTTTTTTTTTTTTTTTTTTTTTTTTTTTTTTTTTTTTTTTTTTTTTTTTTTTTGTGTGTGTGTGTGTGTGTGTGTGTGTGTGTGTGTGTGTGTGTGTGTGTGTGTGTGTGTGTGTGTGTGTGTGTGTGTGTGTGTGTGTGTGTGTGTGTGTGTGTGTGTGTGTGTGTGTGTGTGTGTGTGTGTGTGTGTGTGTGTGTGTGTGTGTGTGTGTGTGTGTGTGTGTGTGTGTGTGTGTGTGTGTGTGTGTGTGTGTGTGTGTGTGTGTGTGTGTGTGTGTGTGTGTGTGTGTGTGTGTGTGTGTGTGTGTGTGTGTGTGTGTGTGTGTGTGTGTGTGTGTGTGTGTGTGTGTGTGTGTGTGTGTGTGTGTGTGTGTGTGTGTGTGTGTGTGTGTGTGTGTGTGTGTGTGTGTGTGTGTGTGTGTGTGTGTGTGTGTGTGTGTGTGTGTGTGTGTGTGTGTGTGTGTGTGTGTGTGTGTGTGTGTGTGTGTGTGTGTGTGTGTGTGTGTGTGTGTGTGTGTGTGTGTGTGTGTGTGTGTGTGTGTGTGTGTGTGTGTGTGTGTGTGTGTGTGTGTGTGTGTGTGTGTGTGTGTGTGTGTGTGTGTGTGTGTGTGTGTGTGTGTGTGTGTGTGTGTGTGTGTGTGTGTGTGTGTGTGTGTGTGTGTGTGTGTGTGTGTGTGTGTGTGTGTGTGTGTGTGTGTGTGTGTGTGTGTGTGTCTACATATGGCATTTATATGCAACATATAAGCCTACACAGTTCTGTATGGAAAGAACTATGCAAAAACAAAGTATACAGAAAAACACCTGGCAATGCTATTATCGGCGCCTTACATGAAAACGCTTACCTTCAGCAGTCATGGGTATAACTGAAGTACTGAGAAAATGCATAGTAATACTGCTACCAATACCTCACACTAAAATACTTCCATACAGCAGCCATGGGTTCCATATATCCACTGTGCAATACATTACCTGTGCATCTGGAATCTGTTTCCCAACCAGTTTCAGGCCCAGTGTTGCATAGTAAACAGATTGGACATCTTTTCTTGCAGATAACTGTCCTTGAAACAAATCTTCCAGCCTCTTGAAATCTTCACTACTCAGAAATGCATTTGGTGTGAGAGCCAAGCATGTTGCTGCTAGGGCCAGAACTGTGCAAATCTGGACACCTGTCGGGAAAATACCGTTACAAGAAACTTGCCTACATGACAATGTCACTGAAAGATAAATCATTTTTCAAACCCAATTACCTTTATAGTTTTCTCCATTTTAGTTCACAAATAATGTCACATGTACCACAAACCTTCCCTCAGGCTTAAGCTGAAAGAATGTCACAAAACAAATAGCAGCTCTTCCTTAGATGATCTGGTTTTGTGGTGAAGCAAATCCGAAATGTTTGAATAAATCCTGAGCATTGCTAAATACCACTTTTTGCAGGGTCACTGACAGTACTCTCTGTACGAAACTACAATCAGAGATGTAGTTCCACATCTTCATGGCCACTGTTACAGTGGATATGCAGTCACATAACTTATGGCATTGTCCCATCTCTTCAGGTGTTTGGAACTGAGGCAACCAAGTCTTAGATCCTGGAAGCTGATGCTGATCTCAACTACATATTCCACCACAAAATTATTTGCCTATAGAGCTATGAAAACAATTTTCCATGACCTTTCAGGTACACAATAAAACCTGCAACAGGGCATCTGTGGCCCAAAAATGTTGAGTTCTATGAATTTGTAATGCATTTGATGCCTTACTGGGTAAATCTGACTACACCAAATTGACACCAAGTGCTGGCCGATGACTGTTGACAGAAAAAATGCTCAAACTGGGCATCCCAGATACTGTGTCTTGTTTGGGCCTGTTCTTGGTCATTGCTTGTAAAATACTGGTTTGAGTCAGATAACCTGGCTTTGTCATGCTTGCACTGCTCACCAATACCAAATATCTAAGTCATGTCAATCATCATAACAAATGTTGTTAACTCACTCCCAGGACTCTGCATCTCATGCCTAACATCACACTGACAGCTATCAGACCTCATCAGGCTTCATGATCAATGGCATTATAATACCTGATTATGTAAATCCCATTAAACTTTTACATTTCTTCCTATTTTTATCACAGTCTCATGACCAATTGAAAAAATTACTTGATTCTGAAGACAAATCAAATGAGGTCAGTTTTTAGCAGGAAAATGGACAAAATGGCAACAAGACATGTTCGCTGGTACAATCACACAGTCTTCCAAAACTGCTGTTTAGTATGAACTGCACAGTTTATGCAATGTAAATGCATTAAGCAGGGAATCATTGGAAAACAGAAGCAGTGGAACCTCTGCAGGGGGATCAAGATTCCTCAGACAGATTGTGCGAATTATTTGCCGAAATTACCGGACATAACTCAAGTCATGTCATGACTGGTGATTTCAACTTGAGGGAGACCGCATACCTTCAACTGGATCCGCCGCATATCTTCTGAAGGACGAAACCATCACTCTCAGAAATGCTCGGCATGCATGCAAGAATGTTTCTTTTATTAACATGTGTTCCACCGTACGGGCTTCCATCATGATGAGGGCCCCAGTGTACTGGATGTGGTGTTTTCCAATGAAGGGGCCATGGTTGAAGAGTTGACGCATCTTGCTCCGCTGGGGCGTGGCGACCATTTATGTCTGGTGTTCTCGATTGCAGGCCATAATGATAATCCCAACAGAGATTCAATGTATTTTGATGAGGATCATGGTGATAACCCAAAGATGAGGGAAATGTTTGGAGAGATAAACCGGACTTTGTACGAAGTTACTGAGGATGTTGAGGAGTACTTGGGCAACATCATGGTAGAGCTTGACAGTGTCAATGAACAGAGCATACCATGAAGAAAACGGGCAAGGGCTAAAAACCTGTTCATGGATCAGCCAACTATTGCATAACAAAGAAAAAAGAACAAGCAGTCTGCCAAATATCCTACAACTTGATGTGTTGATGCCCGTGGTAAGTTTACTGTTCTGATAAATAAACTAAGAAAGAAAACGAGGAAAACAAGGCTGGACTTTGAGATGAAACTAGCAAAATGCATACAGAACACACCCAAGGCCATGTGGCACTACACAGACTCAAACTTAATCCGGCATCGACTGGGGGTGTCAAATACGCAACCCCTCAGTTTTCCGAGAATTACTTCTGAACTGTTAGAGTCAGTCCAACTAAATTTCCCATGGTTGTTTAGTAGTCAATTTAGCATATTTTGACATCAAAACCACTCACATGTTAGGTCAGGTCATGGAAATATGCCCTCATAAGCGAACCCTTGCATGAATGTTTTCACCTCTTTGGGCGATGGCGCGAACATATTTCGTTTTCTTTATAATATTCGCGAATATAGCGCACGAATTACTTGGAATAACATCGGATATCGTCCCCAAAAAGACATGATCGTCACACTTCAATATTAGAGGCCATGCAAAGTCACATGTACAATGGCAATTGGACTGATTTACATTGTGGGTGATAGAAGTGGCTGCTGCTGACCTTCGCCATCGTTCAACCCAGACAAATCTATGTGCGCCTCTTATCAAGGTTCGCCGAATGCCATGGAAGATCATGTCAGGTCACGTCATAGGTAGATGTCAAAACGAAATGAAATACAATATCGCCTATGGAAGATCGTTCAGTAGCAGCAGAGCAATTATTGTCCCTAGTCAGAAAAAGAAAAATGACCATCTGTTCTGGCCTGGCTTGACCAAGACACGATAAAGAGCAGACAACGTGCATTTAATAACCACGAGATATCATTTCAGTACTGAAGTTGATGCAGTTAAGAATCCTAGCACGTAAATGTTGCTCTTTGTCAGGAAGAGTAATACAACCTTATCTGACCTGACTGGATAAAAAAATACTGGATTATCTGACTGACCTTGACTGGATGAAAAGCAGGCGATGTAAAACTGATCATCACAAAAAGGACGGAAGGTTTACTTCCGTCCCTTTTGACATCTGGATCAAAGTGGCAGCGATTAAATGTCAATCTCTGGCATTAAAAGTAAGACCAATATTTCATTTGAACTAGGCTGACCCTGAACAAACATTTTTTTGATATTTTCTCAAGTTTCTGATGCAAAAGATCGTGGCCTCTCGTTTGATACCCAGTTAAAGGTTCTAAGACCATTATTGCCGATGGCATAATATACAAACCGGTGTCAGTTTTTTCGACGTATTATGCATTTTACGTGACCTGTGGCGTCATCAGCCACGTAATCAGGGCTAACATAGTATTTTCTGAAACACAAGACTCAAGTTTATCGATTAATGGTAGACTGGTTCAGATTTGACGGTTGATCTTAAGATAGCAGGGGGTGCCCTTTTTGACGCCCCCAAGCGGTTGTGGGTACAAAAACACGCCAGGTTGCGCCGGGTTAACACACGATCATCAATCGAAGACTTGTAACGAGAGGATGGTCCCATGGCGAGGACAAAGGTGGAAAAGGCAGAAGAGCTAAAAAGGTTCTGTAGCTCGATGTTCACATAAGATAACATACACCAGAATCCTGGTCTTACAGACCTTTTTCACGGACATTATACTGCAAATGTTGAATTCAGTGCAGCTGACACCTTGAGGAGGTTAAAAAACTTGAGACCAAACAAGTCTCACGGACCTGATGGCCTTCACCCTCGGAGTCCTGAGAGAAGGAGCAGAACAGCTGAGTGGCCTATTAACTGCTCTCTACAATTAATAAGACAGTCAATGGAGATGGATGTTCTCCCAAGTGATTGGATACTGGCCAACATCTCAGCTATTTTGAAGAGGGGAAACTGGCATGAAATGAAGCAGCATACTACTGGCCTGTCTCCATAACATCAGTTGTCTGCAAGAAGATGGATTATGTGGTTCGAGATAATCTTATAGACCACCTGATGACAAACAATTTGTACAGTGACCACTAACATGGCTTTGTTCAAGGCCAGTCATGCTCCACTCAGTCCTTGACAGTGATGGACAGCTGTACCAAAATCCTAAATGGTGGGCAATGCCTGGATGTTGCACATCTTGATTTTGTAAAAGCATTCAAATTCATCCCCCATAAGTGCTTGCTCTGCAAATGGGCAGCATATGGAATTCAGAGTCAACTACTGACTTGGATTTGAGCATCCCTTACTGCAAAACAACAGAAAGTTACAGTGAATGATATGTGGTCAGCACTCCATCAGTGAACTCTTTCAAGGACAGACTCAACAAACACTGGAGGGTTGAAAATACAAGATTCATACTCAAGGAGAATAAAAATGAGCTATAGAGCAGTAGTCAACAGGTGGATGATGATAAATGGTGTTATTGTTAGAAATAAATATATGAAAATCACAGAAGAACCACAACTTATGCTACAGCCACGGGTCACTGGTAACACTGGTGGCAATCACTGGTATGATACTGAAAAGCCCCCTGGAACTCCTGATCATATACAGAAGTTTGCCCTATATAGAAATTTACCAAAACCCATGTCCCCAGCATTTAGGTATCCTATGTTGCACATACAGATATTGCAGAAAACAGCATTCACACTGAAAACAGCATTTGTTTTGCCAATGCCAATACACCACCTCTATATCTCCATAATGACAATGACATAACTGATCAGCTGATGAATGTCTATAGACATCACATGGAACCATCCTATAATAATCAGTGACCTGCAGTCTTTATCTGATGGCAGCAGCATTTGCCTTGGAAGTGGTGCTAGGATATAAAATAAATGCAAACATGAATGTTACCTTGTTTCTTTTGATGTGATGTCATGAAGTTCATGTCATACATTTCCCAAAGTTAGGGGAGCAGTGGCCCCCTGCCCCCAGTTTCAACACTGCTGTTGGCCAGACTGCAGAACATGGCATGTGCATGCCGGAGATGCATCACAGTTATCAAAAATGCATGCTTGGTGTGTGCCTGGACTGGTTAATTGCATGCTAGGCACACATGCAAATACAGCACAGTTCCCAGGAAAATACAGTTGTTTTGGTTCAAGTGCTGTATTACAACCATGCCTAGTGCCAGTTTTGCTTCTTAGGGTCTATTTCAGAGGCAAAGAAGGTTGCTTGTGACTTATCAGATTTATAAAGCCAACAAAAAATATTAATAATACCCTAATATTCATTTCCAATCAAGAACATACTGCAATTTCACAACCACCTAAGGCCTACAGGTTTGCAAAATGTACTCTCACGAGAATAATGAACATCTTAGACTAGTTACACAAACACCCCACTTCCTGTAACTTACAATCTTTTAGTAGGTTTCCTCTAAATCAAATCTTGTGATTTATGCTACACATTCAAACATCATAATCTGCCACAGGGAAAAAACTGCAATGTTTGAGTCCATTTCTTTATGCCAGAAGACATCTTAAGATCACTTAACCAACATGAGCTTCAGTAAATGTGTGAGTTAACACAGCTTTGCAATGAAAAAAATGAATTTGGTGATAATATGGAAATTACTAAATGCTGCAGTTTTAGCACATATCACTTTTCTTTATGGTTTCCTTCACACTATGCAATGTTTTTTTTCTTTGTGAATTCTCTGTTTTATTTCTCCAAAGTAATTTTTAGTAACAGCACATGCCTAAACACTGGGGTGCATGCCAAAACCACTCAGTGCACACCAGGGAATAATGAAATGCATGCCTACGCTGGCATGAATTGTCCGGCGCACGCCGACCAGATCTCGTCGAAACCTGCCACGGTTTGTAATCTGGTCTGTTGGGAGCTGTACCTAATGTGTTATGTCTCCATGAAAGACAGAAAATGTAATATCTTACGTCAAATAACACCACCTGCATTTAATTACGCTTACTTCAAAGTAAATCATACAAAAAGAGCACATCTTTGCACGGAAGATGCCACCCCTCGTGGTCAAACATGATTTTCAAGTTATTACTTCCATGCATTCGTTCAATCCCCCCTGACCAAATATTGCTAATCTCGTTGATCAGTAACTTTTGAAGTGCATATGAGTGAAACTCCGTCCTTACCTTTCATTTTAAATGCAGTCGCAGTCTATCCAGTTTTATTCAGGCTTCAAGACAGAACGCTCAGCTCCTCTCGATGCCGGCTCACGCTAGTGATGACATTGGTTTCGCGTGGTAGACAAACGGCTTTTGTCTTCCACAGGGACCGTTATGATCGGTTTAAAAGTAAAGATTATAACTTTTAAAGAAATTTAAACGGTAGTTTCCAAAACGATTGCCAAAACTTCTCCTGATTCTGAACCTTGACTTTCGTCCAATGACACGTCGTCTTCTTCTTCACCATCACTAGTGTCTGGGGTACTGGAGGCCAATCGTGACGTGATTGTTTCATTCATAGCGCAGAAGATAAAAGTATGTAGGAATATGCATGTCTGTAACG
Source organism: Capitulum mitella (assembly GCA_030062745.1). Lineage (NCBI taxonomy): Eukaryota > Metazoa > Arthropoda > Thecostraca > Pollicipedomorpha > Pollicipedidae > Capitulum > Capitulum mitella. Next base: position 21,124,829 of record CP099841.1, on the reverse strand, counting down.
CCAGAACATCACAATGAAACCATCGTTGTAATTTTATTTCATTAATGCAACGTCATATCAAAATTTCGGAACAACAAAGTTTTGAAAGGTCTATCCGATATTTTGATGAGTTGCCCTTGCTGAAAATGTCTTCATTTCATACCGAATGAAAAAAGCCCTTGAGGTAAGAAATATGCTTGACCTACCCACATCTTGTGATTGCGGTCAAACGTCGAACAGCAAAGTTGAGGAATGGGATGTGACAGGAAATTGGGGAAAGGCGCTTTCCACCCGATGCCATGGGCGTTATGTAAGAACCTTTGAGCTAAAGGCCCGCCATCCCTTCTCCTTCCCTGGTTCCAACATCAACTTCAGTTTGAGTCGAGCATTCCGCTGACATTCACCTTCACGTGTGCAAATAAGCATCAGCTCGGCGCCAAATGCATCCTTGCCGACGTAGGGTAACCATGCGTTCCCTGGTTTACGCAGCTCCATCGCGGGCGGTTTCCCTTCGTACAGACGCTTTCCGACTGATGTGAACTGTTAAGAACATAGAAGACCAAAGCCATCGGACGGATCGGCACAACCATGCTCATCTTCGAATCTCTCACCTCATTGGAGCGATGTTGAATGTAACTTATAATCTACTGTTCCATGCTTGGTATCTTGGGAAAGCCCAACAGCCGTCTTCCGGCTAAGGCAAGACAGACATGGCACATCACAGCCACGCATCTCACCGGTGTTGAAGTATGAATGAATAAAGGCGTTTTTTTTTGTCTTATATTTACCGTCTACAGGCCTACTGAAGTGAAATGCCAGTTATTAGTTACATGCTATTCAGGGGCACCTTAGTCGATTGATATCGAATGCAGGATCAAAAACATGGATCCATTCACACTCGCTACGGAAGCCATGACAATGATGAACTGAGCGGACATGCCTGATAAAATCATGATGAAAAGCCTTTCTGCATTTTAAAAAGTACTTAGAGAAGTTATTTTCAAAGGCAAACACGGATGATACATGTCACAATGCAAAGCTACTTCGATGTTGGTTCTAATGACACTGGCCTAATGCCCTAAATTTGTGAAACCATAAAAACACGCGCACAATCGCCCCCAACGTGTTACCTCAAAAGCAGACAGCAGCGGTCCCACCACAAGAATGACAGATAAGGGAAGCACTTCGCAAAAACATGCCTTACTTTGGTGCAAAAACGGACAATAAACGTTTAGAACCGGAAACAATTGGAAACGTCGAGCAGCAGCAGACGTCCCGCTGGTGACGTCTGTCAACACTGGTGACGCGTCTCGTCTGGAAACCGGTAAAACTCGGGACGAAGACCATCAGAACGCCGTAGATCAGAATAAGTAAAGTACGCTTTATCACGGGGACAGGTACCAACGATAACAGCCCAACACACCAGCCCTTGGTAAAGATAATGCGACACAGGCCGAGCCCGCACCTCGTGCCGTCTGAGGAGCTGCTTTTTCGCGGCACCTGGCAGCAGGCCAGCACGGCGGCGAGCGGACTGGGCCTCCGAAAATGGCTCCTCCATCCAGGCCGACGGTGCACGAGAAGCAGCCAACACATACGCGGTCCGTTATAAAACACGGCTGTCTAGCTAACGTAAACAAACGGGGACAGGAAAACACACCATATCTAAGTAAAAAACCTAACCAACTCAGTGCTGCACCAACAAAGCGTAATGTGGCGGTGACAGCAGCGGTCTTGAACACACACTGCGCAGGTACCTACACGCGTCACGTAATATCAGCAGAAACGGGCGTCTGACGTCACTACCAAATAGTCCACACCACCGGGTCTTACGGAGAGACATTTAGACGGAAACACTCTGTACAGGAGGAGGAGGGGGGAAGAGGGGGCGCCGGCGACTGGCGGGCGACCGTTGAGCGGAGCCGGGCCAGGGCCGGATCATCACGCCTCGGGCAGCGCGTAGCCGTGGCCGTCCAGCATGCGGGACAGGTAGGAGTCGATCGAGAGGTCGCAGCGCAGCAGGTCCAGGAAGAGGATCTTCTCGCGGCACATGAGGCCGATCGAGCGGAGTGCCGGCAGACGCAGCAGCAGCTTGGCGAACCGGCCCGGCTGGCGGGGGTATTCCTGGCGCACGTAGTCCTCCAGCGTGGCGTACACCTGCTCCCGCAGCCGCTCCACCAGGTCCGCCGACCTCAGGTCCTTGGCGTCTGCGGACAGCGCGGCACGGTCACCACAAACTCACCTTTTTACTGGTATTATGTACCCGAGAATTACGCTACATTTCTGCCTTCAAAAAGCGAAGGCGTGCAATGTTCCCATATGATATGTGGCAACGCCTGCAGCAGCCTCTTTCAAGAACAGCTTAAATTGTCCTTATCGATCAAAGGCACTAATGAAAAAAGACAAGTCATTTCCGACGAATCCTTCCGGACGCGTAGGCCACGGTTACTGTCAATAAAGTTCGTTTTCTCGAAAAGATTCATTCCTTGTCAAACCAAAAACTGTCACTTAACATGCGCACGAAAATTAAGTTAACTTTTGACAGGAGACGGGAGAACGTGCACTATTTGCAATGCCTTGCAGTCAGGTTAGTCCAATTACCCGTGCCAATGGCGAACACGTTCTTCCTTTCATGTCTCGTCAGCTTCGTGTTCCCAGGTTATAACGATATTTACCACATTCCCAGACTTCAGTAAGACAGGCACCATGTCCGGTTGGTCTTCACTTTTTCGCAAGCTCACCAGGATTGAAGAGGACAATTGTCCGCAAGCAGCCGAGCTCGACAAGGTCCATTTTCATGTCGCGCATCTTCGTCACAAGCTCCACAAGCACGCGGTCGAAGATGCTCTCCATGCCAACCGAACTGGCCAGATCCTGTCCCACCTATAAAAACAAACACGCGATCACCGATCCGAATGATTTCACTCCTCGCTGAGACGTCCAAGCAAAACAAAACGTCCGCATACACCGTGCGGGTCATTGGAAAACAACCCGAACTAAGAGTGGACAAATACTAAAAACAACATAAAAGGCCAATATAACACGTACTACATCAAAACCAAACAGGTCCACACGAGTCCTCCTGCCAAATTACATTGTGATGTACCGACCATTTCTCCTGGTCATAAGAACTACGTTCTTCAGAGACAATCCCCGAAAAAACTGGTAATGCAAAGAATTCCGACAGCCCGCGAAACCAGGTGTACGGCACAGGAAAAACGCCAAAGAATGGCTATGTTCGACGGCTCATCAGCGACGGAACGACGCTCGACACGAGTGAGCCCTAGCCTGGCCTCCAATCCAGTTTTCAGGCACATTCCGCAGCTGAGGCCTGGTAAACGAAAAACGCTGATAGCAGCATTTCGAACACCGATACCAAAAACGTTGTGCGCGAATTCGCACGAATACACACGGAACAGCCAGAGCCGGCCAGACGGCCACGAGCCGGCACGTTTCCTGGCACCGGCGCGTGCGCCGCCGGGCGGCTCTCGCCTTACGTTGAGGTCGTTTCCGAGCCGGATCGTGTCGCGGTACTGGACGGAGCGGTACGAGAGGCTGGCGATGATCAGCTCGTTCCAGCCGGCCAGCAGCAGCGCCACCTGGTCCGAGCGGGGCAGCTCGACAAAGTGCGGGATCCGCTTGGCCCACTCCAGCAGCTGGCGCAGCTGGTGCTCCATGGCGGCGCGCACGTGCTCGTGTGACAGGTCCTGGTGGCCGCACAGACAGGGGAGGGTCACACAGGGCCATCTTACAGGGCCATCATCAGTCATCACACAGTGTGACAGGTCCTGGTGGCCGCGCAGACAAGGGAGGGTCACACAGGGCCATCTTACAGGGCCATCATCAGTCATCACACAGTGCGACAGGTCCTGGACGCCGCACAGACAGGGGAGTCGCACAGGGTCTGTGCACCAGGCCACCACACTGCGACACGTCCTGGTGGCCGCCGAGACAGGGGAGGGTCGCACAAGACCGGCACAGAGACTGAAGGTCGCTGGTAGGTCCGACTGAGAGTCAACGCCATCCAATGGCGGTACTGGGGCAGACATAACACTGCGACCAGTCGGCCACGGCCGTTCGGCACAGGAAACGGCGCCGGGTGTTCGTCAACGCATTTTACACAGCTTTACACTGACTACTGCGCCAAACACGACGCAAATGTCATGCCATGACTAAAACGAGCATTAGCATCCCATCAGTCGGGATACGAGCGTCATGTGCCCCTAAAGTTCGTTTACTGTTGGGGTTAATAATGATATACAACAGTATGCCGAGTGGCTACCGCTATCACTGCAAATTTAATTTTCAAACAGAGAAAGCATGCTGTTCGTGGTCACCCCTTCTTGAAGTATCATTTCAGCACATCATGCCCCGTCTACCGTGTGGCAACGAACTGCCACTTTCCTGTTTCAAGACATCCAGCTGTACATAGCGTCCTCACGTTTAAGGTCAGCCCATGGACCGCCGTAAACGGAGCGGCATCCACTCGCACTCGCCACTGCCGCGCCGCAGCCAGCACCGAGACCGTCCACTCGAGCATCGTTCGGCATATCATCCGCTGATCCTCAGAATGACGCGTCCCCCTCCCCCACACGCTGAACGCCTGTAGGAGGGTGGACGCCTCCCGTCGACACTGACCGAGTGCAGGAGGCTGGGCTCCTTGTCGCGAGCCTCGATGGCCGCCTCAGCGTCCCTGATCCTGTCCACGGGCATGTCGGACGACTGGCCGGAGGTGGACTCCACCTGGTCCTCGCCGCCGCGCGCCAACGAGCGCTGCCGCTCCTCCTGCCGACGACCGCAGACGTTCAGAACAGGGGCACAGAACGCACTGCAGCAGAAACAGACACAGTACGCACTGCAGCAGAAACAGGACACAGTACGCACTGCAGCAGAAACAGGGACACCACACACGGTCGCAGACGGTCAGAACAGGGCACAGAACGCAAAGCAGCAGAGCAAACACAGCGAATAGTAAGGGCTGGTCAAAATAAAGACACAGCATAAGAACACCCCGAAGGGACATCATACAGGAATACCAAGCATGAGCAGCGCACAGGAACACCGCCCATGAACACCACGCATGACCACCACATACGGATACCACACAAGGACACCACAAAGGGACAACACGCATGCCACTCACGGATACCGTTCGGGGGCCCCACGCATGGATACCTCGCAGGACACCACACAGGAGCACAACTCGACTGCAAACTGAGCCCAATCAGCGGCCAGGGCTGGTCCAAATGGGAACATCACGGAGAGTATCCCATTTCCAAACGCCAAACGAAACGAGAGCAAATTATGCTGGATGGAAAAACTTGGAGCCAACATATTAATGAATGCCCGGTAAGGTGCTCAATAACGTACGAATCTGACGGCGTCTAGCGCGAGCTCTGAACCGTACAGCAGCGGCGCAACCCGTGAATTAAACCAAACACGCGCGTGAGTCACACTCTTGCTGTGCAAACGTGTCGTTGACTATCCGGAAAAAATGCACCATCAGGCGGTGGTCACGCCAGTACTGAGGTCGCCGACCTCCTCTCGTGTGAAGCTGACGTCAGCCTACAGAAGCGCAGCCACGGGCGGCTGAGGGGCCGGTCCCACCTTGGTGGCCCGGGGCCCCAACTATGGTTTTCATAAGACGGAACGAGGATGATGGCCATGTTCCCATACCCCCGTTGCCAACTGTTATGCAAAAAGGATGATTTGTCTTCTTCACAGCTGATACTAAAAAGGTATGCAATCATATATGAACGAGTGGCACTAAGTGGATTAACCTTAAAAGGACTAAAATTATTAAACTAAAAGGAATAAAATTAAAAGGACCGCCAACAGTCTCTATCACAAGAATTCACAAAAATTCAGTTTTGATCATTGGCAGTTTTATCTTCAGAAAGAAACATATGAGGTATCGGGCCTCAAAATATGTGAAGCCACATAAAAACAAACAATGCATATCTGCCTTGTACGCCTTATTACCAAATGTGATATTGCATCTCCGTACTGAATTAGAACTGCCTATAGAGCGAATTTACTCATTTTTTAGCTTAATTCACATTCAGCAATTTTGTCATATGCAGTTGCAATGGTTGCACATGAGTTAGAGTGGTTTAGGATACATACATTTTTCTGGTGAGGTAAACATCGTCCTAAAATAAACGCTTGTGAAAAACATAATTCATTTGGCTACTGACACGTGAAGACACCAGATATCGCGCAACTATGACATATGGATATTCGGACTACAATAATCAAAGAACCGAGGAAGTTAGTTCGGCTTATTGGTTCCTTGGAGACCCGGGGTGCTCCAATCGAGTTTAAATAGTTTTGCAGAGATTGAATTCCTGAATAGCTTGGTGTTATTTTCACCTTTATCCGGAACTCATCAAGCATCTGTTTCATGACGGTGTGACGAATCAAGACACAACTTTCAGGTTATGGACACCACATCGTATGTTAAAACCTCTTCTCCATAGCCCATCATGTGCTACTTAATCATGCCATCAAATCACAATATAATTTTAGCATTCAGACTGAGTGCCAGTCCTTGCATTCGGCTCTCCAGCATCATTCCAGAGGCTACAGAGCTCGTGTTTGAAGCCGCAAAATCCGCGCTTTGTCCAACGTGCTACCGAGAAGTCTCCTGCGTTTCAGCCCTGGGATGATAATGGTAATCTGGGCCCGCGCATTCGACTTGTTTAGCATCCGGAAATACGACAGCCCAGAAAAGGCAGCAGCCAGGACAGACAACTAACGGCTGGAATTGGTCTACAGGCGCATACTACACACGTCTGACGGAAGAGGACACCCAACGAACACAACTGGTCGGAACCGAGAAACCACAAACAACTGACGGAACCGCACAACCTACGGTTACCGTCAACGCAGAGACACCACGCATGGCATCCTAAAGAACCGGACAAATGGCGGTCACAACTGCTCAACATCGAAACAGGACGGCAGACCGAATCAAACAATGAACGGCACCCTGCCCGGCCCACTCGAAGTGAGGGCACTACCCCACCGACCGACAGCGGCGGCGGCGAGGCGCGACCGCGGCGAGCCCGCCCTCCGTCTCGGACTCGATCCAGCGTGGCGTCAACCTCAGTCACGGCCTGCCTGTCGTGACCAGGAAACCCGGGCTCGGAGCCGACCTCCAGCAACGCAGGAGGGTAACAGCGTGAGACAGACAGCGAATCACAGGGACGGCTATAGCTGGCCACTCATTTCCCCAGGGAGTTAAACTGACGATGTCCACTAGAGGCTTCTCTCCAACGTCGAACCCGACAACGCATGCAATGAGAGAGAATACATTCGATTTGGCCTTCTACAGAAGGAGGGCTGCTCACAGAAATTGTGGAGACGGAGGCCTGTGGAGACAATCTATGTTGGGCTATCCCAGGAAAGTTGATGGCAAACAATGACAGCACACATCAACCGGGAAAGACAACCACAGAGACAGGCAGTCCAACCAGGCGTATGCAACGCAGATCATCATATTTCGGCCATGGTGACTAGTGAATACGGAGCCCACTGCGACACTGCACCTTGTTGGGGACCAGCGAATTTAACACACTTGATTTTACTACTTGAACCAAAGGCGATCGGATTTCCAACGAAATGCACAAGCAGTTAGAGAATGGGGCAGCTGGTGTTACACTTGTGGGCGTTTCAGGAGACGTCATATTTACAAACTGCGTGACAATAACTGCTGGCGGTAAGAACATTGGTACCGAAGCATGAATTGACCATTGCAGCATCACAAGCGGTGAGATACCAACAAAAATGTATTTCAGACATGAAGAAAAATCAACTAACATCACCATCAACTACGACACTGAATTTACCTACTCTTTAATAGTTTATCAGAACCTAAACTACAGGTTCCAACAGATATTACATCCAAGTCACCCACACTAGTCCTTTCATGAAATAAATGTTAGGGGTGATTTGTATTTAAAGGAGTGCGCCATAACAGACAAATGCCTAATATGCGATGAAAACTGACGACAGTGGCGGGAGTTACAGCGAATATTACCACAGACCACATGTATGGATAACTCTGGAATATACGCCTCGGCTTAATTCAGCTGATCGAAGGCACGCAGTCTTCCAATTTGGAATTACTGGAAATTCAGGAAAAACTGGGCTTCCGTTGATACTACAATAAAAAATGCAGTTTTTTTGCTGGTCGTAACAGAATTCGGGTGCAAGCCGAACGGTCTACCGAAAGCCATATCGTACACCTATGCCACGTTTAGGACGTATACAGACTAGTATGCTGCAACTGGCATGTTTGCAACACGTGTCTTTGGCCTCGGCACTCAGAACAACAGAATCAAAGCAGAAAATTAGCACAACCTTTGAACGATAAGGTACAAGAATGCACAGCCTCCCGAATGTTCCATATTATGTATGGATGCGCTGAACCCACCGATGTCATAACGGTTAATCCGTACCCAGTGACCCTATTCATACTTGCCGACAATATTAACAGGAACTGCACGAAGAAAAACATTCACTGGCCGTCGTGTTCACGATAACGCGAGCGTAGCACAGTGTGACATACTTCCAAAGGTGCTGCCGCATATCCGTCACATTATCAACCACGATGCAACCACCAGGCGGCAACATAATCAATTCCACTTGCAAAGCGTGGGCAAGAATGCGTTGGCACGTACGTGCACGTTCGACACAAATAAGCTCGATCTTGTACTGCATCATGTCTGAGCAGTGACTGCCAGCCTAAAAAAAAACATGTTTTACTAGTTATCAGCAAACAGCATCCCCACCAGGGCCACTGGACCGTTCCATCAGTTTACGATATTTCCAGGCTGCAAGATTTCTGTGAACATCCAGATGAAAAGCGTGCTAGCGTTCGTACCGTTTCGGTAGTGACCACAACCATTCGACAAATCTGACGCCACTGACCTGTACCGCTTCCCTCTTCATGCCCATCTTCAGACACTTCTGATACCGGCAATACTGGCAGCGGTTCCTCTGGCGCTTGTCAATGAGACAGTTTTTGTCCTCACGACACGCATAGCTTAAATCCTTGCGCACCGTCCTCTTGAAAAAGCCCTTGCAGCCTTCACAACTGAAAATGGCGATTCACATCACTAAACGAACAAAACAAAACACTAAAAGGAAATCATGGTTCTGTTCAGGTAAACGCATGACGATTAGCATCACGGCTTAATAAAACAAGGCACAACTGGAATTGTAATTATAGAAAAGTAAAATTATCCACAGCTTCGTTCCTCCATTGGTGTCACCATTAAGGGATTCCGGTGTAAGCAACAACCCCTGGTTTCCAATAGCTATCCGAAACTCAACCTCATCCCTGAGCTGAAAAACATGAGTACAGCCCCAAATAACGGACTGGCCTAGTTACATTTAACGTAGCCCTAACATCTGCTTGGAAGGAAACGTAAATTTCCTCGTATGTGTGGGAAATGTGATGGTAGTACGATGGAAATGGAGTTAACACAGAAGAGAGGGCAACCGCTTATTTTGACTGCTATTACAAGGGAACGAACCGAAATTCCCACACCGTGGACACTTGTGCCGCGAACGAAGATTTCAGTCATATCGTATGAAGTGACTACACAAGAACCATCCGCAAAAAAAAACATCTTCGAAAACGGCACCATCGAAGTAGAACACCACTGCAAGTGCGGGGACCGCGAAACGCAAGAGCACCAACAGGCCCGCGGCGTGGGACTGCACAACAGGGGGAGATGCTCGTGTCAATATTCATTCACCCCGGCCGTATCACAGGTGCCGCGGTCGGTCAATAACCGCAGCGGCGGACGGCAAGTCCTCAGTTTATATGCTGACTGTCCCCTCCCCAGTGCAACGAGAGGCACGCTAATCAACATACAGATTAACGGCCGCTGCTCTTCAGTACACGAATCAGCAGCGCTAGGCTCTGACGATACGTCCGGCAGTGTACCAATACGTGCAAATAAAGCTTCCGCGCATGCTGCGGACTGCACCGCTGAAAACTTCGCCGCTGGATACCACTGTGAATGTAGATAACGCAAAAATATCACAATTTTAAACAGGCTCATGACGCCAATGTGCATTCTTTGGGATGAAGCGTCTACGTTCGCGAGTCCGTGACGGCCTGCCCGTCCCGCCCCACCGTTGCCACCTTGAATCCTCTTGCCCGTTCTCACCCACTGTCCCCATCTTGAGTCCCCATGCCGATCCTCACCCCACCGTCCCCAACCGAAGCCTCCCTGCACGTCCTCGCCCCACCGGCACCATCCTGAGTCCCGCTGTCCATCCTCGCCACAGCGCCCCCATCACGAGCGCCCCTGCACCTCCTCTCACCACCGACCCTCTGCCCTGCGTTCCCATCGTCCCCACGTCCCCAGCCTGAGCCGGCCTGCCCGCCCCTGCCCTCGCAGTCGCCCCAAGGACCGCCGCCAGCCCACCTGTACACGCCGTAGTGCTTGCCACTGGCCCTGTCGCCGCAGATGGCGCACAGGTGTTTCGAGTTGGAGAGCGGGTGGTTAGGCGGCAGCTGCGGCATCCGCGCACTGTTGGTCAGGTATGCCGGCGGCACCAGCGAGTACGACTGCGCCGCCATGCTGAAACACAGGCCACGACGTCAGGTCCCCGCCGCCGTCCGGACACACGGGACGTTCGAGCGCGGCGGCGGCGGCGGCGGCGGCGGCGGCGGAGGTCACCGGCAGTATGCACGGATGACAGCGGAAGCCTCTTGCACCGCTGAGCTCTGAGTATCTGCCACAGGTCGCCTCAAACTCCGTCACGTTCAGGCGCCCTCACCCGCTGGGAATCCGTTACCACGGCATCACGGGGAGATGAACACGGCCTGGAGTTTGCCCTCGTCTTGTAATGGGAAGACAAACCACGAATGTCGTTCGCTGAGTTTCATCTTCTTCTATCAACTTTCGTGTCACCACCTGTCTGTTACTGTTACATATGCTTATGGAAATACTGCAACGGACATGCTACCGTCACGCAGGGCGAACGAGTTGTCCGGGGAATACGATCCGAAGGTTTTTTCACTTTTTAGATTTCAAAAACGCGAGTGTCCTCAGGTACACCCGTGGGGGGTTAAACGTTGGACTTTTAGATGGCATTTAGCCCTCTGCTTCCATGAAGATTTTTGACCTTCGCTCGCAGGAGGGGTCTCGGTTGCCCCCCCCCCATCATATCGGTAAAAAATGAGGAAGAGTACTGGGAACCGCTTTGAATAGCCTTCATCCTCCTGATTAATAAGCAGTCGAACATCATTTGACTCACGAGACTTTCGACATGCCATCCTACGTCATAAAGTTAAATTTACAACTTCCTACGCCTTGCAATATTTTGTAACGCCATATGGTACCGGCAACTTCGTTATCCTTGTTACGCAGTTTGCATTTTGAAAAACCTAAAAGCATTTCCTTCCCAAGACAATGACCATAAACTCTTTGTACCAAGCCAATCGGAGCTTTTTTGAATTTCTTTGAAATCTGGGCGTGGCATAACCTTGACAAGTAGGTCACATCTCACAAATGGCCCCATGGAAAATGTTAATAAGCATGTATATATATATATATATATATATATATATATATATATTGTAAAAATCGTAAAATTCAGCTGCTGAAAATTACAACATGATAACTAGCACAGGAAAAATCCCACGAGAGGCCTGAGGCTCCCTCGGGCAGGGGTTGATGTAATGTCAAGTGCTCATTCACGTATAATATTCATTTCCGTTTGACGCGTCTAACAGTCACAATGTTTGTGTTCACATTCATTTACCAATGTGGTTCACTGACTTCTTCCGTCATCAGGCATCGCCCGGTGACGATCTCTTGAATGCACTAAAACGAAGCACGCATTGCTCGGCGAGCGACCAGCGGCGCTCTTGCAGCCGCCGGAGATCTGTATGTGGCGCTGACAAATGCCTGGTGCAATAGCATACCAAAGTGGACAGCATACGTACGAACGTACGTAAAACCTTCGTCAAGTAACCGTTAACGATCGAAATTACGTCATGGTGGACGGCAGCTTGCCTATTTTGATTGCGATTCGTGCAATCGAGCAGCACGACGGATGAGCATTCACCATTTCAGCACACTTCAAACACAGCGCCATCGGCACCGCAAACAAACTGATCAGGAGTTTCCCAGAGGCTGTTCAGAGACCACGTAGAGCTCTGCAGCTTTGCGCAAGCAATTTGCTTTTGACAACGCGATCGGTTGCTTATTTCGGCTAAGCGCGCATCGCACATACGGTGACCGTAATGACATTTCACAGCATTTGTACAGCCCAATTTATTCCGAAGGTTTATGCCTGTGACATGCATGCGTCCTCTGATACAAATGACACAAAAACAGAACCCAAGCGCGGTCAGTCGCTCCACGCTGGGAACCCGCCAACCCGCGGAGCCGACTGCTGACTGTGTGAAGATATTGGGCGTCCCTGATGCACTCTCCCCCCCCCCACGTTTGGGCCCCACTGTATGCATACGTGGACAGACGATCGGCCTGGGGTGTCGCACGGCACCGGGTCCCGCCATCTGGCATGCAGCGCCGCAGCCGGCAATTGCAGGCTGGCCAGGCGCAGCGGGCCCGCGGTACATCCGCCCGCCGGAGACTACACAAACGACTTTACAACTCCGGAACTGTTCGGTAAACACAACGGAAACAAGAGTTTACCGCAAAAAAGCGATTCAGTGGCTTCGCATCGGGATACGTCATGACCAAAGAATACGTGGTAGTTTCAAGCGTCCATCTATGTCCCCCCCCCGCCCGAAAAAACTGTCCTCTGGACAGCCCCACGAAATCTTATGCAGACCAGACCAAGTTCCCAGCGAGGCACCTCCATCTCTCACCTCTGATGGAATCTACAAACGGACGAACAATCTGCCGCATCTGATTTGGTTTGTGATGCCTAATTTCAGCAAGACGTAGCTATGGTTACCTCGGCTATATCTGCCATCAGGTGCGTCCCTCACAACCAGACATTACCAGCAAGACTACAACGACGGGCTTCGCGACCGCCTAACTGCGTCCAGTCGCATCGGCAAGTGTTAAACTTCTGCCTTTTAAACCCCATGCCAAACAATTAACGCCAGTTTCTTTCACAAAACCGTTTGCAACTTAACTAGCCCGGGAACAGTAACCATATAACACCGTTTCATCAAATGGATTTGGAATGCCCTTTTCATGTGCGCATGTCAGTGACCCTATCACTCAGTCGTCGGGCAGTATCACCTCCTTAACAGCTAACACAGTATCTGCATAAAGTCATAAGCACAAATACTGAATGCATAAAGAAGTATTTTGTAGGATGCTTTGGATATTCCACTCGCGAAATCGATGCCAATTTAAAGAAGATGGACAGCTGATGTGAAACATGGAGATGTTTGCCCAGTTCGAGACGTACGGTACGGTTCTCAGTGCATTTACACTTCGCTTTTCATTCCTCTATAGTAAGCTTCATGCCAATGGGAAAAACTGTGTGGTGTTGTTAACAACGTCGGAGACGCGTTTTTTTACCACTTCCGCATTGATGTTGTTCGCAAACCCGCTTACTGGTGGACTCGAGCCGATTAGCCAAGTGGCCGGAGTCACGGAAGGAATCCGCCTGACTCCCGGATTATGAGCCGGTTTCTCAGCGCTGGCAGAGGAGCTAGGCCTCCGCTGTTAATCTTCACGCCGAGACGGCTGCCTACAGTGATTAACTGGAACGTTTCACAATTCGATTACGAGAATCCAGCGACGCCGTGCAGACATGGCACTTCGCTGCATTGTTATGCGTTCCAAACTGCTCCCGCCTTCCCCGAACGCACTGGTTTCACCTTGCTCCATGACAGACCAATGGGGAAAGCGCTGGAAACTCACGACTTTTTGTTGCTGAAGAACGTCAAAAATCGTACGCCGCAAACATTTTCTATTCCAAACGTTCACTCTTGTACCTTCATCGACAAACTAAACACAACCAAAAATCAAAGGGTCGATTTAGATATCCATTTCTTGTTGCTTAGTATTAAAACAACTATACTCCAAAGCAAAAGTTTGACTTCCACATCAAGAACCAACACCAAATTTCCAACCCTGGACAAAGGTGAAAAACAATCGTGCAAAGTATAGTGCACAATGACAATCAAATCAGCTCATTAAGATAAAACTGGTCGTCACATAAAAAGGCAAGCTACACGGCCCGTGACGTTAACGGTTCTCCAAGCCTCGACCGAAGAAGATATAAAACCCATAGTCTTGGCCGGCATGGTTCAGAACGAGCGCCATACAACAGTCGAAACGAAGTTTTCCACCCTCTCTCGAAGAGCAGGGCACATACGGCAGATTGCCTTGTGTGGTGCCTCTTTCCCTTACCTGGCAGCCGCCATGACCGGCCGGCCAGTGCCGCGCTTCGCCGGCAGAAATGACCTGCGCCAGCGCTACTGTGACCAGCAGGCCATCACGTCACCAGATCCCAGCCATCCTAGGTCATCCCCAAGGTCAGCCACGGGGTCAAACTTCCGACGCCCAAAAACCACTGGCGCAAAAGTTCAAATTTTCTGGGCGCCAGAACACGTTTTCAGAACCGCTGCTGTTTACAAACAGCAGCTCACCTGGGAGTGACCAGTGATGACACGTGACGTCAACCGCCGCGGAAGGTGACCCCTGTGGTGCGCCAGACCGGACGGCATACCGAAACACGGACTGGTGATGACCAAAACGTGGAAATACCAAGAGATAGGAATCGAAAATGACGCTTAAGTTATAAGCTGGTTGGAGGGGATTCTTAGAAGAATGTACTGCAACAACCAAGCACGCAAGATGTACATTTTCAGCTTGTATCCTGACTGAAGCGCCGCTGAAACGAAATGCTTTGAAGATTTTGGTACAAACTCGTACAGGGAAAGTTACAGGAGTTCACCGCGATGTTCCGAACTACGCTTAACTTTAGCTGGTTCTGAACGGGTCTCGACCAGTTCAGGCAAGTGGAACAAAGATGACGGTTTCGGAAGCAGGTGTAGCCCAAACCACTACCAACGCAGTGAAAACAAGAGTCGCCCTTGTTCCGCATGCCTGAACCGGTGGAGATCTCTCCAAAACCATCCAATTTTGAGCACAGTTTTATGACATCGGATTTATATCATGAGAATTGCTAAAGAACATTCCGATGTTGTTTTTCTAAGACATCGTACCTATGACGCGTGAACTGCCGCAGAATAAACAGCGAGGTGAACTCCCGTCACCTCCCACCTACCACCTATCTTCATCTTCAAACCTTTCCCTTCAACTACGCTTCCGTTCGCACACAAACTGAAATCCTACATCTTGCTCTAACACTGTTGTTGCAATGCCTTCTTCTGCGGCTCCACGGTTGTGAACAACTATGCTTCCCGCGCGGTACCCAGACGATGGAGGTGCAAACAAAGAGCTTTTCGCCAAGCCCGATACGGCGCGATGTTTATGAGACAGCCTGCTTCCGCCCATGACGAGAGGCAAATAACGTCACATGCCGCGAGTTTAACGCTATTCCCGGAGGGCTAGACGGTATGGTCGATTCCCGGCAGGGGGGGGGCGGATTCGGCCCCCCCTGAGATCTCGAGAAATACTCGTCCGATTTTATCGCAACAAACGGCAATCGATTTGTCGTCACGTGAACTACATTTTTATAAAAAGAAATCTTCAAAATTTTGAAATTTGTGGATACAGGGGGCAAAAATGTCAAAATGGGGGTACTTTTAGACTTCTTATAACTCCGTTGTTTATGTACCGATTTCAATGAAACTGGCATGAATCGAGAGATAATGGATAGGGCTTTTACCATGGGTTCCACAAATCTGAAATTTTGTGAAAATTCATGGGCGTTCACAGCGTTTCAAAAATACGAGGATTAGTTTTCTAACAAATGAATGAACAAAAAAGGTAAAAACACCTTTTTGGCTTCTGTTAGTCATGCTATGCTAAAGAAGTACAAATCGCATTACAATATTTGTATAATGTTAGCATAGGCGGTGTCAGGGACATGAAAAAGGGGGAACTGTCATGGTCACACGTTCTTCAGATCAACTTGTGACCTTTGACCTTAAATGACCTCCAGTGACCTTGGGGTCACCTGGAATAATCTCATGTGCATTTGATATTATCTGTAAACGTTTTCAATCATTTGAATTCACTCTATTCCCCAAATTTCATTTCATGGCTATTGCGATGTAGGGTACGCGCACTGACATTTTAGGTCATAGCTCCGTGACCCGACCTGATATCAAGTTGAAACTTGGTACACAAGTAGAGGGCACCCTTCTACGTCATATATATTCCGGGTTTGACATTTGAAAAAAACGGCGCCGAAATTGTTGCAAAAAAACAAATTTTGACGTTTGACCTTGACCTGACCTTGTAAAGTGACCTCAGATAAAAAAAACTTTGTATGCACATTGCCCAACTTTTTAGGTATAGATCCATATAAAGTTTTAAGTTCTATCTTAAAAACTCTGTTTTTGGCAGACATTTTTCTTTTACCCTCAACATGGCCAAAAACGGCCTGAGGTGCGTCCGAAAAACGTTACCTGGCTCCGCTCCTGAACAAAGCAAAATTGTGAAATTTTGTCACAGTGCGTAGAAAGAATAGCTAGGAAAAGTGACCAAGTTTGGTGAAGCTGCGTTAAAAAGCCTGGAATTGGCAAGCAAAAAACCTGAGGGGGGGCGGATTCAGCCCCCCCCCTGCCGGGAATAGGGTTAAACGCCGAGGCAACCTTCGTATGTAGTGACTGACACAATGAGTCCATGGGACTAACTACGAAACAAGATAAGACATCAAAGCTTCGCAATGGAAACTACGAATACTGCATGCCATGTCATGCCATGCTTTGAAGACATTCATCAGCAACTCGCACCCTTCGAGCCTTCTGGACTTTTCTGCTCGGTCTGCACTAACTGGTATCATTTCCCGACGATCCATTTCATCGCCTGACTTCGACCCTATGTCCGTACCTGAACACTCGAGCCAACAACAGGAACTGAGTGGACGCGTGCTGACAGCCAACACCGGACACCGTACACCACAGCGTAAGTATGCCCAATAAGGGAGAAAACGATGAACAGGCAGACGCCAAATAAATTAAACACGATCTATGAGAGGAAGGAGCACAGCGCTGGCATCACTGTACGTCAAAGCTGATCAGGAAGAGCAGAACGCTATCGATTCTGAATGGTAAATCCGACGTTCAACCGACGTGGTAGTTTTCGTTGAATATTTTAGCCCATTCTTATCCAGTGACGAGTGACTCCGTGATACGGTCCGTCACGTCTAGTAAAAACAATCACGCAAATATTAAAACCAAAATGATTTGAAAGAATACACGCCAAAGTTATTCTGCGCTCATTGCTTCCATGTCGAGTGCCGGTGTGGCGCTATCCAAGAAATCATTTTAGGAGGTGCGTAATTTCAAACGAGTCGGCGCGACAACATAAACTAACAGCCTTCATCTGATCGTTTTTTTACACTTCTACTGTCTGGATATTCGCAGTCGGCAACGAATCAAATAAAAAATTGACCTGTCCCAAACAACACCGCATTAATGGTACATTGGGGCGTCAAGACAGTCTTCGAAATATCGGGCATTTCCACGCTACATTGTTCCGTACGTATTTCCCTGTTTTAACTTACTTGGTTTGCAATTACTTTAATCGCTTTTTGTATCCGCGCCAACGCGTGCGCCTCACACAGAGGCCCGTAAGTGCAGCAGTAACGGCCGAAAAAACTGTACATAACTCCGAGGTGTTCTAGCACGATGGTGATGAGCAGCCAAACATATTTTTTGAATTAAACACGACGCCCTATGAACAGCCCCAGTGATTTCCAGCACCCACGACACAAAGCACGAGTGAGCACCCCGTTTCGTTTCGCGAGGCACCGTCCCAGCCCGCACATCAAAGACCCACAAAAATGGCGTCCAGTCGGGCGGCCGGTCGGGCTGCCGGCTCTCGGGCTCGGCTCGGCTCGGCTCGACCCGGCCCCAGTCCGGCCGCTTACCTGGAGGGTGACGGCGGCCGGTTGGGCCGCGGGGAGAAGCTGGACGATGAGATCAGCGCGTTCGTGTCCGGCTTGATGTCGATCGGAGACTGCGGCCCCATGGACGACATCGGCAGGTCCATTGTCACTGCGGACCAGGGAACGGCCGAGGTCAGCGCGGCACGCGGTACGCGGCCCGAGATGACCGCCGGTCCCGCGAACACGGCCACACGGCCGCAGCTGTCCCCAGAGGCGGCTGACAACAACGTCAGGTCACGCAGACATCACGAGAGGCTCGATCGGGGATTCCGTTCCCAAGTTCCGCCTCCTTCCCGCCTTCCGGTGTTCACCTGCACCCGATGTTCATACCAGTCCAGGTATCAGAAAAAGAATGAAGACGAGAGTTTCTCACAGCCAGGGTGACCAAAAACAACGGCATGTAGGGTCTATCAAAGATCAAGGCAGCGTTTTAGATACCGCAATTCGAGAATTCGGTGCCACATCTGCCACAAGCTAACGTCGTAAGCCCCTCGAGGGAGCAAAATGTGGAATTATTTTCAAATGCCCGCGATGAGTTCGCCGCGGCATCGTCAAAAATTTCTGCTGGTGAGCGAACATTTAACGGGGCTGTATGGGCTGTTTAATGGTAGTATGTAAGTTCGTTCATCGCATTAGCACGTCTTGCACTGAAACAAAATTAGAATAACTAACGCAGTAACTACCATTAATAATGCAAATCAACAACGCCGCTGCATTTCATCCATTAGTTTTGACTTGGTGATCCAAGGTACCCTGCTGCATAACATCATACGTCAACGAGCAACTTGATTCCATTCTGACATTCTGATCGCAGCGGCCATAACCCGTACACCTCATACACGAACATGGGACCTGATTCCAATTTTATCACGGTACCCTGCATACGGCAGAGAGCTGTTACCACCGTCTGTGATGACCAATCACACGAACGAAGCCACTAAGGCCTCGGTGTGTTAAAACACCAGACACCCTTCTTGGCAGCCGCGGTGGCACTGCATTTTGTCAAGCATGGTGCAAACCGTCGATCAAATTCCAGCCTCGCCAAACACAAACAGAAGTTGCCTCATGCCAGCAAACCTGTCATAAAAGTGATCTATTGGTGAGCATTGCACAGCAACCATAAACATGTTTTCAGTCTAATCCCCAGTAGTGTGAGATCAACGGCACGGGTTCCCATGATCGAGCTCCAACTACGCAGAAACGAGCCGCAAATTTCCCGGACGGCCGCGGACGGGCGAGCTCGTGCCGACCGCGGCCCGTTCGCGGCGGCGAACGAGGCGCGGCGCGGCGCTCCGGGCCGGGCCGACGTCGGCGCGTCAGCAGCCGCTTTACGGTCACACGAGCCTGGAGCGGCGCCACGGCCGCCGGCTGAGCTGGCACGGCCGGCCCGCCGCCGGGGGGCCGGTCCGGGGCCGGCCCGGGGCCCGGCCCGGCGCAGCACTCCGCGCTCGGCCACGACTCCCGTCCGCCGCCGCCGTCGCGTCGAGCGTTTCTGGCTGCGCTCGGTGCCGTTTCGACCCGCCGCGATCGCGAACGGTCGAGCGGCGGCGCCTCGCCAGCCCACGCCAGTCGGGGCCGCCTGCCAGGGTCGCCGGTCCCGACAATACAGTCTCCCACGGCCACCGGCCGGGAACCAACTCCCACCGGCGGCGGCGGCGGCAGTGTCCTCGGCCCGCGACTGTGCCGGCTCCACCTCGTCCTCCCCTCGGCGCGCCCTGGACCTGTCGCCACCGTCGCCGCCGTCGCCGCCGTCGCCGGGCGCCCGACAGCGTTCCGGCAATGGCCGTATCGGCCTTGACCGCCCGACCAGCTCGCGAATCAGGGTCAGTGGGACGCGCTGGCCGAGGCCGGCTGACATCGGTCCGCAGATCCGTTCCGACGTGGCGATCTAGGGGAAGAGGTCCGCGAGGCGGCGTCGGCCGGCCGGCCGAAGACCGCTGACAACGGCGGCTGCGACCACGAGCTGCGACTTGACGGCCAGCACGCGTCTCCGGCACAGGTGAACACGAGCCACCGTCACACACGGACCGGACGGGGTGAGGCCGGACTGTGTGAATATATACGGCAATTCATTTACCGAGACAACGAAGGTATACTTCCCACTCATGCCGTAAAAGGCGGCGATAAATCCAAATGCTCTTTACTCACACATCCACGGCTACCCTAACTTTTCGTCCTAAGAGTGGAATATTAAAAGCCCATTTCGTCTGCGGCACACATTTCTATTGTTCAATACCATGGCGACCGTCTCTGATGTTCAACTGGGTCAACATCGCTTTCGCGTTTGTTGCCCCGGCAGATAGAGGACACAAAAAGGATGTTCCACCGTATAAACCGCGGGTGGACAGGTGAGGCCCACGCTGGAAAGCTGCCACATCGCAAATGCGACTCTACCCGTGCTGGCAGGGAAATAAACAGTCTCCTCATGCAAACGTGCCGGGCGTGCAGACGCTGCAGACCGCAACACGGCGGGCGCGGCAGCAGCAAATTACGGCGCCTGGCCGTCGGCCGTGTCCTTAACACCGATCGCCAGGCTCCGTCCCGATACATCCTCTGTCGTTTTAGACGCTTGACTTTTTCCTTTACGAAAGCTTTTCTGAGTACGCCATATCATCGATTAATGAGGATGCGCACGTCTCGAGAACGATATGTCTATAAATGGGTGGGTATCGACGGCTGGTGAGCCCCGCCCGTCCAGCCGAGGCGGGCAGGGCCAGGCCGGCGGCGGCGGCGCCGGACCGGCAACAGGCACCTGTCGGCGCCGGTCGGCCGTCCCGGCGGCCCTCTCGCCGTCGCCGTATCGATCCGAGCCGGGCGGCCGCGCCGCCAAACATCAAACACCGGCCAGCGGCGGACCGGACCGAGCCAGCCTCTGCCGACGGCGGGCGCGGCCGCGGCCGCGGCCGGCGCCCCTCGCCGCCGGCCCCTGCCCACGCCTGACAGCCGGCCGGCCGGCCGACACGGCCCGACAGGTGACGCCGGCGCGCCACCGCCGACCGGTTCGGCCGCCGCCGCCGCCCGGCTTCAATCGATTAACCGTGCACCGCGCCGGCCACAGAAATCGCCGTGCGCGCGGCCGGCGCACGGACCACATACGGCCAGCGCGCCGCTCGGCGAGCCGTCACCGGCCGCGGGGACGGGTCTGCAGGTGCTGCTGCTCCATTTCGGCGCTCCATGTCGCCATGCTGATCGAGCGTCTTGTGGTGATCGCATGCTATGATATACCCAATCAGAGCTCAGACTCACTGGACGCGGTCGACGGGAGGTTACCGGACATATGGCACCCAGCGTCGTTCCGAAATCGTCCGGACATGGGCAGTCACTGCCGCTGATGTCGCCCGTCCACCGGACAACGTGGCCAGTCTCCTCCGAACCCTGACAAACGGCAGCATCGCGTTACCCCGCGTTTACATGCAATGATTACTAATGTATTGGATGTCAGGGCCTATTTCCTTTTCTGATGCCCACCTGATGTCAGTGTCGCCTTCCACACGCAGCGGAACTCGAATCCTCTTGTCGTATGAACGAATAAGAACCTCCCCAACAGCAAATCCAAGCAGACCCCTTCACAGACGGAAATCACAAAATTTGCAACGAAAACTGTTCAACTTTCGGGCACGGCATTTCCCGGTTTTCACAAGCCCCGGCGCCGACTGCCGATAAAGCGCGGGACTGTCGGCATGAAAAGTGGCAAAAGTCACGTCCCCGCTGACGGCGAATGTCATCCGCATCAGATAACGAGCCGGTCCAGCTGAAAGATTAACCACCTGACGCCCGATACCCGCCCACGACTGGTCCGGTCCATCCGGCGGACCAAACTCATAAACCCGTCACCAACTCGTAACAGGTAACCAGCCGGCTCAGCTCAACGATCGAGCTCACACCGGCCGTCGTCGGCCCACACAGACAATGGCTGCCGGTCTCGATCGATCCAGGTGCAAGCCCACTGCACAAGCCGTACATTTGTTACCCCGCCCCTCCCCGACACCAGAAGCCGGCCCCGAGGCTGGCGCACTGCATCGTGCACCGGCGCTCACGGCCAGCCGTTCACGGCGTGCCGCCGCGGAACACGGCGGCACCGCGCGGTTTTGAGCGGCAGACCTGCCGGACCGGCGCGGCGGCGGACCCACCCTCAGGCCCCCAGAGCCCGCGGTCGGCGGCTGTTCGCAGCTGCAGCCGACACACGGACGCCGTCCCGCGACATCGGCCCGGCCGCGAGAACACGGCCGACTGCACGGCTGGTGACTCGGGGCGCGGGGGCTGTTTGGCGTGCCGCAGCACGGCGCCGGGCCTGGCATTTCGGCCGGACAAAATTCTCCTCCGCCACCTGCTGATTAAAGCCGGCTAAAATCGGCCTAAAACGACATAAAAATGGCGGAAATTATTCTTACACACTAAATATTCAAAGAGCATTAAAATGACATTTATTCTGCTTTTGCTTTTAATTAACTTAATGCTGTGCAAAAAATAAAGAAGTGGAACATTTTAATACAAAACTTACCACGTTAAACGTGCACTGGCATACTGCAGGCAACATGCTCTGTGTAAATTCCTCCCAACCTGTCACTAAAAATGTCATGCATAACAACCAGGAAGCGCGGGGCACAGTGCTGTACAGCTAGTACACGTACAGAATTGTGTGAGTTTATTTCTAAACCTTAACCTTAACCCTTTAAACTTTTTTTGTTTTAACGTTGGAAACACCATGGAACACAGAAGCCGCCAAGCATTAATCATCACTAGCTAGGACACAGTGGCCTTGTGAAAACGATCTCCAATGCTTGTCTCCCTGACTAGGGACATGGCTAGCCATATCACTGACTTAAGATTGCATTATTAGCACGGTTGGGGACAACATCTATTTTGTGCTGATTTATGAGCAATCTGTTGCTGGTTCCCTATCTGAATGAGAATTAAATACTACGTTAATAAAATGTACATTTGTTATAGCTGCTGTGATGTGCAATTTCCGAATCAGATTCAGGTGCATGACTGCACATGTGACCCCGAGACATTCTTTCCTAAGGTGCTGTTCAATGAATGGATCTTAACACACTGTTTCTAAATACTCCATTCTTTAGTTCACCAACACCGTATCTGCCACATTTCTTGACTGCATTACTTGCGGTCACATTTTTCACAAGTTTCACATCTTAACATATAGAACTAGCTATACTATCATTTGTCCTTAAAGCCATAAAATGATTCTCTTCAAAATGAGACTTACGGCGGAATATTTCCCGCTATTTTTGCCTTTCCTTCCGCCCCTATATGGTGGGTTTGAACCGGTTAAAAGCGGTGCACCACGGTGGCTTCAATTAATTTCGGCCGGCTGTTGCCATGCTTAAAAGGCACTTGGACTATTTATTCGGGTAATAAAGCGACCCTCAGCGAGAAAATGGCCTTGCTGTGGGTGGCGGTTACTGCAATTTTCCAGCGCGGAGTAACACAGATGCGCTGACCCGATCACTACCATGTCCACCCAGACCCGCGCACCGCCATGGTCCCACGTCGTGTGCAAGGTACTGTTACCAGCTCACGTCACATGTTCGCATCGCACGGCCTAGAGAAGCTCGATTCTTCAATTATCCAATGGTACCATTCGCCAACGACAGACCGTCTGAAGTTCCCAGTCCGTGTCCATCGTCACCTTTCTGCTCCCGTTACCTGGGGCCAGACTGTTTCGAGCAGACCAAAAAAGAGCTTCCAAATCTTGCCAGAGAGCGTATATCCAACGCGACCGCGAAGTGAAACGTGTACTGACAATCCGCTGTGTTCCAGAGAGCAGTGCAATCACACTCCGAGACAACCCGAGAGACAAAGTGCACAATAATCAGACGAGGACGACATTCTGTGGGACAACCGGAGAAGGAATGGTGCTCAGCGGGACAAACGGAGAGGGGACGGTGCTCAGCAGGACAGACGGAGAGGGGATGGCGCTCAGCGGGACAGACGGAGAGGAAACGGTGCTCAGCGGGACAGACGGAGAGGGGATGGCGCTCAGCGGAACAGACGGAGAGGGAACGGTGCTCAGCAGGACAGACGTAGAGGGGACGGTGCTCAGCAGGACAGACGGAGAGGGGACGGTGCTCAGCAGGACAGACGGAGAAGGGACGGCGTTCAGCGGGAAAGACGGAGAGGGACGGCGCTCAGCGGGACAGACAGACAGGGTACGGAGCTCAGCGGGACAGACGGCGGGCACGGGGCTCAGCGGGACAGACTGACCGGGGACGGTGCTCAGCAGGACAGACGGAGAGGGGACAGCGCTCAGCGGGACAGACGGAAAGGGGACGGCGCTCAGCGGGAAAGACGAAGAGGGGACGGTGCTCAGCAGGACAGACGGAGAGGGGACGGTGCTCAGCAGGACAGACGGAGAAGGGACGGCGTTCAGCAGGACGGACGGAGAAGGGACGGCGTTCAGCGGGAAAGACGGAGAGGGACGGCGCTCAGCGGGACAGACAGACAGGGTACGGAGCTCAGCGGGACAGACAGACAGGGGACGGCGCTCAGCGGGACAGACGGCGGGCACGGGGCTCAGCGGGACAGACTGACAGGGGACGGTGCTCAGCAGGACAGACGGAGAGGGGACGGCGCTCAGCAGGACAGAAGGAGAGGGGACCGCGCTCGGCGGGCCGGCACGACGGCAGCTCTCACCGGCGGGCGCGGAGCGAGTCAGCAGCTCGCCGAGCGCGTCGTCGGCCAGCCAGCAGGGCGGGCACAGCTCGCGGCAGGCCATCGCGGCGCGCGACCGGCACCGCCGTCTGACGGCCGCCGGCGCCCCACTGACAGCAGCCGTCACCGGTGGGCCGGCCTCTGCCCGCGCACCGGCCGGGAACCGCGCCACACGGCCGCCCGTCACGCCGCGGCCGCACCGCGTCCACCACTGCCGAGCCGGCCCCGTCGGAGCCAGCCGGTCTGGGGGCTGCAGACAGCGCGGCCCAGTCGGAGGCCGCCGGTCGGGCCTGGACTAAGCGCTGTCTGCACAGAGCGTCACCCGCCAGAGGTATCAGTCCGGCCCGGATCCGGAGAAAGTGACAAAAAAATAAAACCCGCAATACATGGGTTCAGGCGGCGGATCAAGTTGGCTGGAAAAGTCTCGCTAGTACAATTTTATCGCAACGAGAATCCCGCAATCGCAATTTTTGCCTTAGATTCGGGCAGCTACCATACCCAGCGGCAAGAGAAGGGTTCCACGTAACCAGATTTCCGTTCGTCTACCGGAATTCCGGCACGATGCACAACTAACTGAATTGATATCGGCAAAATGTTACGGGAAATGAATTCACTTAGTGCGCACATGGATGCAACTGAGCTGACGATGAAACTTTTCTTTCACACGCAAATTTATCAACTCACGCAACTGTTTCTGGACGGATGAACTGAACTCTTCTTCTACTGTCGGCCAGTGTGTCGAGGTTTTCATCCACTTTGGCTTGATTGACTCGATACCTTTCGTACGTACTGCAACGAGTCCCCGAGGCAATATGTTGACGCGCTCAAAGAAGGGGGCGTTGCGAGGTTCGGCACAATCTCGCGCAACTTGCGGCCAAAAAGAATAACCAATCGATCGGTTTCCTCACAGGCAGCATGATTTCCAGTTGCTCAATGAACTGGCCGAATGTATGTCGGGGGCGTTCTCTACCAGCGTTTTCTGCAGATTGCCGTCTCGATCAATAGTAACATCGCCCTTGTGAGAGACCAAAAGCTGACTGGCCCTGACGAATGGGTCATTGTGCGGCGGGTTCCGACAACGGTCTTTTCCTGCGCAGTCTAAGAACATCGCCTTGCCAAAGGCAATCAGCCGTGGGACATCACCCTACCCAGGGCGTCAGCCGAGCATGGTCTCGGCGCTGGCCACAGAGAGTCCAGCCCCGGTTTCGCAGCAGATGCCGCGTCTGCCCGCCGGCCGCCCACTGTGTTCCGGTCTAGCGCGCCGTGTGATGAGGGGTGCAACGGTGCTGTCAACAACACCTGCCATGACATCGGCCCGAGAGAAGGTCTTGTTTAATTCAGCGTCCAGAGACGCTCCGGCAGGCGGCCTGCGACCCATCGGCGAACCCGTCGACCGCCTCCCCCCACCGGCGGTACATCCACCGGCGAACTGACGTTCCGGCGGTACAGCCCCCAGTGAACTGACGGTCCGGCGGTACACCCACCAGTGAACTGGCGGTCCGGCGGTACACCCACCAGTCAACTGGCGGTCCGGAGGAGTGCAGCCACCAGTGAACTGACGGTCCGGCGGTACAGCCACCAGTGAACTGGCGGTCCGGAGGAGTGCAGCCACCAGTGAACTGACGGTCCGGCGGTACACCCACCAGTAAACTGGCGGTCCGGCGGTACAGCCACCAGTGAACTGGCGGTCCGGAGGAGTGCAGTCACCGGACCAGCACGGAGCGAGCAATGACCCCAGGGGCGCGCCGGCCGCCAGTGACCGACCGGTCTGCCGGGAGATCCCTCCCTTCAGGTCGGCGCCGGACCAGGTGCAGCTTCAGCCCGGCTCGGCCCGACCGTCGGAGTCCGCTGCGCGGCGGCCGCTGCTGACGGCGCCGGCCGTGCGCGCCGACACAGCTCGTTAGCGGCGCGCCGCGGCGGCGTCACGTTCTCGGCGCGGGGGCGGCGGTGGCGGCGCACCGGCCGCGCCGGCGGGCTTCGCCCGTCGGAAATGGCCGGCCCGCGGCTAATCCGCCGGTGCAGCGTTCGCCGGCCCATTACCGTAATTTGTTGTCCTGCAGCACTTTCTCAGCGACGGGCAGCTATTTTGCGATTTCATGGTGCTGAAAGTGATACAGCATTTTTATTCTCGCCCGCTGAAGATGCCAGCAACAAAAATTCAGCACACAGTTTACTGAATAAACATCAAAGCAGCATCAAAACTCACCAGACTTCCTCTACAGCATGTAGAGATTTTGACACAGTTCACATGGCTTCAGACATGCGAACTGTATTACAGCAGCCGAAGCTCCCGCATCCTCCAGACGGCACCAACATAACAAAGCTCCAAGTGGCAAATCACATTTCATTGCGCTCGCAGTCCCGATGACAAATTAATCTCCGCGTCATCTCTGCAGTACACTAGTGACATGCGAAAAAACAACGCGACAGGCGAAAGAAAAAGTCTTCCAGCACCTATCAAGCCCGTCACCGTGATGTTCGCCGCCCTTCAGCGGCGTCGCACTGTGACGTGCTCCAGTCGCTGTTCTCTGCCGCGGCCGGCGCGGGGCCTCCGTTCCAAGTACAACGCTGGTTAGAGACCCGGGCTCCCCGTCCGCCCATCCGCTGGCGGTCGGTCCGTCCGTCTGCAGTCGGTCCACCGATCCGTCGGTTCGTCAGTCTGTCAGTCCGTCAGTCCGTCGGTCCGTAAGTCCGCCGGTCCATCGGTCCGTCGGTCCGTCAGTGACGGCCGGTCCGTCGGTTCGTCAGTCCGTCGGTCCGTCAGTCCGTCGGTCCGCCGGTCTATCAGTCCGCCGGTCCGCCGGTCCGTCAGTCCGCCGGTCCGTCGGTTCGTCAGTCCGCCGGTCCGTCAGTCCGCCGGTCCGTCAGTCCGTCAGTCCGCCGATCCGTCAGTCCGCCAATCCGTCAGTCCGTCAGTCCGCCAATCCGTCGGTTCGTCAGTCCGTCGGTCCGCCGGTCTATCAGTCCACCGGTCCGCCGGTCCGTCTGCCCGCCGGTCCGGCGGCTGGGCGGCGGTCAATAGTCGGCCGGCTGCCAGGCCACAGGCCGGCCGCTCACAGGCCGGCCGGCAGACCCCGACACGGCATCACCGGCGGCGGCCGTGATCACGACCTCGCCCGGGGGGAGGTCGTGATCATCGCCTCGGCGTGAGAAGAGCCCTTGATCCTGACCTCACCGGGACAAAAACCCGCGGCCACGACCCCACCGGTACTGTGATCACCCCACCGAAAGCTTCATTATCACGACCTCACTGAGACAGAAGCCCGTGATCACGACCTCACCAAGACAGAGGTCCATTATCACGTCATCTAGGGAGCCCAGTGCTCACTCGTACATCCCGGCAGACGGCACATACATCGCCAGCAGCTGGGGCACTACATCAGCGGACCGTGTCGCGACGCGTTCCGATCATCCCGCAGATGGCGCCCTGTTTGCGATGACGCTGCAGTGCAATGTAATGCAGTGACATCAACAACCAGCTGGGCCTAGCCAGAGCGCTGGAATGGAAGGGGCTCAAGAACACATTTGCAATGTCGGCATGGGGCCAAGGTCCATACATTCTAACTGACTTCACCACAAGGTAGGGCACAACATGCTTGTAAATAAGTTTATCTCCCGAGAGACAGGTTACCACGTTTGTCTCATGCTGATCGGGGTCATGTCATGATCACGAGCGTGGCCAAATCGAGAGGTTCGCGGAAATAATCCCATCAAACGGGCCGTCGTCTGACCTGACAGAGCGTCGCTACACACTCCTGGCTTCCCGTTCCTGGTGCCAGGGGCAGTCTTGTTTGTCACGAAGTTCAGGTGTTCAATGGGCCTCCTTTGCAACAGGGATTACCGCCTAACCACCCCCGCAGGCACCAGTGCAGAAACAAACTTGTCATAACATGCTCCTGCCAACGGAAGCTTACGTACACGACCTGCGCTCATACGACCTTTGCGTGCAGACGGCTTCCGCCTCGACGCGCGGAGGCTTAGTTTTCCAGGACAGAGAAGCAGATAATTGCGGAGGCCTGATAAGCTTACAGCGAAACCAGCTTAATCACGGGCGAAGTGTACACGAAATTATCGGACGCTGGGAAGTAATTACGCGTCTCCAATGCGACAATGAGAGGCCAGATGCTGTCTGCAGTCAAATCTGCTTCAATAACTGCACCCGGTTTCCCTGAATGCGTGCAGGCACCGACGGGCCGCGCAGTTACGCCCGGGTCCCATTACCGTCACCCGAGACGCCGATCTGGTCCGCCACCGCTCGGCCCGACGAGCCGCGCCGCCCGCGCCCGTGACAAGCGGGCACCACATGGAGCCGGACCGGCTGCCGGCCAGAGCCGCGGCTCAGTCATGCATGTCCAGACCGGCCGGAGGCCGCGCGGCGCGCGACGGCCCCTGCTGACACAGCGACCAGCCGGCTGCGACCGGCGGCCAACCTGGCCTTGCGGACGGCTTCCCTGTTTACCACGGGGACGTCGCCGCTCGATAAATATGTCACAGGCCTTGAAAACCCAACAAACAAGGATCGGCCCGCGTCGAGCTTCCTCGCAGCTCGGCTTCGCGCCGTGCAGTCGGCTCTTGGCGCGTTTAAGGCGGATAATGCGGTCTACCGCATTCTGCAAGTCATCGTCCGTGGCGCTGTCGGCAAGCTCACTGCTCGCCAAAACTGAACGACGCAACCGGCGTCAGCTGGCTACCCAGCTTCTCCGCAGCCGCGGCGGCGACCTCGAAACGTTCCGAGCGGAAGCCGTTGGCCGGCCGTTCTCGGCCGTTCTCGGCAGTCCTGATCTACCCGTCGCCGACGGCGCAGAGGCGGCCCGACGGGCGGCGCCGCCGGCTCGGCCGATGAATGGGGCTCCGCCAGCGGCCCGCCCGGCCGTCTGGCGCCGTTCAGTCCGTCCGGCGAAGCGGTTCGGCCGGCGTCGGCCGGCACGTGGCCGGCCGGCCGCCTGTTTACCGGATCTCTGCCGGACAGGCCGCCGCGGTGGGCCCCGGCCGGCGGCGAGGCCCTGCGTACCCGGACGGCCGCCCCGCTCCAGCGAAGAACGTCACGAGACTGTACCGGCACCGGTGCAGCGCTCGTCACGACCGAACAGGCTGCCTCCTTCAGACAACAGGAGACAGACGTGCGTTTCCAGCGCCATCTCTCGCCTGCGCTTACCTGCGGGGAAGCTGGCGGCGGCAGCCGGGACCGCGAAAAAGAGCGAGCGGGGTTCGATCCGTGGCCGGAGTCAGGGACGTGACCGCTGGCTGACCGTTCCTCACTCTCGGCCGGTCTCGATCTGGGGGCAGCGCGTGCCGCCGCTCTGATTCCACGCCGGCGGCGAACGACACGGCCGCGGGCGGAGGACGACAGCCGGTACAGGTGTACGTCGCACTGAGCTGGACCAGTTTTGGGAACTTGGTTTTCGCTCTTGGTGTCGGAGTATAATTTTTGTTTTGGGGTGCAAAATTTTGCGAACAGTAATACTGGTTTAAACTGGCGTTCTTTACGTAAGTCAATAATGACATCACACCTGCTTCTTACTGAACAGAAACAGACTCGTTTCCTCGCAGAGCAAGAAATTCGTCAACATGGTTATAATGTGTCTTGCTGATTGAGGCACAAGATCAAATTTTTGGAGTACAAAATGTTTTTGGAGCACATACTTGCTGGTGTTATTCCACACCAAAAAACAACACCTTTTCCAACCTTGAGCTGGACAGTAATGGTGTACGTCTGACTGGGCTGACTGGTACAAGTGTATGTCCGACTGAGCTGGCTGATACAGGTGTACGTCCGACCGAGGTGTCCAGTACACGTGAACGTCAGACTGAGCTGGCTGGTAAAGGCGTACGTCCAACCGAAGTGTCTGGTACACGTGAACGTCCGAATGAGCTGGCTGGTACAGGCGTACGTCCCACCGAGGTGTCTGGTACACGTGAACGTCCGACTGAACTGGCTGGTATCGGGGTATGTCCGACTAAGCTGGCCTGTACCGGCATCGTACACATACGCTGTATATACATCCTACATATACATAAACGTTACATGTACAGATACGTAAGACGTTCATATACATAAAATCGTACATTAACAACATCAGCGATATGCACTGCAATAATTTCGGTTTCAGACGCATCCATCGCGAGTTCACCTGACTTTCCGTGAAAAGCGTGAAAACACTAGACGGGCTCGGTATATTTCCATCACGCTATCACCCATTGGCAGCATGCCACCCCACCTGTGCTCCTACATATGAGCCAGAATAAGGATCACATCGGCTGCGAGACCGACGAGTCGCGTTTACGCACTCCCTCCAGTAGGCGAACAGGGTACGCCTCACGACTGCTTAACTACAGACCACATTGTCATGTTGTTTGTTCTGTTCTTTACACTACAATAAATAAATAATGATTACTTCTGCATCCAAACCTGTCAGCATGATGTGGATCTAATCATGTTCACCTACTGAACAACCATGTGTTCCATGAAATTCTGGCTTCCGTGTGATGCATATCTTATAAGAACACTAAACCCAGAAAAAGGGGTAGCAGATTACAAATTTTGCAGCAAAAACTCAAATTTAACAATTTACTCCCTCCCTATTCCTGAAGACACCTTTGTTGTTTGTGATGGGTGCACCACAGATGCCAAAACATAGCACCAATGAATACCAAGTAAAAACACAAAAGAAGAATACTTTTATCCAGTCCGTACTTACAGTGCACAAAGTGTCATGAATTTCACAATGGTCACTGATGGCAGAAACTGCTTTCCTTGCAAGCAGTGACCAGTGATTGTTTGAAGAGGAAACTCCCTTGCACCTTGAAATAATTTTCCTTCAAGGATTACTTCCAGTGACTGATGGATTAAATGTGCTTGCCCCTCCTACAAAATATTCCAGCTTTGATGCATGTTTTTAACTTTAGTCTGTAGTTGTACATGTTAATTTTTGCAGACATAATGCCCCAAAACTTTGCATGAAGTTGCCAAGCAATTTCTTGCACCACAGACATTAACTCTACCACACAATATTTTGACTCTTAAGTTTCAGTTTTTTTTCTTCTGCTACATGTATCTGTAGTTGTGCACATACATACAGCCAAGTAAAACTGACTTACATAACAGAAAACGACACTATGGCAGGGAAGCATGGTCACAAAACCACTACAAAGTAAGAAATACAGCACAAACTTCAAATTCTGAGACAGCATGAGTTCAAGCATGTGAAAAATATGCCAAATAACATGACATCAAGAATGCATGTCCTAAGTAAACCCTTTTCACAAAAACAAACACATGTAAATTCAAACTAGCTCACATTCAGAACAATTAAAACTTTTGCCCAAAAACATTGCTTAAAAGGTACATGAATAAATGCAAAATACAACAAAGCATCACACAAAAGAAATGATAAGATACAGATGAGGAACATGCACATTATGGTAAGGAATCTGTCTTAGCAACCTCATTTCTCATAAATATAAACTCCAGGTTCATGAATGTAAAGGCCCAATGCACAGCTTACTACATATAATGTGCTGCTGCAGGGCCAACAGCTCAAGAATTCTGATCAGTAATAAGATTCAAGAACATCTGGTTACATGTGCGAGCACAAGTTGGGTTGTTTGCAAATGGCAGTGCAATGACTCAGATGCAGCATAGGCTGGAAATGAACAATAAATAACCTGTCTTGGCAATACCAAATGACTCAAGTGCAATGAATGCTATGCAATGAATCCAATGATAATGAATGTAATAAACTGTTTGTATGTACAGTAATGAAAAACTGCACAATATCTGCTATGCAACATTCAGCTGTCTATAATTTGCAACACCAAAAACAACATATGTGCAAAGCCACATTTACTGGCAAAACTTCCCATGAATATTTGTAAATGTCCCTCAAAATAAAGCACATCTATTTCAATCAGCATGTCAAAGCCCCTGGCACAAATGAATGTTCACCAGGGTTGAAAAACCTGTTGTATTCTGGTGTTGATGAACACCAGAAAATCCGCACTCCTAAAAGTATTTTATACTCCAAAAGTTTGATCCTGTATCTCTATTGAAAAGCTGCATTATAGCCACAATGCAAATCCCTAATTCTGTAAGCAAATGACTTTGTCTCCATTCAGTATGAAGAAGGTATGATGTTGTAACTGAATTACACCAAGAACACCAAGTTTAGCCAATATTAATCTTTATGAAATTACATACTCCAAAGCAAAAACTATACTCTGACACCAAGAACAAAAAGCAAATTCACAACCATGTGCACAAAACGCTTATATGAAAGACAAAGGCACTGATTCCTGTAAATGGTTGGGGGGCCGAGCAAAGGGTTCAGCAACCTAACCTTCCTTCAAATGTGGGTTTCTCAATGGATTTAAACCACTTTCTTTTGGTTAATGAAGATTTACATTTTTTTTGTTAATATTTGTCAACTAAAAAACTGCATTTGTCCTGTGTTTATAGATATATATAAAAGCAGAGGACAGAAAGATACATGGATACATCAATTTGGACTTTATTCCTTACTTTCTGTCTATCTCTTACCTATTCCACCATTCTTTTTGTTATTACTTGTTTCCCTTTAAAACTGACAGAAAACACTGGGGCCCCAAACTAACATTTGATGCCCAAATCAATACTGGGTGGGCCTGTGCCCTCTCAAAAGAATACAAATTGACACTCCTGATGTAAGAACATCTATAAATTAGGCAATTCAACAATGCCCATTCAGTCTGCACCACATGCATATCAAGGCTGCACAATAGTCAATTCTGCCAACTGACATGCTTTGATTTTGTCCTTTCTCCACCTTCATGTACCTCTACATCATGCATAAATAAAAGGGATGACCCCAAATAACAGATGACATAAAATATTCCTGAGGCTCAAACAATGACATCCTTCATGAATGGACCATTACTGATGTAATGGCTCATTACTCCTGATGTAAGAGCATCTGTAAATTGGGGAATTACATGATTCCCATTCAAAGCCTGCACCACATGCATTTCAAGGTCACACAATAGTCAATTCTGCCAAATGACATGCTATGATTTTGTTCTTTTTTCCATCTTTATGTACTTCTACATCATGCATAAATAAAAGAGATGAACCCAAGTGACATATGACGAAATATTCCTGAAGCTCAAACAATGACATCCTTCATGAACAAGCCATTAGTGATGTTTAACAGTGCTGTTAGTCGAATCGTGCCAAGTAATTTAGCGATGTTGCTTAGGGAGTAATGTAATAATTAGTAATTAGTAACAAGATAACAAACTGCAAATCAGAATGGACTGATGTTATAAAAATATTACCACAGTGGAAGCACCTAATCAATCATGACTGAAGCCATGCACATCTGCATGCAAAAATAAGACACAAAAATTTCAGCTCTACAGCAAGGAAGTATTAATTTTATGACTGGCCAACTGAAACACAACATTTCAATAAAAAGGAAGATTGTTTGTTTGTTTGTGAGTTAGGACACACAGCCTCTTGGGCTAAGGTGTTCAGGCCCTTTGGTCAAGTCCTGTGTCTCGTCGGCGTCAGTCAGTCGTCTGAATAAAAAGGAGGCGACTCTATCAAGTGTCTCGTTTGCAACGGCATGGCGAACGGGTCTCTGTTGGTTTCCACGAGCACACGTCGTTTGGACAGAAAACACCTATTTTTAGCATCCAGCGCAAATAACTCACCTCAGTATAGTATGTAATGTACGCTGACCGGATTCTCACGCAAAGATCCGCCAACTTCAGTCAAACTCACGCACCAGGCACACGTCCAATAAATATTTTAACACAACGCATAGAACGGCGGCATTTGCGGCTCACTGTCTCGGCACTTGTTCCCGTTGTGCCAAGGTCTAGCAAAATATCCTTTCCTGCCATCTTTTGACAATTTCTAGAACTGAGTACCGTCCTAGCCTACAAGTTTGAATACTAGATGGCAGTATAATACCAATCTTCGGCGACGTATGCATGTGACCCAGCTGCACGGAACTGTCGGAAGTGTCTGTGGGGGAATCCAAGGTAAAGTAGTCAGGTTCCATACGTTGCAGCGTAGCGCAGGAATGTTCTACCATGGAAATCGCAGGTCGCTTACTGCAGAAGGCCAGCATATTTAGGAAGGTCACGGAGCAGGGGAATGGGGAGGGGACGGAATGAGGTTGGTTTGTTTTGAGTTAGACGCATAACCTCTTGGGCTGAAGCGCCCGTGTCTTGGGTCAAGTCCTGTGTCTCGTCGGGCTTCATTCCGTCGTCTGTGACCAGGAGTGTGGTTTCCGGAAAACGATTGTGGGTGCCCAAAACGCATTTGGGGACACCCAGACATTGCGCATCGGAGGGGGGCCGTGATAGGCGTTTATGCCTAAAGGTCAGGGAAATGAGTTTAAACAGATAGTACGGGAGGTAAATTACGGAAGGATGACTTCCATAAATCATAGATGGCTTTATGGCGGCAACCTTTTTATTAAAGGGAATATGCCTGGTTTTTCCGCCTAAAAGGAAATATGTCTGTTTTTTCCGTTATCCCAAAAACGCACTCCGGAGAATATTTAACATTGGTTATGGATTATCACGTAAATGAAAACTGGATTTTGGTCATCTTAGACCGATATTTTATGCATTTTTGTCATTGCATGTATCTATAGCGATATCGGTAGGCAAAATACAATACAAAATACTAGAGAAAGGAATTAATCGGCGACCGGAAAATACGTAAATAAACCTTGGACGCAGGCACGTAGCCAGGATTTTCCTCGGGGGGGGGGCAAACGTCAAATTTTGCCATCTATGCCACAGGCATATGACGAAATTTACAAGAAAAGGCAACATTTTGGACAATTTATCTTATATTTAATGCGCAGGAAGGTATATAATGTTTGTTTTTGCAACATATACATGATCACTATTACGTATTCATGCGAAATCGCCATATATCTAGCGTAGACCGCTTGGCTCAGGGTGGCCATGGCCCCCATGGCCCCCCTTGGCTACGTCCCTGCTTGGACGCACCCGATGCTTACCCAACACTCTGCCTTGCTGTGCCAGATGCAGTTACAAACGGCAGCGACGATTGTTGTGACAAACGACACTAACGTTTTCCGATCTATTCATGTAATACACACCTGGGAGAGATTTGAGGAACAGCAGCGGTACTTGCTTGAATCCATGATGGCTGCCTTCATAATTCTAGTGCTCGTCAAGTGATGTAAGCTTGACATCACTTGGGCTAACGGTACGCTAACCCGATTCATCGGCGATTTTAGTGTTGAAAGGAAAATGGGGTAAATAGATTAAACTTGGGCTGGCAGCCAGCGTACTCAACTACCCCAATAAAATATGAGCAAACCAGGGCGAGTTGGCAAAAATTAATGGTACCTACGCTTTGATTCATAAAAATGTTCTCGTCATTCGTACGTGCACAGTTAAAAAATCACTCCCTGTAATGGAGTACTTTTCTCCAGGATCCGGCTTGACACAGTGCCACTTGGAGGGTGGTGGAGAAAAGCAGTTGGTGGCTGACATTGGAGTAAATGGGTTCCGATTATTGTTTACTATGCTGATTTGAGGTGGTTAACGTCAAGGGACCGAGAATATAAGTATATTTCAATATTTAAACATAAATTAAGTTGTGGGTGCCAGAATCGTACTGTGGGTGTCCATTTCCACTTTGTTGGTGCCGGGGCACCCACCGTTGCAGACCGTAGCCACGCACCTACATCAAAGACATAACAACTGATGGATTTAAAATCACTGTTAAGTGATTCTCTGATTGCAGTAGCCTTATGGTGCAATTCAGCAAATGCTCTTCCTAGATAAGTCTGGTGTGACATTCGCAGATACTTGGTTTTTAGGTAAATTTGTTATATGCCCTTTCCCTGGTCGAACACCTAGATTACTGACGTGTCCTGATAGCAATACGTGTACCGTTTTGTCCCCACATTCGTCTGAGACACACATCACGCCGCCGCGCTTAACACAGAGTTCCCGCCGTTGCGAAGGCCTTTACCAAAGCTTTGATATGACACGGTCAGACGGCGGCGTCAGGCCAGACACGGACTCGGTCAGGTCGGACGGTGCTGTCCGGCCAGACACTGATACGGTCAGGTCGCATGGCCGTGCCAGGTCAGACACGGACACGGTCAGGTCAGACGGCGACGCCAGTTGTCTGGA
This sequence comes from Capitulum mitella, assembly GCA_030062745.1. Classification (NCBI taxonomy): domain Eukaryota; kingdom Metazoa; phylum Arthropoda; class Thecostraca; order Pollicipedomorpha; family Pollicipedidae; genus Capitulum; species Capitulum mitella. The sequence goes on along the minus strand of CP099841.1, from coordinate 21,087,977 downwards.
GACATGAGATGTCTCGGAGACAGCTAGCACGATGCTGTGTCGCCCAGTACGACTGAGTATCTCGAGACGGTCGGCGGCTCACTGTGTAGTCCCTCCGTGGTGTGCATTGTGTTACGTGGCGTGCGCAGAACAGCTCGACATTCGACGAAAAACGACTTATTCCGTCAGAGATTGGGCAAGATGGTAATGAACGATTTCTTCTGTGCCGTTCAACTCCCCGACGCTGCAGCGCCACGACCACCTGTTCTCTTGGTCTCCGGAAATATGTTGCGACCGATCCGGAAGTTGACAGCATTGACTGAACTGTACATTGGAGCCTGTTCGGCATGACATCCAGAGATGGAGCTCTAATGTACTTTGGAGGGGCACGTGCCTTCCCCCGTCGAGTTGCAGAGATTCAACATGGGTTCTATGGGCGTTGGCAGGAAAGAATGGGTTCTAAAACCTCATCCCCCCAATCTTTTTAGAAAAGTTCCGTCTTGGACTGCATCCACTCGTCCGAAGTGGCGGAAGTAAAAACGTCAAGCCTTGAAATGTAAACAGCCGGGCTTAGCGAATGACTTGCAGGTGCTATGCCAAAAGAACGCTCCCCACAGCACGCAGTGGAAAGGCTACACACTAAAGCGTAGATGTGTAAACTTAGTCTGCCGGCTTGGCCGTTTTACTCCATTTCCTTCCATGCTGCGCCATTAAGCCAACACTGAAATTAAAGAAAATGGGGATTATTGGGTTTTTGTTCACCTGTGTCTGCGACTGTGGCTAAATATGCAATAATTCGCTGCGATTTCTTTCCATTTTTCTTCAATTTCATCCGAGTCATTTCCAGGAGTGATGTACGGGGTCTCCCTTTTCAGCACAGCCCATTCTATCGGCTATGGACCTTGTACCCGATCGTTCAGTTCCAGGTAAAGGCTGATTCTGAGCCGAAAATTTTGTGCATCGTCAAAGATGATACATCACTATGCCCGTAGCTGAGCTTCGAAGCGACTCGAGCTCGTCTTGCCAGGACGGGGAGATCCCGCACTCTTCCAGCTGAACTTCCCAACTGGGTTACCGATGATGATGGCTCGGTGCGTCAATGGGTCGGAAATCAGTAGCCTTGGCAGGACTTTGGTAACCCGTTCATTCGTCTGAAATCTAGGTCACACAGTTACCTTGGGAACTTTTTACCACAGATGGCTGTAAATGAAGGGTGGAAAGGGTAAATGAAAATGAACTTTTATTTCAGGGCCTCCACGATGACAACCGTGGACTATAAATGTCATCGTCGGTGAAACTGCAGAGGTGGTGCAGGCGTTGTTGACTGGGATATTCGGGCCTGATGAGGCATATCGGAACGGAAAATGTAGCGGAAAATATCGAGGTAAGGAAATTCGAATACAAGAGTAAGGCATGAATTCCCGGAGGCCACGGTGCGAATCGTCCGCTTCGCCGTTATCTGAAAATACTGACTTGAGACGAAAACCTGTCAGTACAAGGTACAAAGTTGCAGCAGGTCACGTTAGAACAGGAATGTGCGGCTGAAACAAGGTTGCATCAAGACTTGTGGAGTCTTTTCATGGCTCTTCTACGGTGTGAGAACTTATTTTTCCCAAGGATGATTTGCAGAATTATGGTTGTCTAGCTGTTTGTGGTTAATTGGTGACGTTAACAAAAGCAGTCGCACAACTAAAGTATTGTTCAATGACGCTCGCCCTAACAAACACATACAAACATATACATTCGTTGACCATTTACAAAGCGAATCATCTGGGGGGGGGCAGGGTATACAAACATACGTTATGACATATGTCAGTTAAACGATCAACAGGCTGGTTGGAACAATCACTTAAACACTGACTTGCATCACTGCGCTGCTGCACCTTTCACCGGCTCCTTGGCAATGTGCAACCCTTTGTTTCTAAGTGGTGGATTCATATGTGATAGGGTAAAAAATAAACAACAGCACTGTTTTCTGTTTGGTAGGAGGCAGACAAGATATGAGGAATACAATTCGACCCGTTCTGTTACCCATGTCGGTCTCTGATCACATAGAAATTACAGATTTCCCTTCAGAAGACATGCAGAAAACTCGGAATTCCTCTGTTTTACTATTTGTGGGTGCATTCCGGAAACCCAAAGATGATGTCAATGTTTCGCTACGGCACGTGCGTTGAATCCCGTTTAAGCGAAGAATACGCCGAATGTTCGCCGCAGCGTTCGGCTCTAGCGCGACCTCTGCTCGCAGGAGGCGGCTGACAGTGGGCGGGTTTCGCACGTCCGCCCCCTCTGACGTCACTGGTCTCTGTCCCGGGACAGCGCGCCCGGCGACGGCGGCCGACTCCGGCTGCTCCCAGCTGAGGCTCCTCGGACGGCGCCGGCCTGTGACGTCCGCCGGGCACGTGACGGCCGGCGTCACGCCTCGTCACGGCGCGGTCGGCCGAGCCGGCAGATCCCTCTGCTGGTCTGCCTCGTGTCCCGCCGGTCGGCCGGGGAGGGGCTCTGGTCGGCCTTTTCCCATCTGTCACGCAAACCTTCCGCCAGCGGACTTTGCGACGTCACCGGCTCCGGTTTGGACGCAGCACTTTCCAGCATTACGCGCATCCGTGATGCAGGAGCCGATGAGAGCGCACAATCCGCGAGAAATTTATCAGTTCAAGAACAGCCGTCTGTTTCATTCTTCATATCATCAGGAACGGTCTTCTTTTTAACTCATGAAGTGTCATTGGGCATGTTCAGTCTAAACATACTTAAAAAATCGCTTGATTCTCTTGGATCATATTTTCATACAGATTTGGCCTTAATAACGCTTCTTCAACATAATCGGGTCTCTAGGAAGTAGTGAACTGTCTTCGTCCGACCCCGCCGAATATCCCGTCCCCGAAGCACAACGCTGCTGCCGATGTTTAGTATGATCATCTCCCCACTGAAAGCAGGCCGCCGGGAGGTGCCCCGAGTGGAGAACGTTCCCGCTCTGCGGTCAGCTGTGACCCGGTCGCTCTCCATTGTCGGCGGCGGCGCGGCCGGCAGCGCGGGACGCATCTGTCGCCGCGCCCCCTATTAGGTCAGCGGCACAAACAGGCGGGCCGGCGCTGACCGCTCAGCTGGCCGTGTTTGGCCAGTGCCTGGTTTTGCCGGCTGTTTTCGGGGCGCGCCGGCCGCCCGGAACGGCTGACCGGGGGCCGGAGCCAGGGTCGCACAAAGGTCACACAATGGCGCGGCCGCGGCCGGCCGCCGGTCAGCGGGCGCCCACCTGGCCGACCGGCCGGCTGCCGGCCTTTCAGCGGTCAGCCCGGCGCACGGACGACCCGGACGGCCGGCCGGTGGCGGCGGGCGCGCATTGTGCGTGAGTGCGTGCCGCGCGCTTGTGGCTGGTAAGCGGGTCAGGGTGGCTCGAGTGGCCAGCGGCGGTCGCACCGGGAGAGGGGACGTACAGTCGGCTGTCCACTGCCAGGCAGACCAGTTTTTATGCCCGCAGATCGGGTGGACGTATGCGACACGTTCAGATGAGTGTACGGCAATGCCGCCAGCTGCATATCACCTATGTTAGTTGTATTTTCCTCCGTGACATCTTTATTATACAATATACACGACATTAGATTCTAAAAAAGTCGTCTAAATATGTGAGAAAGGAAAAAGGTAGGAATTAACGTGGTCAGTTTGCAAAAAGCACTTTCGTTGGACGTTGACATTTCTTTTGAATGGGAAAAGAATAGTTCCCAGCAGGAGTGTAATTTTGCATATCTTTGGTATGGAGCTTTCCATACCAAAGGAAAGCAGTGGTTTGGAATTTTATACCAATATTTTGACCCACTTATATTTTCTCCTGTTTTATATAATGAAATGTACTTAATACGCTACCAATGACATATTTTGGGCTCGATAAATTTATTTTCCTATGCTTAAGTTTGTCCCAGTTTCTTGGTTCCCACCCATGGTTCCCAGACAACAGTGCAAACTGTGAAGGCATCAGAATGGAATTTCCCGAGTTTTTAAATTCTACTTCACTCCGGTATCTCGGCATTTCTGAAAGTTTTACTTTTTCTCTATAGAATTCCATTTTCCTGGCATCTGCGTCATCAAACGCGATTTCTTGCAAAATGTGACAAATTTTGACCCCTAGATACTCTGTGAATAATGCGCCCTGCCTCTTTAAAGTCTCGCCTAGTCCGCTGACCTGACCGGACGGCTGGCGGACGCCCCTCGGCGGACCGTACACCGGCCGGGTGTGGCCGGAGGCGCGGCCGAGAGCGGGCCGGCCGCGGCTCCGGCGGCCGGCGGCAGCTCGGGCGGCCGGCGGCCGGCTCGGCCCACGGCCGCCGCACCGCCCAATCGACGCTCTATCGCGCCGCCGCCGCCGAGCTAAACAGCCACTAAAAACGGCCGCCGCCGGCCAATGGTGGCGCGCCGCCGGCGGCGGCATGGCTGGCGGCCGGACGGCGCTGGCCTGCTGCAGCTGCAACGGGGCCGGGGGAAGGCCTGCACTGCGCTGAGAAATGGGCCTCGGCAGGCATTCTGATCGGTAGCGGAGATGCGATGGAGTGTGCCGCCGCTCGCGGTTGCTGTAATGGCGTGATACACTGCGTCTGTGGGTCCGCATTCTACAGGACGTCGTATAAGCGCACAGTTGGAGCGACTTGTAACTCGAAGAAGTGCCGGCCAATCCGTGCTTTAAAAGAAGTCGGGAGCGTTTGCTATCACTTTTGTTATACTTTTTGTCATGCCTACTGTTAATATTTTTCAACGAGGACAGAGTTTCATTTCGCGCGTATCATGACAAACATTGTACTCTATTGCCAGTTACAAATCCAATCATTGCGCTGGAAACTTCTTTGCCATGAGGCATTTTATCACTTAGCGGGCTACTTATTTCGTCCGTTTTCCATCGTCAGGTTTGGTTGTCGACGGGCATTTGTGCAGTTGCATAGCTGTAGATGCCCATGCGTTTAACTCCTTAGGTCAGGTAGGGCAGCAAGCCGCTTTACTAACCCGGCGACGGCCCGACCAACTTTGAGTAATTCTAACATTAGCACTATGATATTGTATGGAAAGCAGCTATCGTAAAATAGCTCTGGTCCCACCAACTGAGACGTCCCTGCGCCAAAACAGATGTCCACGCGACATCACCCTGTTCGGCGGCGAGCTCACAGTGATCACGACACCCTCTCTTCAGTTCGGACATTTGCGGAGCTCCCCATCCCGACGGGGCGGGCCGGCGGCTAAAATCAATAGCGGCCGGGCGGTCCTGCTTTGAGGGCGGCCGCGGCGCCTGACCAGTCGGCGGGGGTCAGCATTGTTGACGCGGCCCGTCGCCGGCCGGCCGCCCGCTCACAATGAGACGGCCTCGCGTCGTCCATCATTGGAGCCGCGCGCAAATTGGATCGCGACAATCGCGGCGCAGCGGCCGTCCCGGCGCACAAAGCATCATCAGCGCCGCGTCGTTTTAGCCGCGTCGCCGTCGACGGCGTCGCTGCGCGGACCGCGGGGCCGATAAAATGACCATCGGAAGGGTTGAGACGGCGCCAGCGGGGAGCCAAAGCCGGGCAGGGGGAGATGAGTGGAAGAGGGGGGGAGCCGGCCATGTGCTGTCCATCTGCGTGTCCGTTTGCGGGGCCGGCCGGGCGGCTGTTTTTCCGCAATGTAGCCGGTGATCCGAGCCGGCGAGGGTCGGGGACGTACCGGTCAGGCGGCGGCGGCCCGCGGCACAAAACACGGGCCGGCCGATCTCAGGCGGCCGCCGAGCGGCGTCAAAACAGCCAGACGACACCGCGCCGTCGCCGACAGCCGCGGCCGAGACGCCCGAGATCTGGGCTCTAATGACCACTGAGCGACTGGCCTGCCGAAAAACAAGCAGAACTGACCGGAACAGATTAGAGAGGAGCACATCCGGCAGAACGCATACGATATAAAGTTTCCAGGGTAAAACCAAACGCAGGGGAATCCTGAAGAAGATCTTAGGCCATACCTAAGCATAAGAAACGATTTCTTTTCCTACAGGAGCAGAGGACATGCAAAACATTTAAGTACCAGGATTGGACTGGTCGTACAAACCCTTCGACTATGAAAGCGTTGCGACTTTTTAATGCACGGAAAAATATATCACTGATTTGTGTTAGGAGGTTCACATTGCCAGGAGCACTGCGTTCTTCGTTTGGAACAGCTCATGTCCGTGAGAAATGTGGAGTTGTCGCAGTGCAGCCTGCTCAGTGTCAGAAGCCTGCTCTGCTCTCAAAGGCGAAGTTGGCGAAAAAATGACAAAGGATTCGTAAACAGACTTAAGTTGTAAGTTCTCAAACCGATCCACTTTGTTACAGCCTTAACGTAGGGTGCTTGAAGTGGAGGCGCTTGACAGCTTTTCTTATAACGCATTAAAGCTGGGTTCGCGAGGGACGACAGCATTGATCTCTTATGGAATTAGACGTCAAAATTAGCATGTAATCATGAATATTGCTATTGACCCATAACGTCACATATTTCCATATTCCATAAGTCTCGAAGTTTTCGTTTTTCGCTGTCTGCCGTTGCTCGGTGCCACAGCAGTCCTCGGCCGTCCTCACAGTCCTGCTGTGGCGCTCCTCAGAGGCGTGTCTGCCCCCTGACCGGCGCCTGTCGCCCGCTCGGCGGGGGTGGACCTCGCCTCCGGCACTGTGGCCGCCAGGAACAAAGCCGGCGCGAGCCGACACAGACCACAGCGCGCACGTTGGCACCTGGCTGATTGTTCCAGCCTGCTTGTTTACACGTTCCGATGCTTAAAACCACGGAAAGCGCTTTGAAATCTCCACAGCAATGCGCGTTTCGTAAGTGAATTCAAATGGAATGCGGAATTCTTGGTAGTAGTTGGCGGGGCTCCTAGGTAGTGCGAGCGACGCGGTCTTGAGACGCAAGGACTCCAGTACTGGGTGCTAAATGACTCACTGCCCGCTGTCGAGACAACGGAAGCTCATGGCTGTCTTGGCAAAACACAGCGAGACGGCCATGATTGGCCTGCCGGCCCGGTCAGTACTGAGCCAGCAAGGATTATCTGATGGTGCTGCGGACGAAGAACGCAGACTTGTGTTCGATTCCAGCGGAATCAGAGCCGAATCCGGATTTGCTTCCATTTGGACCGGCAGTGGTTTCGGAACCGATTCAGTTGGAAGGTGTGTTGAGTCGGATTCAGAACTGGTTCAGCTAGGCTGCGGAAACGCTGGAATCGGAAGCGAATCCAAAGGCCAAATGTCTGATTCCGCTCCTTGTCACAGTTGAGCCTACGACTACTTTGTTATTAAAGACATATGTATGCAACCACTTAGTTATGCATGTTTATATACTACAGACTTCATTCTGAGAACAGTTTTAAACAGTTTGATGTCTTATGGTCCATTTGTTTATGGCTGCGTGGGCCGGGCATTGCCTGTTAGGTAGGTAGGTAGGCCATTGGGGATGAGGTCGTGTTCCAAGATTTAGAACAGTCAGCATCAGGTCAAAGGATCCCCAGCTCAAGGGAAGATAAACATAGAAGAAAAGGACGCGCAAATATCATTTTTTCACCAGTTTCTTGGGGTACTGGTGAGTAGGTAGTGTTACCATACAAATGCTTTCTCCAACGCCTTATAGGCATTTTACTGGTGATGAATGTTGTTTGTTATTGACTTTAGACATGTTGCAAGAACGCCAGAACTGTACATCGTAAACAGTGCGGAAACTGTTTATATTGACAGAAACTGCATTAATATTGGCACGGCGGAAACGCCGTGCCAATATTAATGCAGTTCACACGACATGTTTACTTTCCAAATTTGATTTCTTTAACCCGTCCCCGACTGGGGGGGGGGCAGTTGACTGCCCCCCCTGAGGTTTTTCTGGCATTGCGAGAGAACCAACAAACACAAAGCCACAAAACTTTGTGTACCTTTTGCTCCATCAATTTTACGTCTCGTGTCAAAATTTTGACCTCAGGTCAGGTCAGGTGCCTGACCTAGGTCAGGTCAAACAGACCTATGTCGAAAAAAGTTTAGCGCCCTCTAACTTCTTCGCAAAACAAGATATCTCAACAATACTTTCAGGGATTAGTGATCGTGATAGATGCAACAAATCTGCTATCTCAGATTTTTCGGAATTTTCCGGGTCATTGACCTAAGGTCAAGCCCATTTTTAAGACATATTGCCGTTTTTTCGGAGATTGACGGAATATTCCATAACATTTTTAGCGTGGAGTGAAGCAGACATCTAGTTGCCGTCATTGGGCAAAGTATCAGTGACCTCCAGCCATTGACCTGAGGTCAGGTCACGAATAACTGTAGTGGGCCAAAATGTACCACCGTCAAAATCGACGATGAACTACTCAGAATGGGTAGAAAATGGGAGAACTAACTTGCACAGACGTAATTAATACCAGGAACCTCAAAAAGTTTGAAAAAGTAGCATATTTTGGAAATAAATAGGCTCTCGCGAATAAAGCTCCGCCAACTTTGTAGATTGGCAACTAATCAATTTCCCCAAAATTTAAGCATGAGAAACCATGACAAGAACCACAAAGATCAATAAAATTGACACGGATTGTCCTTTTTCGCGAAAATAAAGGAACGCCAAAATTAGTTCCCGTCAATTTGGTACCGCATACGGCAGCGGCGCACACTGACGGCCGACCGGGAGAATTACGGTGTCTTTAACTCAAAGTTTCGGCATATATATTGAACAAATCTGAGGAAATTAGACGTGTATCGGCATCCGCGGACATTTACTTGTGTGCTGGTGCCTTTACCTATGCGTTATTAGTCACAGCCCTTGAGATTCAAGCCATTTCTCGGTCTCATGCAGTCGGCTATGAGAAAACATATATAGGGCGTAAATTGGCTTACATATTATCTAAAACTAAAAATGAGACCAGTTTCGAGCTCTTCTCGTCACAGGATTTCCAACGGTATGCTTATTTTTATCGTGCGACCAACCGTTCGTGAGTTAGAGGGGGGGGCAGTCAACTGCCCCCCCCAGTCGCCGATGTTCGGGACGGACCGACGGTCGTGCGCGGGTTAAGAAATATATATTATTAAAACGTGTAAGTCCATTATAAGAAATATATACTACTATATATTTCTTATAATATTATATATATATATATATTATGTGTATATTTCCTATTATACATTATATTCCTTCTTATTATATATACAAGAAATATATATTACTAAAATTAAAAAGTGTAAGTCCATTTTGTTTATGAAAGCAATTTGTATTCAAAATTTCATATTGGGTCTGATCTTCAGCCTTACTATGCCGCCTTTCCATAGGCAATGGCGACGCAGAACTTTCTGTGGCTAATATTTTTCTTGCCGAGGCGAAAAATACATGACGAAATGAAAAATGTTCATTTGCTTCAATAGGTGCCGGCAATGCTTTCTGATAGTAAATACGTCACGAGTCAGAAGATCCGATCTCAGTCGATATATTACAACATTTTTTTTTAAATTCAACCGAATATTTTTTCACGGATTTCGAATGGAAACCTGTCCTGAGCATAAATTGGTGTAAAGCCCTCGCCGTAGTATTGCAGTTCCGGTTCAACCGATAACTGAATAATTTTCCATCTGCCTTAAATCCAATGAGGTCAAGATTGTTTTCAGTTGTTCCTTTTCGCGATGCGCACCATTACAAAATATAAGTTTGAAAGCTTGAAAATCTGTTTTTGAGGTGGGTTGATATTCACTGCAGAACACAATTAAGCCGAACAATGTAGAACTTTGTATGAAAATATGACTTTTGTCTTTCAAGGAGGATAACTTGATAAACCACAAAATATGTCATGAAACATTGCAACTCGGAAAAGCACGTCACCAGCATCTGTTTTGATCAGTACTTTAGCACTGGTGAAGTGTGGCAAAATGTTTTGTTATCAGTACCTAATGTTAGTCAATGCATAAGTAGCAATGCAGTTGTTTCATTGGAATCGGATTCAGATTCGGAATCAGACATTTTAAATCGTATTGGGATTGGATTCGGAATCGATTCCGCTTGTCTTATGTCGTTTGGAATTAGATTCGGATTCGGACTCGGAATTAGATTTGGATTCGGATTCCATACCTGCCTGGGTATGGAACTGGAACTGATTCCGGTCAAGCGGAATCAAGCACACGTCTGGACGGACGCGCAGCCCGCCAGCAGTCGCTTGAAAGCCATGATAGCTTTGAAAAAGAAAACTAGCTGGCTTGTCCTACCAAATGTAAAGCACAGTTAAAGTCTATGAGCCTTTTAAGTTTTTGAGTGTTCCAATTTGTCAAACATCATCAGGTGCATTAGCGATGTCAGCAGTGAGTGCTGCATAGTTCATTCTCTCGAATGGATAATGATTTGGTTTCTCAACCTTATCAAGAGAATCAGGAATCCGTTCTCTCCTGCGTATCTTTATCTTGAAAAAGAAATGGCTATCCAGCTGTTTGATCGGTTTCGTATTCCATCGTGCGCTATTCCTTCTACAGATCCTGAAAACATCAGGATATATCACAGAGCTCCAAGAAGCACGTTGTCAAAGAGATCTTTTGGGAGAGACAAGACCGGTTTAAGAGAGAGGAGGTTACCCATGGAGACAAGGTTTCCTGAAAACCACGGTATTCTGGAACCCTTCAGACGGATTTAATGCATTGGCTACACCTTCAAAGTGACAATGAGCTAATCTGCCTGCAACGGAAAAGGTGAGTTTCATACATTGAAGTCAAGCGTTTGCGAGACGCATTACCTTAGGTTTTTACCAATCCGAACTGCCGGGAAAGTTTAAGGCTAACACAGCAATTTTTGCAATCATCGTCATTCAAGCAAACGAAGCTTGCGAACGTTTCTTTGCGAACAACAATGTTATGCCGTCGTCCAATCGGCATTGCTGAGGCAGACTGTCATTCTTGAGCATCAGCTGTTCACCTTTCGTGACATCAACATCATTGGCCTAATCTCCTCCGCAGCAGAAGTACCGGGAACCGCTAAATTCAGCATTCACATTTCTTTGCTGTTCCACCGTTTGCTTCCGTAACACTAGAAAGACTTTCAAGCTCCCTCCTACTCACATGATAACGAGACCTTCATGGAGTACGACGCAGAACTGTCCGAACAACATAAATGGCTCGAACTATTTCGTCAAAGCTGATCAAACAACGTTTCAGGATGATGTTGTTTTCGACAACAGAATTCAAAGACAAAGTCGAAGCCATCAGCGTAGACGCCCGTTTGGCAGCCCATTGGTGCTGCCAGTCTTTTTTCCTCTCACAGACCTTCCCCAACCAACATGCTCGCAGTTTTCTTGTTTTAAAACACGAGGCTGGAATGTCACGACATCTTTGGCGGTGTACATGCTATATGAGTGAGAAAAAAACAGTTTCTTTGTGAAGTGACGTTTTTTTGCAAGATGTTTGCACTCCGTGATGGGGAAAGCTGAAGGAACGGATGATGTGCATGTCCGCTTCCAGCAGGAGCATTTTTCTCTGTTATCTGCCGAATAGCTGGAGGAAACAGATTAAATTGGCTCGTGTTCCGTTTAAGTTCGAAGCGTTGTTCTATGCGGAGCAGCGGCACACCGGCAGAAGTCAAGAGGCAGACGCATCTGGAGAAACGCGGCAGAAAGACCTCGGTCCCCGCTTGTTGGCCGCTCGCATTCAGCAAGTCTCCTTTCTTGGCGACATTCCAGTCTCATTTCCTCTCCATATATTACCTCGGACAGGCCTGGATGCCCTTTATTCCGTCTCGCGTGTTTTACATAAAGAACTCGGCCGAATTCAATGAATCACACGCGACTGGCACCAGGTGCCCTCACCCAGAAATCCCGACCAAAGCGACAAAAGTAAATCTCTTTTCTGTTCCTGTTTTTATTTCCTTTCGCTATTCAAGTCGGTACCGATAGTCGTCCCGCGCAGGGAATGTTCAGGCCGAACTCGCCGGTTTGGGACTAAAACTGCGTCGTGTTTCGGGCGTGTTTTGGCGTTCATCTCTTGCTGAAAATTTAGCCGAGGTCTCGTGACAGAAGAGCACGTTCAGGTATCATAAAACAAGCTCTGTTCAAACCACCCGCTCAACGAAAACCGCCGTACCTTCCACCCAGATTCCCGTTATTCCCGTCTCCCCGGTCGACTATCGGGCCGAGCCGTCCCTTCTATACGGCTGCTGCCCAATTTTTGTCGTGATTCAATAGTAAAAATTATTGGTTTTCAAAGCCAATAAAAAGAGAGGTGGCTGTGTGAATGGTGTCGCGCGCGCCGGCCGACGCCAGAAAACGTGGCAGACACCTGCCGGGCCGGCAACAATGGCGGCCGGCGCGCTCGGCGGGCCGGCCCCGCTCGCAGCGCCGCCGGCCAGCGGCTAAAACGTGGAAAACGAGCCCCCAGTGTCGGCCAGACGCCCACGAGTCCACAGCTTTGTGCCCCGCTGAATGGTCAGTGGCAGATTTGGCTGATGCGCCGCGCGACAAAGGATTCCCGAGTCATAATTCATGCTCCGGCGACTTGGAGCAAGTCATTGAGGCGGGCAGCCCCTTCCACCCTTCACCGACGGGGCACAAGGGGATTACATCGCGCGTAAAACGAGATTGCTTCCACACGCAGTGTGAAGTGGGGCTTCTTTGAGACCACTCGTGACAAGGAAAGGTGGTCAGATTAGAAAGAGTGGCGTTCCTAGACTGCCATATTCACATCGGTTGCGTTTTCCCAGGGTTCTTGGCTGCCATCTTAGACGATGTGTGAGGTATTCGAAGCATCTACCTCTTCCCATGTCTCTCGATCAGGGTCTCGTCTAACATTTAACTGGGGAGCTCAGCCCCTGCAGTGCAGTCGCTGTCCCCCCTCGTCAAGGCAAACTGGGTAACGGGAGGGGGGCAGTTGGAATTCTTGAAATCATAAATTCTAACACAGGGGCTGCTCTGTGGAAATGTAACATTTTTTTTTCAAACGCGAAGTGACAGCAAACATGTTTTGTCCATCCATTTTTCGGTGAAGCTGGTATCACCAGTTGTAGTGTATGCCAACAGAGGGTTATTATACCAATAAAGTGAAAGTGTGAAATAGATACGCATGCTAAAGAATAAATGCAGAGTTTCTGGGGAGACATCAGATTTCTTCCAAACGATGTCACCGCAAAAATGCCTGGTCTATCCAATTTTGTGCATGCCTGAACTATCACTAGTAATCTACGCAAATGACATGATGGCAACATTTTTTTATAAGCTACGATAGCGCGGAAAAGGGAAAGGCCCAGAACAATGCGATCGAGATAAGAGGGGGAAAGGATGGGGTGGAAAGCAGGTTAGAGGAAAAGAGAATGGGTTTTAGAAAAAAACACAATTATCTTTAATGCAGCCATACCCCGGAAACTAGGACTATCTTGTTTCTTAGTGGTCTACTTTCAAAGCATTTGCTTTTTTTACACCACGCGTTTTTACCTTGAATACGACCGTTTTCGCAATGGCTTGCTTTCTCATAAGGCATAAGCTCGCTTTAAAGACACCAACTCCAATATAACTGGAGCTCACTAAAATTGCAAGATGAGTTGGCATTGGACCTCGCATGACCTATAGCACTATTTGGTGCAATTTTTAGTCACAATGGTCCCCTATCAGCCATCTTCCTAGAAGTGGAGCCAAATTCGTTGGCATGCGGTTTTCGATTACAAGGCATAGTACCGTATAGTATTAAATGGAAAAATGTTGAAAGTAAGCCAACGAACACAAAACGTCGAACAAGATAGATAACGACAGACATAAACCTTGAACCGGAAAATATGGCATGCCAGAGATCGATCTGGAGATTAATGCGAAATAGCAATTATTCCGTCGAAAAAAAAAACATGGAATAAAAAACGTCGAATGCAAAATGCTCAACAGAAATATCGAAACCTTAAAGGTATCAACCGATTGAATACCGAGTGACTGATGAAATATGAAATATGAAATGATAAATATCGGGGCGGGATCAATAACGCACGGATGAATATTTATGTGAAAAATACCGCAAGACACTTCATAGTACAAAACTGTGGGCACGGGCACCAAGTTTTACCGAAAACTGCACAGGGACATCCCAACAGAAGCGTCGTGAAAGCTCCCCAGGGCTTATAAATAGTCCCCCAAGCGTGTTCGCTATTTAGCTACAATTCTCTGAAATGAATATCGTTTTTTAAGGGGCTGCTGAATTCAACCGACCAGACGAATATTCCTACTGCGCCACTGCATCTGATGGTGTGGCTGCGAAGACACTGGCATTTTGCGTCATGCAGTATGTGAGGTTCGAGTCCTGGACGTCACCAAAATCCTTCCTCTGTTCCCAATGGTCTTTTGAGAATGGGCTGTGACCTCTGTTGCCATGGATCTTTCACCTTCTAACAACACATGACAGTGGGCTAGAAAATGTTTTCCTAGCGCTCGGATACAAGAACTGTAAAACATACCGCCTGTCTCCGGTGACGTCACGCGCTTACTACCGCGTCTGCAAACAACAGTCACAACTCGCGAAGAAGGAAAAGGAAAATTTCGAATACCCGGGACATGAATTCCGTCCAAACAGAAATCTTAGTCATCTTACAAGGAGGTTCATGGTCTGGCATAATCCTCATCTTTTGAGATGTTGAGCCGTTACATATTCTCCCATTCAGCATTTTGCAGTGCCAAAGTTGGCTATTCGATACTCGCCCATGTGCGATGCCCGTCCCTGATACGATGCAAAATATAACATAGCGATACTTGTTATTCGGAACTTTACCGTTCTGATCTTAATCGAGGCCCAATTTTTTCCCATTTCCTAGTCTTGCGCCCGTTATTTGTCCACTTAATGCTTTGTCCCGCAATATTTTTTTATTTCGATAAATATCACTATCCGATATTTGTCCATATTCGGTGTTTTGCCATTCCATGCTTTTCCTGTTTTGTATTCATCTCCATCGACATTTACCCCAGTCGATGTTTTGCTTTAGACATTTTGTTCCCATTTTTTTTTCTTTCGATATTTCGCCGTACGACATTTTGTGGGTAAACCGTGTCGTTCCCAGTTCCAAAGACAAACGCGGCCTAGAAACCAATGAAGATGTGTGGTAAAATGCATTGTGGTCAGTTTGCTAAATGTCTTTCCCAAACAACGACTGAGTTTTCCTGTAATTGTCCTAATGCTGAATAGTTCCGTTTATTGGTCACAACGCAGTGAAGATGTCTACAGTGTTTTCGTTGCAAGTACCGTGCGTTCGTTCAGTGGCTTGTCTTAACCATTATTGATTTTTCCTGCCTAATGCTGCATTTATAAGTTTACTGGTCATGACGCGGCGTGTAGATGTCTGCAGCCTTTTACTTGCAAGAAGTGATGTTCCATATCTCTGCATCTCACAGTGCCATCATTTCAAGAGATTCTTGTCTCTCACGAAACCGCCTCATACCCTCGTAACCACTCACATATTCCTTTGCAGACGTTAGTGACTTGGAAAACTTGGAACACCAATAGGAGCAAAGTCTCGTCTCGACACCCGATTAATGCAAATCTACCTCAGGAAAGGCTTTCCTTTACATAGTGAAGGAGAATTGTTGACGACGATCCCGTCCCGAAATTCTCAGCCTCTGTTCGGAACGTGGTCGCTTCTCATTACCCAGGTTACAGAATTTGTAGAATGGAGCAAAGCAATGCTGTACGCACTCATATGCATCGTAGGAATGATACCATAAGACTTAAAATTGCACCCGTGAATCATTCAGATGCTCCTAGCGTCCTAAGGAACACAGCTAGTCAAGCACTGCAGCAACATAGTGACAGGTCAATGGCTTAGCCAGACTGGGATGCATCCTTCCGAGCTTTGCTGAAGATAAATTCATGGCCGTAATATTTCATAAAAAAGACGTGGTAAAACGAAACTCGAGCATGTCGTGCTTAGTTATAGGGCCGGTTTTGTGAAGACATTACATCATGTCAAATGACAGTATTTTGCGGCATCCCTTGCTTCATGCCGCATGCGGTTGTCACATGCATTACATAGCAGCGCATAATTATTTAGTCCGCGTTTGTCTTCCCAACTGTGCATTAACGACATGCTCCAACGGACTTGGCTACGCTTCTATAAAAATGGTTTTCTTGATACATATATGACCCGAAAACTGCATCTAAAGGTCAATGAGGCTATCTGGGGCAAAATACAAGGCTACTTTTGAACTGGCAGGGGTCGAAACAAAAGGCTGGTGCGGTTTAAAAGAGGTTATGGCTCATGAACGGGCTAACAACCGGGGAAAACGCTAATTCTCGAAGCAAAAAATGCCCGGTTTGAAAAGACTATTTTCGCATAGAAAACCACCCTCAGCGATGAAAAATGTTGCTCTTAGGGGCTACGTTAGAACATATGCGGGTTTTTCGTGATTTCGTTTTTACACCACCGTAGTCGGTAAGTGCTAATGGAATACCAAGTTGAAGAACTTGCCCCTCCCCCCGAGTCAAAATTCGTTAGACGAGGCCCTGCTCTCAGCTGCATCAAGGCTTTGCTCAGACGCAGTTGGAGACTTTGTAGTCACTGCGTATGTCATGACGGCCATCGCCCGAGCCTGGCTTTTGCAGTACCGGGCCGTACCGAGCTTAAGTTGTTCCGCTAACCTCTGCTCTGCCCGGCATCCCTGCCGTCAGCTGAATCACGATCACATCGGGATTCGTAACGCGATATTCGCTGTGTTCCGAGCAGCATGGAGTGTCCATCCGATGGTCAGTCGGTAAGGGTAAGGCTGCATTGACTGGCCACAGTTCGACGCTGTTTTCGTCAGTACAACAGATGACTGCATGGTGAAGTACTGGTCAATAGCAGGAGTAGGAATAGGAATAGTATGGATAGTAGGAATAGTATAGTAGGAATAGTAGGAATAGTAGGAATAGAGCAGGAGTAGGAATATCCAGAGAAGGGGGGGGGGGTGGAGACGTTTTTCCCCATAGGGCTCAAGTTAAATTCCTCCCAAAAGAGGGGGTGCCATGGCCGCACTGGCCCGCCAGTTTCTACGCCCATGGTCAAGAGTACTCAAGAGGGTGCACAAGAGCAGTCTGAAGGAAAAAAATGCCGCACTCGTCGGCTGTACAGCATAGCGTTTTCAGCACCTCGACTGGCTCCGATAGTCTCGGAGAACGATCAGCCCACGTCCCGTGACAGCTCACAGTTCGCGACATTCGATTAGAAGGGATTCGGTCTGTCGGACGTCAGAGTTCGGCGACAGCGAGTCGCCGGGAGGGCTCAGAGTTCGGTGACGGCGCGCGGCTCGGCCGGACGGCCGGGAAGGCGGCTGCGCGGGGGTGAGTATTTATTTATGCCGCGTCGCCGGCCGGCCCGGGTGTGGGTGGCCGGACCGGCAGGTGGCGCTGCGAGGGGAGCACGCGCCGCTCCCCCGTCCCTCCCCCTCACGCCGACAGCCCGGCCGGCGCCGCCGCCCGCTACGACGCGGGTTTTAAGGCGGACATGTTCAAAACGGATCCACCATACAAACAATAACATTTATTGTGATGGTTGCTGGTGCGAGATGCATTCCGCAAATTTCTGGGGGACAGATTAACGTACGGTCAACCCTGGATGGAAATTAATGCTTGTGTGCGGAAGAAAACGAGGCAGGCTGTAAGTCGTTTAAGAGCAGTCCACAGAGTATAGGAAATATTCTAGTCGCCAATATTTTGCGGAGCGTCATGGTCCCCGACATATCTTATAACTCATTTGCCCTTACGCATAAGCGAAACCTCGACTTTCGTGTTGATCCAAACAGTTTCGCGTTGCCGGACAACTCGACGTCTGCGACGCTGATAGCTCAGGTGGACTGCCACTCTTCAAAACATGGCCTCGCTGCTCGCTGGGTTCGCACGGCGGGTTCGCCCGCTCCTGATCCGATAGTCTCCGCTGGCGCCCGTCTGGCAGCGTCCTGTTCCAGGCCTCTCCGTCCCGGCCTCGGCTGTCCGGCACTGCCCGGGCGTGGACACCTCGCCGGCCGACTCGCGTCGCCGAGCTGGCGGCAGCTGCGCCGGCGGCCCAAGGCGTCACCCCAGGAGACGTCGGAGCGCATTGTGTCGTTAGCGGCGTCAGGTGTCAACAAAGGACGCCGACCAATCGCGCAGCGATACAAGACGTCACGAGGCGTTTTTCAGCGCCGTCGCCCTGTCAAATCATGCCGGGGCACCCTGGATGATGTCAGAGCGCGTCAGGGGACGCCGAAGGAGCTGCTCCTCAGGCAACGTCAGAAACCACCAGGACGGCAGAGGACAGCGAACGAAGCCGAGAAGACATCGGGACAGCATCACAGGCATCAGAAGAGAAGCCGCTTGCATAGGACGGTCAGAGACAAAGGGTCGACTAAATGAGGTAGATAGGGATTTTTCCGTAATCTGATGCAAAGTTTTATGACTGAACGAAAGAAAAACGCCTTTTAAATCACGACGTCCTCCACACGATTCGAGCGTCGCGCCGTATCTGGTCAAATGACGTCGGAACGTCAGAGACCGTCAGCGGGCACGAGAGCAGCCGTCTGCCAGGAGTCGCCAGAGGGCGCCGTCTCGTCAGCGGTCCGGCCGGCCCGTCACCGCCGCCGACACCGGGGCGGGGATGAAAATAAACCGAAAATCAATACGACGGCGGCTGGACATCGGTCAGGGGACGAAGGGTGCCGGGGGAGCATGTTTTTACGAGGGGACGCCATGCCCGGCCGGCGCCGGCGGCCGCGGCGACCCGCCGACCCGCGCTCGACGCCTCCGCCGGTGCCGCGCCGACCCGCGCCGCCGGTCATCGGACATTGGCCGCGCCGCTGACCGGCCGCTAACAGACACGCACAAAACATTCACGCCCCGCGCTGCGGCGTGGCCGGCGCAGAAGCCTGCAGACGCCCTGCTACGGAAGCAATTGTGTCCACAGCAGTACTCACACGTACTGATGAATAATTGCGGTGCGTTCTACTAGGCCTATTTTTCTTCATGACACGGCGTTATTCAGGGACCTGCCCCTCCCCAATGGCCACTGTCTTTTTATTGACCGGCTGCGCGTGTTTGGACGAGCGGCCCGGAATCAATCTACGCAGAAACGGGCTCAGCTGACCACAGCATTCGAAAAGATTCCTCAGGAGCTCACGAACACCCTTCCTCATTCTACAATCCAGCTTCCCGTCGAGATTCATCGGAAGGGCGTCTTGGACGCGATTCGATCGGACGCCAACTTAACGCGCCGCCAAATCGCCGCCGCCGTGCGTGCACGCACAATGCGCAGGCCTGGGCAGCCGGCCGGCCGGCGCCGGCGGCCATCAGCTGATCGCAAGTTTTGCGGCGGACGCGCGTGAGGACCGCACCGGCTTTCGCCCGCGGCGTTCGGCGGCAGCCACGCCCCCACCTATGTGAGTACCGGGCTGGCCCGGCCCCGTCTGGAGACGCGGCGCAGGTGTGGCCGCTCCGCCTGCGTGTCGGCTTGCCTCGATACGCTGACGCGTGAGCCCGCCTGGCCACGCCGGGGACTTCCGGTAATGATCAGGCCGACGTCCTGTGAGTCAGTTCTGATTTCTGGAGCACCTGGCTAGCGACCTGTGGTGCATCTGCGTACGGATAGTTGCGCCACTCACTTCCTTAGTTAAACAACGTGAATAAACTAGGAAGTATAACGCGTGCGTTGGACCTTTTTCCTCAGATCTAACCCCATCAGGCATGTTCGCCGGAGCGGGCGGAAAATGGGCCTTGCGAGGCAGGGCCGCGGCCACGTCAGCGTTCGTCAACAAAACTGCCGAGACATCATACCACAGTTCGCATGTTCGTCGATAGATCGGGTTTCTGATTGTCTTGATGCTCCCGATTGCTCCTAATTTTCTGAGTCACTGACCCGACACCGGAAAGCGAGGGTCTGGGCTTACCCAGGATATTTAGTTAAGACCGGACTTTTTTCAGAAAAATCCACCGTTTACAAAATATCCTCCAGTACCTTAAACAATTAGGACTGAACTACGCCCAGTATCACGCCTTACTGTCACATTCCAGAATCTTTTCGATGCATTATTGTCATAACACTGATGCTGTCATGCTCAATGTACGAGTAGGCAAGTACAACTTCAGCCATCACCGCATCAAAAAAAGTGGTAGCTGTACACTCAAGAGTCGTGTTACATGCGGGTGATAACTGTTTCATATTGAAACAGGCAATATAGTTATGTTTAATGTTCATCTGATAATATTTTATGATTTTCATCTGCCTTCATCTGGGAATTTCTCCGCCCACCCACATCATTCTGTCGTACCGGAAATTTTGGCTGTGCTTTGCAGTTGTCAAGGTAAAGATTAACCCACAGAAAATGAACTCAATGCCGTAGTGGAACGTATTTAGAGGCCATGGGTGGAAAATGTGGTGGGGCTTGTGTGACCTCCGCCATACCAACTTCAAAAGTTGGTGTATGCCACACCTCCTTTCAACAAAAGTTGCGTTTTCGGAAAATTATGAAGCGAGAAATTAAAAATGCACCACACAGCAGAAACATATAGATAATGGACCAGTGCCATCATAAAGCACCCCAGTCCAGTGGGAATGCAGTGTACCGTAAGGTTCGCTGCACTCCTCAATGCTGGTTTATATAGTGCTGCGGTGCAGACCTGTAACTGGGGGAAAGCAAAAGCTTTTTCTTAGTCATTTTCATCAAAATCGAAATGGAATTGGTCGAAATCCGGCAAGAAAATGAGAACGAGACTCGAAAAGTGAGTGTATAGGACTGATCGACTGACCTGTGCGACACCATTTTAACACAACGCTCCATCCATGTTAGAGGCGTCAGCCAGGCACACGAATTATACGACCTTTTTTATAAATTATACGGCCATGGATATACCACCTACAGAAGATTTTAGACAACCGCAGGTTGTGTACAGCGATGCAGGATTACAGCCGAAATGGTAAGGGGCGCGTCGGAAAAAGAGGAAGGGTGGGGTTTTGTGGGGCGGATTCCGCTGGGAATAGAGAAATATATGCTAAGAACTTGGTAAGAATATCCCTTTCTGTTGCTAGTTTTGCCAATGCCAGTGCGAGTACCTTGACTCTTTGCATCCCATAAGTCCATTGCTATGTTTTTCACAGTTCAGGATGCATAACATTTCCCACGTACAATAAAATGTCAGCCATGCTTAGCGTCTTCTGTACTTAGAACGCATCGTAATCTTCTTCCCATTCGGTGGAAAAACTGTCCGTAGGCTGGAAGTGATCAATGTAGATTTTGGGTTCCTGGAAAATAGAAAGGTGTCCTGATACTGTTTTTCCGTACCTAATGATGGTATATTTCTTGTGGCGGGACCCACTGCTTCCTGTTCGTTAATTTCTGATATCTCCCATCCCGAGTACAGTTTATTTTTTTTGCGCGTGTTGCTGGGCCGGGAAAATGCATTTCACCGCACATCTGCTCCCGTCGATATCCGAAACCGTGCGCCCTGCGCTCTCGGCCGCCGTTCCCGAAATTCGCGATCGCTTAGAAGCAGAAGTTTCATCGGAAGTGACGGTCGGCCACCTGCCGTGGTCCTGCGGCCTCCCGGGGACGCAGTCAAGCAGTCGCAGCACGCAGGGGTCGCTCACCCCAGACTTAGGGCACACCTAATCCGGCCCACCTGTCCCGTACACGCACACCCACGCCACCCAGTTGCGACCCCGATGCATTGTGAAGCAACGGAAGATTACGTGAGGCAAACGGGAGCGTCCATTGTTGACACCACGTGCTCTGGCGGTGCATCCCTTTCTTTACTTCCCGCAGTCGTTGCGTGTACCGTCGGGACGGTCCTCGTTCCCCTCGCAACTTCTGCGTGCCGATCAGCGCTGAAAGTGGTCCGGCCCTTTCCTGTCGGGTTCTTTGATTAAAATATCCCACATGGGGAACGAAAAAGACTTGACGCATATGCATGCATCGTATTCATGTTGAACAGCGCAGCATTTTCCGTTGGTGACAAATTTGCCGTTTCTTACTGCCCTTGTTTACATCGACCTGCTTGAGACGAAACTTGGCATACATGATGGGGGAACGCAACGTACCAATAACGTCTGCATCAAAGTGACCGCTAGTTGCTGATTAATGTGATATTTCAGTATATATGTAATAGATATTAATATATGCGATATACATCCTAATATTTGTAATACGTTCTAATACACAAAATATATACTAATATGTGCGATGTATTAGTATATCTTTTAGTAGCAATGTATTATTACAGCGTTCTGCATTGTTTTTTCAGGGGGAAGGGGTTATTCATATGTCTCTGAAGCAGGCTGCTTTAAGCCCGTGTTAGAAGTGACATTTGTCGCAAATTGCTACGCCGTTCACTCCTTGCATGCACAATAAAATAGTAAAAAAATGCCGCAAGTGGATTATGAAATGTCGGTGGAAGAAGAAAATACCTTACAGCACCGGAACGCGAAATAATATGGGAAACAGCGGCCGATGAACTTGGAGCACAGCCGATGCCGAGGAATTCCAGGACTGTGCTAGGACTGTGTTCAAAACTTGCTGCGCACAGAAAAAGTTGAACGCCCCACAACAGGGAGGAATGCCCCTGGTTCTAACGGTTAGCCTTGCGACAAAACGATAATTGCTGCCCGTCGGATGCCTTGAGGTGCGCCAGTAACACTGAATACGACGCACTCAGTGGGCTGAAAGCGTTTCATTGAGAATCACTTCTTTCAAGCAAAAAGATCTCCAGATTCAAAACATGTTTACTGCCGGTACCTGCGCTGTTCGGCCGGTCGGCCGGGCCTGGGCGCCGCGTGCGTCTTTGAACTAGGATCTCCTGTGACGCATAACGGTCGGGTAACGGTCTGAACAACCCTTCCACGCAGACGTTCCCATGGACCCGCCATGGCCCAGATTTTTAACGCAAACAAGTCGCGGCGGAAGGGCGGCGGTTCAACGCTCGCTGGCGACGGGACGGACCGCACCGCCGGGCCGCCGCCCAGGGACGTCGCCCAGGGACGAGGTCAGGGACGGCCGGGGAAGCGGCTCGGATCCGTCTGCACCAGACTGAGGCCGGCGCTCAGGGTTGGACCGAACGCCCGCAGCTGAGGTCGACCTCGCCGCCGGCGGTCTGGGCCGGCCGACTCGGGCGGGCCGCGTATCGGACCGTCCCGGCCGATGGAGGGAATACCGGGGCTGCTGAGAGAAAGAGAAATATGGTTCCAGCGGCGGTCTGCTGTTTAACGTATCGTTTGTCGTTTCTTGCGTGCACTTGTCAGGCGGCATGTCTTTTTCTATAACGGGCGTTTTGTAGGAGATTTTTCTTTAGTACCGTGGTCTGTCATATCATGTAACGGAAGAGCAGTCTTCGTGTCATTGCTTTGAGACATTCAGGTATCTTGCCGGCGGTGGTGAGAGCCAGCAGACCGTCGCTTAACAAATAACTAGGTAAGCAAATATGTACGCGGTTTAATCTCTATCTCTCTTCCATTCGTCGCCGAATCTTTCGATCTTTCGATCGTGAGTGCACCATCTCCACCGCTCCGGACCCCGGTCCGGCCGCCGGTCGCCCGCCGCGTCGGCGCCTCCCCTCCGCCGACGGCGACGTGCCGACGGAGGCGTCGACGCCGACGCAACACCCGAGCCCCGCTGACGATTTCCGAAACGCACGTCTAAGAAAACACGTCTAAAATTATCGCCGGCTCCGACGCGTCGCGTCCGCGCCGCTCGCACGCACGTGCGTGCCTTCCACTTCCGGCGTTTTAGCGCGGGCGGGCCGGCGGCCGGAGGACGGCCGGACGTCGGGTCGGCCGGCGCGCGCTCCCCCGCTGTTTGCGCGCCTGCCGGCCAGATGACCGCTCCGGAGAGCATCTCGGCCGGCTGGTCCTGCCGCCGGCTCCGGCAAGGTGTCGCGGGGCGACCGCTTCCCAAGGTCCCCACGACCTCAACTGATGCCTAACTCTGTGGATTAAAACGGTGGTGTTCGGCCGTCCACAAACAGATTCCTTTTCGTTTTTTTCCCATTTTTTTTCCTCCGCCGTTTTTCAGCGTTTTAACGGTGTTTTACTCAATACGCAAATGTTTCGTGTAACGTGGTAAAAGTTTGAAAAATCCTCCTGCCTGAAAATCGGTGGTGGCCGAGTTTTGCTCTGTCAGCGTCGGTGCGCACTTCCGGCCGACATTGGATCGGTCGTGGCGCCGTCGGCCGACGCGCCGCTTCGGGCCGTGTGCGTGGCCCGCGCGCCGGCCGGGTAATTAGGTTTGCGCAGTAATTAGAGAGGTGGTGCGGCAGCTGCTGCCCGGCCTCTGACCGGTCAGGTGTGCTCGTGGCGCCGAAAGGGTGCAGGTCAATCAAACAGGCCGCCGCCGCCGCCGCCGCTCCCGGAGGGGGCGGGAGTGATGAGGTGGACAGGGGCTGCCGGCAGGCCACGGCGCCCGCGCCGCCGCCCGCCGAACGCCGGAAGTGACCCCGCTAATGATGGTGTTTGTAAACTGCTGAGACGGCGGGACCAGCGCCGATCTAATTAAGCCCGCATGAAATGCAAGCATGTACCTGGAAATTAAAAACAAGTCCAAATGACGGGTATCATCCCGCGGCTGTCGTCATGGAAACAGAAGCCGACGGTTTTGCCGGCCGAGGGTCGCTGCCGGACGGTGCGGAAGCGTCGGCCGTGCCCGATGACAGGCGGACGGTAATGGACCATATTTGCGGTCACTTATTTATTACAGAGCTACACGGTGGGCGCGGGGCAGAAAATTTGCGGCACCGGGCCGGCGGGCCGGGGGGCAGCTGCCGTCGGCTTTACCCAAACGCGGAAGCCCCCGGCCTGTGATGTGACGCCCGGGCGGTTATTCGCTTCACTGGCGAACATGCCGGGAAATACCGGGCGGCGGATAGCAGGTGCAGGCCAATCTAATTGAATGGCGAGGAATGCTTCGCGGCAGAAAACAACACACGGGGATGCGGTGTAGTGCTAATATCGTCTGACGTAGGCCTAGAAACCCAGAACAATGCTGAGAAGGAAATGAAGGATTTAGGGGCGATTTTTCCGTTATATTCTTGATCTCAGAAGTTGAAGGGAATGGGACCATCATTCCTCGGCTTTCGTCACGTCCAATAGATATGTATTTTTAATTCGCAATCTGTTCTTGACCTAAAACAAGTACATCTTCATTGATAACTTGATGGACTAGTCGCTGTTTTCTTCCCTTTTTCGGTCATGCATCTCGATCAGGATGGCGGACAGGCACTAGTTGCTAGAACAGTAGCAGAAACAGAACTACATCTGAATTTGGGTTGACTGAATGCAGGCACGTAGGCAGGATTTTCCTCAGGAGGGGGCCAAATGTCAAGTTTTGGCATGCGCCACTAGGACATGACGAAGTTTTTAGGAAAACGGAGCAATTTTACGTAATTTACCTCATATTTCATGCAGAGGAAAACATCTAATGTTTGCTTTTGCGACTTAGATATGATACTCTTCCGTATTCGTGCAAAAATGATACACATCTAGTGTAGACTGCTTGGCTCAGGGGGGAGGGGGCATAGCCCCCATGCCCCCCTTTGGCTACGTCCCTGATTGAATGCAGGATTGCAGATGCGGACAAGATGTCCCGTTATTTGATGTATTCCATTAATCGCGAACATCGTTACAACATTCAGCCGCAACTCATCGGGGCTGAATGCGGAGGCTGCAGGCGTGGACAGCATGGTAGTTCTGATGGCGCTGTACCGTCTTGCAACGCATGAGAAGCAAATCTCATTTTCAGTGTTGTTTACTCTCGTTAATCGTGTATTCCGGGATGTTTTTTTATCGCCATGTCTAGAAATTAAATCACTTCATTTGATGTCCATGAGTTCATCTATTTACATATTCACCCAAATCGGCAGAAGGTTTCTGTCCACTGACAGACAAAACAGACATGTAAAAACGCACCCAACATGAGATTACAGCAAGTACATGGGATTTCTGGCTTATCACATTGGCCAGGAGAAGTTGTCAAGATGTTTTTGATTACTTTGATTGTTACGAAATTTACATCGATGTCTACACCCGCCATCGTGAGGGAGACCTATTCGCCCATCACCAATCCCAACTGTCCACTGATTCCTGTTCACTGAATATCTAACTCGGACAGGACGTTAGAAATTCTGACTCGCAAGTAACCGATTAGTTTTGTTTCATGCCCATCAAAAATTTAGCCAGATTTAGTCTTCCCCTGCCTGAAATCCGTTTTCCACTCAGCAGAGTCTGGTCCTGTGGCCCCTGTCAGTCAACACCGGAAACCGCTTGATCCCTCCTGCAGCGGGCCGCCGGCGGCTGCGCCGGTGCCCCCGCTGCCGGTCGGCGGTGGCCCACATATCTGCCATCCGCGCCGCAGCCCCGTGAGAGCGTGTATCCGCCGCTGGCCGGCCGCGCTATCTCACCGCCCGGCCCGTAGGGTTGTCGGCACCTGGCGACGCCGCTCAAAGTAGGCCGCTGTTTTCGAGTAAACAGCGGCCGAAAGCTACAGGTGGATTCCAGGTCAGCGGTGGAAATGAGCGGGGACGGTCGTCAGCGGCGCCGGCGGGCGCGCGCTGCCGGATGCGCCGCGCCCCGCCGCCGGCGCCGCCGCCGGACCGCCGCGCCCGCCGGAGAACGGCAGGCAGACTGCAGGCACCGCTCTCGAGAGAGATGAGAAAAAGCCGGGGTGGCAGGAGCTGTTTGGCCGGACGTTGCGGCGCTCAAAGAAGACGATGCGCTCCGCGGCGCCGCCGTCCTTCGTTC
The DNA here is from genome assembly GCA_030062745.1 of Capitulum mitella. Classification (NCBI taxonomy): domain Eukaryota; kingdom Metazoa; phylum Arthropoda; class Thecostraca; order Pollicipedomorpha; family Pollicipedidae; genus Capitulum; species Capitulum mitella. The sequence goes on along the minus strand of CP099841.1, from coordinate 21,061,340 downwards.
AAACGGTCACTCGTAACACATGGTTGAGTTTATCAGTAGCTTGTTTTTAGTTTGCGTCTCCAGCTCCGACAGAGCGATGTAGTTTGAGCTGCCGACGTGTCCTTTTATCGTTGATGGAAATAACAATGCTGGGATCAGATTGTTTGATGCGCCGATTTCCTTCGGTCACGATTTGCTGGTGTTAGCCCTGAACGCTCTTCGGCAACAGGGCACTACTCGCAAGAAACAGAACGTTTCCAAAATCAGTGGCAATGCAAGTGCTGTTTGGAAGTTCATTCTTTCTAAGCAACGCCAATACATAATGCCACTTCCTTCGTTAAGATCGGAATGCACGTACATAAGCTTTTACATCATGGTCCCGTTCATGCTGCTCTAGAATCAGCTTTTAAATGAAACACGCGCATTTAGAGAATAATTTGTATGCATATGACTGCTACCGTACACCTTTAACTCGCAGACTTTCTCTTCCGACCATTCCATTCCGTCCGTGGATCAGCTGACGCGACACATACCACCAGCGTCACGCGAATATTTCTTCAGATATACAGGGTACTAACCTCACCAAGCACACGTGGCCACCCTGGCCAGCCCGGCCTGTCCGGTGCTAAAATTGGACGGGTCAGAGGGCAGGAGGGGGCCTGGTGGCCGCTGTCCGCCGCCTGCCTCCCCTCCTCCAGGCCTCCCGTGGTCGTGGGTTTTCTCCATCGATCATGGCACGCGCGAGGTCTGCAGAGGCGGAGAAGGGGCAGTGGAGATTCGGTAAGGGGATCGCCGCGAAAGGGTTGGGCGCTGGACGGGGGATGGACAGAGGGTGATCAGCAACACCGAGTCGTTTTTGCCACCGGAAGTGGCTATTCCTGGTTTTGACCGGTGGGCAGGCCGTGTTTTGACATTTCTGGGGAGCAGATTGGGTGTATTTGTGGGGACTCAGAGAAGAGAGCGAAATCGACCCGACAGCGGTAGCGCCGCAGCTGACGCTAATGAGATAAAGCTAGGCTGAATGGAATATACATGCTTTTGAAAGATAATATGCCATGATAGATGCGCATTAAACTGCTGACTTAGATGAGTTCATGAAATCATTAAATCTCACGTTATCGTTATGCTTGTCCTGGGTCACCACCAGTTGCTTCAAAAAAAAAAATATATATATATATATATATATATGTATATATATATTGTATATATACATATACCATTGCATTTCTTCCTACTTTATATATCCGTCGCAGTTGGCATTATGCAGCATGTGAGAAACGGAGGTGGTGGGGCACTGTTCCAGTCTCCGGATCACCGCCCAGCCTACTACCAGAGCACTGGGGGCTCTGTCAGGACTGCGTCACGCGTGTCCTCTTCAGCGTCCGTGGGTAACAAAGTTATGAACATTTAGAGTTCAGCCATAGCTCATTGCTTGTTGTGAGGCGGAGATGTCACGGGCGGAGCTGTGCGGTTTGGTTTTGGGGAGGTCTGGCCGCCTCTCTAAATTACGTGATGGGCCCCCCAGAAATGACCATGGCGATTCTGCTGAACCTACACGAGGAACAACGGTGCATTGTTAATACTGCTGGGCATTGCTGTGGTCCCCGAAGCAGGGCATAGCGCTGCATATTTATTCAAATCACGGGCGGCGGGCCAGCCCCCAGACAAAGCGCCGAAAAGGCAGGGGACACTGGCCACTCAATGGCGCCGAGTCACGTGAAAGCCGCCAGTGCTCGGATGCATTGCACTGTCAAAACGGTCAAGCGTTCCGTTTTAGTGTCCACAACAGGGCGCCGGTCGGGGCCGGCGGCGCGCGGCGCGCGCAGCTGCGGCCGCCGCCCGGGCAGCTGCAGGGCCGTCCAGTTTGACCAATGGCCAGTTTTTGTCGGCGCGGCCGCCGCATTGTCGCCACTGTCGCCGCCTTTTGTGCGCGCCGGCTCGCCGGTGTCCGGCTCGCTAAAAACGGCGCGCCGCCGCGCCACATTCACACGGTCGGCGCGGCACGGACACGGCCGCGATTTAAATGCAAAGCTGGCCGTCCCGCGCGGCCGGCGTCGACCGGGGGCAGCTCGGCAGCCATTCTCTCCTGCCGGCCACCGGCCAGTTCAGGGGGTGGGACGCCGCGCAAAAATTCCGCCCAGCTGTTGAGTCCGCAGTGACTCCGCGCAGAGCGCGCGGCTTTCAGCTGCGAGTGGTGCTCCTGGAACGGTAACAGACCGCCCCCCGTCCTCTGCCGCGACCGGGAGCCGCCCGGTCCTGACCGCGCCGCGTTCTCCACCCACCGCCGGCCGCGGCGACGGCTGGTGCTCGAACGGTGGCGATCTGTGTGATATCTTTCATTAGCGCCGGAATTGGCCGTAGCCCTCGGGCTTTGTGGCTCACTGCATCAATCATCCACGGGCCTTCTGAAAACGGACCAATAAAAAGCGCGATGCCGTCCCGATCACCAATCAGAAACGGTGCCGCACTGAATGGAGAGGGCCGGATTTTTGTCACACTGCGCCGGCCGCCGGGACCAGCATAAAGGAGCGGCCTCGTGGCAGCGCGTGCGTTTTAAAAGAGCTCGAGTTTTGGGTAATTTTTATTGTGAATAGCAGCGCGCGCGCAGCCGTTGAAATATAAAAAGGGAGGGATATTCAGCGAGTTGGTGAAATTATGGTCGATGTTTCTGTGAGAAACGTATGGTCAGAAGAATAAAATGGAGGTCTCCTTGATGGCGAATATATTTTCTGCCTTCCATTTACATCGCAGGAAAAATTCGTTCGTGTACCATTCACCGATGGCGGAGCCGTTCATTTGGTAGAGCATGAGAAGGGCTACACACAGTGTGGAATAGACCTTATAGGCATTCGCAGTCTTGGTATCGCCTTGGTTTTCGGAATATTTGGTGCATATTTCAAAGATGATTAGAACTAAATTAATACTCGGATCGTGTAATGTCTCGTCTCAGCTTCCTGGTATGGAAGGCTTGGCATTTGCTTGCTGGTTCCTGCGATGCACTGTTTCAAACCATCGTTCAAAAGTGTCATTTTTCGGATGTTGAATCACTCTTCTAATTCCTGAGAATGCCAGAAATCTGTTGCGGCCATCGAGACAGAGTTGTTGCGATCGTCCGCCTGGCCGTCTCAGGCGGAGGACATCTCGTCCGAGGACTGCGGGCGGCGGCGGTCTCCGGTGACCGCAGCTCGCGCGGGGACCGCCAGATGAAGCCGGGCCGGGCCCGACTGACCCCATTCACCGGCGGCGCCGCCATCAATCACAGCCACAGAGCCAGACCGAGCGGAAATCGGCGGCGGCCGCTGGAAAACCGACCCCGGCCGATTTGTTTCGAGTTTTTTGTGGGCCCGGTCAGCGCGGCGGCTCGGCCGGCCGGAAGGAGCCGCGCTGAACTGCAGGACACCGGTTCCCCCGCCTCAGCTGTCGGCCGAAAAAAGGCCGTGTCCGGCGCTGGCTGAACGCCGAGTCGAGTGGCGAGACGGTATGGCCGCACGGCCGCCCGGTGGGGCGGCGCGAGGTACTCCCCCCCCCCCCGGCAGCTGACGAGGCCGGAGGAGACGCCGCCCGAGGGGGGGGAGAAACTGTGGGCAGGCTTGTTATGACGAACACGCCGGGTGGCGCGTGGAGGAGGCTCGAGCGACGAGGTGCCGACTAAGACAGTTCAGCGGCGGGCCACAAGATGACGGCTGCGTGTGCTACAGTTCCACAAACTTTCCTTCCATTTCCGAAATGCCATCCAGTATCCCTGGGTAAACGTTAATTAGGAGTAAATGAACTGGATTACTTGAACCTCGTTATTGCCATGGGAAAATTGAATGGGCTTTTTATATTACTTGTATGCGCAGCGGTCAGACCGACATGCCTTCTTAAATCGTATTTTACACCACCATATGCGTAACACTGGTAAACGGGCATGATTATTGGGACGGTAATTATCATTTGTTTCGGGGAAACAAGCGTCGTTTGCAATTTACGCCACCTGTCATAGGGAGATGCGAGATATTTAGTGGAGTCTAAAAACAAACTTGTTCAATCAAAACGATCTGCTGTTTGACTTTTGTATATGGCTCCGTTTTCTACCCCATTCATTTAACCCGTTTTTATTGAAGGAAACAGAAGTTGCTTCGCTGTGGCGGCAAATACAGGAATTAGTCGACGCGCGGTGACCGTAATGAAACCCAGGCCCCGTCGGTCACGATGAAGTTGTTTTAACTCCTATTTTCGTTTCCTGGCAATGTAAATCCGGCTTAACTTCCAAAAGTCAGGAAAGCTGATTTTATGGTCGGCTGACAACATAAGCCCAGTAAGGCAACTGGTTCTATTTTATACGCCCATACCAAACGTGTCCATCTGGACGTCCCGGACGGGACAGGCCACGTCAAGCCGATGGTCTCGTGCAACCATGTGCGCTTGTTTCTAGTGCTCACGAAGGGCACCACTGGCGGTGTGCGCAGGGCTGGGTCATCATAACTCTATTCGAGGACGTCCTGGTTGTCACGATGATAAGTTTTTTTTATCTGTTCGCGGTGGAATATCCGTGCGGATATTCCACCGCTCGGAAGGTTTTTCCTTTGTGCGGAAATCCAGTTCGCGCGAGATCATTCACGTTTATCTGGTGCGACCACTGCGTATGCCACATTATGGCACGGAATCTTTCGCCCTCAGACATGTTGGCAGTCTTGTCTGAAGTTCTTTTTAAGCTCGCAGTCCGGAGAGGCGCTGACACGGCGGCCGTTCTGACCGCGCATCCCGCCTCATCCGCCGCAGATTATCACCTGACACCTGGCTGTTTGCACGGCCGTGAGCGGGCCGATGTCGACCTGTCGGCGATGACGACTGCCATCAGCGCAGATGTCCGCCGACGGGGCAACAGGCTGGCGTCCGGCCGCCGCTGACCATTGTCCCGCGCCGGTCTAGGGGGGCGCCGGGCCGGCCGCCGGGCGGCGCTAGTGTGCGGGGGGCGCCGCCGAGAGGGGCAGATGAGGGGGCAGAGGTGACAGCCTCCGTCAGAGTGGCCGCCGGCGCCCGGGCGAGCGGCAGCAGCCGGGCCGGTGGGTGCGTCGGACGCCGAACAGCGCTCGTGCCGCGTGACTGGACAGGAGGGTTTCGTGGTCCTCCGGAGTAGCAGACTGGACGCTGGACCGCCGCTGCCAGGTAATGGCCCGCTGGCTCGTGGACCGGGGGACTTGCATGGCTCTGGCCGGGGCGGTCAGTGCTGTTCAGACCGCGTCCTGCGGCGGGAATCGGGAGAGGATCTGGTCAGGTCCGTCAGTGTGGCTCCTGCTGTGCGGACAGAATCCTTGCTGTGGCGGCGCCCGGCCATAACCCCGGGCCGCTCCTGCAGGCCCTGCCGTGGTCCTCTGGGCCGGTCCTGTCTCCGCCGGCGTTCGGCCAGGGACGGGGCCGGACGTCGTCACCCTTTCCCCGCCGCCCTCCTGCGGCCGGCGAACGGCCAGCCGGCGCCGGCTGCTGCGGTCCGTGCACGTGCCTAGGGCCGTGAGCCGTGCGAATCGCGGAGCTCCCGCCGCGTTCGGGCGTGAGGCCTCTGCGATGCCGGGCATGGTGACGGCGTTCGAGTGCTTGACCGCCCGACGGCCCGGCGGCGCCTCCATTGATGCGGGCACGTCACTTCGTCGGACGTGCGAGGACTGTTTGATCTGACTGTTAGATAGATGAGGAACTGTTAGATCGTGATGCATACTCTGCCATACTCTTGGAGTGGACGGGTCGAGATGCAAGAGCCACCTTTATTCCAGCTTTGTTGCTGCGCCCAAAAAAGAAACTTGCCGTTTTAGCGACTGTGCAACTTATCTGCGACTGAGGCCCTGCCTGGAACGTTATTACAGCATGTTTCGCCAGTCGAAACTACAGGAAATGCATCAGCTGCGCTTGCTGTTAAGCCATTGTACGCCACGCGCTGTCTAGGATTGATGGTGTCTGCGGTGCGTCTTTCAGTGGACCGGTGGCGGGTGTCATACACGAACTTTTCGTGATGTGGCTATGCTGGCATTAGAAAATTGTAGTCGCTCGATTGCATATCAGCTGTAGCTGCAATTTCTGTTCGTGTCTGGAGATCGGATCAGCGTTACAGTCTGCGGGGACAGATCACTGCCCTCAGAAACGGAAGACGCCCGGCTGAATTTCCCTCAGCTGCGTATCTAATTGGTCGGAACAGGCAGCTGACGTCACGGGTTGTTGTGACGGGTCGTCAGTGACGAAGGCCGTCCCAGGCGTCTGAAAATGATTCAGCAGCTATCCCGGGACGGCATTTCACACGCTCCTCTTCATTTGGCCTCCGCAATGACAATTACTGTAACTGAAACCCTGGCGGACAAGGGGTTCGCATTGGAAACATTGCAGACTGGTGCCATTAAGAACAAGTTTAGTTTCCTGAAACGTGTTGTGTTACAAGTCGCGCAAGTCGCGCGGCAGAGGAAAACCGAATCGCGTTATCAGGATCCAGCATCGTCGTCGGGCTGTGCATATGTTCGCTTTACATTGCCGACCTTCTGATCGCTCTCAGAAACGTGCAGTTTGGTCCGTTGTCGCGTCGGGACTTAATCCGACCTTACCTCATCGACATTATTGTATACGGCGAATTTACATTAAATCAGTGTGCCCTGCCCAGGATAGACTACTCACCACTGAGGTTCTGGGCATTCTATGAAAAAAATCACGAATTATTTTGGAACGAATAAGTGCTGATGGTCGCCCTTGAATGGAGTCAGCGAGCAGTATTACGTATGTGTTGCGTTAACTTAGTACGTAATACTTTCGATGAACGGCCCCATTGTTAGGGAACGTTTTGTACATCCTTTTTATACATGATCTCGTAAGAACGGGTATGCTTCGCAAGAATCAGGCGCCAGCTCAGGATATGATGATGCCTCCCTGAGAGTGGATTTCATCGTTGTCATGCAGTTTTGATTCAGTCAGCTCATCCATACGTTCCTTTGATGCGGATTGCACAGCCTCACTGTCCCTTTTGAAACGCTGCGGTGAAATTCGGACCAGGTATTTCTGATACCTCTAAACCTTCCGTTCTGTGCAAAGGAAGCCACTTAAATCACTAGTGTAACAGTGGAGTCTTGGACCGATGAAATCAGGATGGAATTTCTGTTTTTTTTTTCGGCCTTGCGATGAAAAGCCCTCCTTTATTTCCTCACTGTCGCCAGCTGGCGTTGGCAGACTGTATGACCTCACCTTCTTGAGGAACACGTTGTGAGCGCCTGTGACGTGTATTGGCTTCACCTGCTGGATGTCATTTTGATTACCCAGAAAAAGGCGCAACGAGGCCAGCGTAGCTGCTACGTGCGTTTAAAGGAAGCCGTTTCAGCAGCGTAAGTCAAGGAAATTTCCGATGGCCTGTTTGCAGATGGATAAAAGCTAAGAGCGGATTACTGAATAGAACGGATTGTCCGTTTATGGAAAGACTGACGCAGTTTTCCTAGTGATAAGAGCAGCGACTTTCCTGTCCATTTGCTCGTCCTTAAACATGCTCATCGCGAAAAATGCATCGGCACGACCAAACCATCGGTGGACCAAACCTCCTGTCTTGTTTGCGTACTTGTTCTGCAGCTCCGAACGGTCCGCCCTGTGCCGTGTACGTCTGTTTGCGAGCCCGTCTGACTGTCCGGGCGTCCCGCCGTCTGGTTCTTCGTTTGCTCTGGCCTGTTCACGCGCCCAACTTAGCGCGTGTTTGTCTGTGTTAATGTGTCCGTGTGTGTTTCTTCGTGTGGCTTCATTTGCGACGTTCGCATGTATGGCTGTTCTGTCTGTTGTTCACTCAGTACTTTCCGACCATCTACTCATTCGTTTGTCCGCCTGTTCGTTATCCGTTCCGTGTTGTCTATTCGTCGTCCGTGGGCTGTCTTTGCGCGTGTTTCCGCCGGTCCGTCTGCCCATCTGCACGTCTGGCTGTCCGCGTGACCGCTGTCTGTCCGCCCGTCTGCCGGCCGAACCTCTGTTCCGACTCTTCATCTGTCCGCTCGCACCGCTGGCCGGCGTCGCCTGGCGGCCGGCTGGCGCCGCCGCGCCGCCGCCGCCTCTCCTGTCGGCGTCCATTTTCCCCCACCGCGCTCCCCTCCTACCCTCCTGTTTAATTTACATTTTTATCCCTGATTTAATATTCGGCGGGCGGCCGGGGGATGGGCGGCACGCGCCGCGCGCGCCGCCCGCATAAAGGGCCGCTAAAAAAGCCGTCCTCGCCGCGCCACAATCAGCCAATCAGGCGGCCGCGCCGACCGGCAAAAAGTTGCACGCTAAAAATGGCCGCTCTGATAGGAGGGACTTGCGGCTCAGCAGCATGGTTGAACCCCAATGAACTGGTATGATTGTATTAAGCGCATCATTAAGTACATGCACGGCAGTTTCCCAGGACGAAATGGAGCCTGAAAGTAGCAGAAGTACTGCATGTTCAGGAACTGCGGAAGGCTGCCAGAGATGAACGATGCAACGTCATTGACGCGTTTGTTTCCGAGGAATTCGTTTCCAGAGAAGTTACAGGGTCTCATCACCAAGAGCATGACTACTTTGCCTGTGCCGAAACATCTCTTCCTTTAAAGAAAGGTGAACTGGGCTGCGTTCCTGATAGAACTGTCAGGAAATACACCACTGCACCATAATGAAGACTCAAGCTCGCAACCGAAAAACTATTCACACTTTCCGAATATGCAGTCTGTCGCTGATTCATTCGACTGATTATCTAACTAGACAGCGTCCTATTCAAGCATGCCTCTGCTGCAGGCAGATTCAATCTCGGCGTCCTGTTCCCGCCAGTGGTGCGGCGTATATGCGCGGCGCGCTGCCGCCGTCTCGCGGGACCGTCGACCGGCGCCACTCAGGACCGTAGATTGCCCCCTCTTTTCGCGACGTCCGAACTGACAAACGACGCCGAACGTCGGCTCCGCGTCGGCGCCGTTGACTCAGCCGCCCGCTCCCCCGCACCCAATCACCACTTTATCATAGTTTATTGGCCGTTTTATATCGGGGGAGGATATTTTAGAGAATAATACGAAAACGCGCGCCGCCGGCGGAGGGCCTGCCGGCGGCGCGTCGTCGGCGGCGGGGGGGGGAGCGCAGCCGGGGGGACGTGTCCAGCCGACGGCCACGGCCGACCCTCTGAGCGGCGGCCGGCGGCCGTCGCGGCAAAACAGCGCCGGCCAATAATGGGCCGACGCGCCGGCCGCACCCTCACGCATTCAAAATTGGAAATATGAGATTATTTAGGGCCGGGCAGGGGTGGCCGGCGCCTCGTCTCGCCGGACGATCAATCGGTGCGGCCGGCGCCCCAAAAGGGTGCCGCCGGCGCGTGAGTCACGGCGCGGCCATTTTCAGCGCCGCCGGCACGATGGCGGCCGGCCGGCACGCGCGCTGACACGGCCCGTCGCTGCCTCGTGCAGTGCCGCACCGCCGACTCGGACTCGGCGGAGATGTTGGTGATGATGGAAGCATTACTGTTTTGGTATCTCCGCATGTGCCTGGTTCGGATTCGCTCAGCGGCCGAAACTAACTATGCGTCGTTCGAAACGTCAAATCTGTTTGTTAAGTGCGGATCTCCAGTGGACATCATCGAAAGCGGAGTGCTCACAAGGATCTCGTAGAGCAGTCCAGACCAAGTCTGTCTTTGTGTAATCTGGCGAGGCTGTTGTGCTTGCTCTGTACACAGTGTTCCGGGCATTACGCCGGACTGCTGAAACCGTCCGGAACTTGTGTCAGGACTCGGTACAGCGCGTGGAAGGAGGCATGCCGCTGCAGGCGGCACAGTTGATATTCTTACGTCTAGCGGCCGCGGCGGTCCTGTTCCTGCGACGGCCGGGGGGCCACCGTCACGCGGAGTCCGGGACCTGGTCCGGACAACATCCGGCGCCGGCCGGCCGAGCGTCGGTCGGCCGGCTGCTGTTTACCAGTTGAGCGGAGCCGGCCGGCCCACTTCCGCGGCCGCGCAAGAATGCGATTTCCCCGGCTCCTATTGTTTATTCCTCTATGTGTCTTTCTCCCGCGCGGTCCCCATTCCCGAGGCCGAAACGCGGAAAACAACGGGCGGCCGCGACAATGGCGCCCTGCCGCCGCGTCTGGCGCGGTCATTGCAATGTCGCCGCGCTGTCGAACCAAGGACAGGCCGCGCGCTGCTGCGTGTTCGATGCTCAGCGCGTCCCTGCGTGGTCACAATTAATGTTCCGATGTTGTATGGTGCGTCCACGCGCCATACGAGTGCTTGGAAAGAAGACGCGCAAACGTTTCTTTTCCGACATCGAAAAAGTAATTTGAACGGTTAGAAAAAGGCCGCAAGGAGGCGTATCGAATTCATCGCATCGAATTCAAAAATCGCAGCAAAAACGCCCATCCAACGTTCCGCTGGATCTGCACTCGGGGAGAGTGCATTTAGCGTAGTCCAGAAGAGCCGCGTTTGCTTTGAATAGTTTGAGAAAAAAAGAAATACTCACAAGCAGCCATGCTGTGCTCCGGACTCTGGAAGTGTTTTTGGCATTTTGACTGTTGAATATCGTACCAAAAGCCATCTGGGTCGTGCCTCGGGCGCGTCCCAGCATCTGCCATCGAGACAAGGGCCGGTGGAACCTTCTAGAAAGAGGTAGACTCACGGTCTGTGAGAAATGGAACAGCCAATTGCTCTCTCTCTGACGCACCATAACGGGTCAAAATCCGTTCGAAATGGTCGGAGAAAGCCGGTTAGCCTCGCTCGCGGATGTGGACCAGCATGTCTGCGTGCTGAGAGACCAGCAGCTCCGCCGGGGTACGGATCAGCTGTCCTGTTGGCTGAGAGACCAGCACTTTAGACCGAGAGACCAGTGTTTGTGCCGGCCCGGTGGGCAGGTCTGCCGTCCAGGCGACCAAAAGAATTGGTGGCTGATCGGCATTTGTTCGGTAGACCTTTGCTATGAGATGTGTGATTTGGGGGCAGATTTTTGCAGAAACTCTTCTGAGTCGAAAGTAGTTTCAGGAAGGACTCGTGGACCGAGCTATTATCCATATCAGGCTAAGGTCAAAGATGTAGCTGCAGTCCAGATGCCAACAGGAGTTAATGCGAATGACAAAGAATGCATTTTAATTTGCGTACTATAAGAATGAATTATCTGAATGCGCAAGAAGTGTCCCAAAGCGCGAGTGCGATTTAAAGAATGAGTTCTGTACGTTGCCGTGCCTCATATCAGGCCTGTGCTCAATGTGCATAGGTACCATGAAAATGCCCTGGTTTGCTACTTGCAAGCCTGGTCAGCAGGACTTAACCAAAATTTTATTTGATTGCGCAAGGAGCTATTCCAACACCGGGCTGTAACACTGGCAAACTGAAAAGCGTTACCCCACTAGCCCGGCTCCCGAACGTCCTCTTATGAGAGACATTGCCAGAGTTCCTGACACGACACCGTTCGAAAAGTGTTACGGGCAAACGCCCGCAGCCCGTGCGGACGCACGCACTCTGCGCAGAGTCTCACCGGCACGCAGGGAAACGGTTATGTGGGTCACCGTTTTAACCCACTTTACCCCGCAAACAAACAACAATGGCGGCGCGGCGCAGCGCGGCGCGGCGGCGGCGGCCGCGCGGCCCGGCCGCCCGCCAGAAGGGTTGTGCGTGTGCGTGTGCGTGCGTCGGCCGCTCCCGGTCCGCTCGCGCCCCGGCCGCCGGTGCGGCGCGCCTCCTCTGTAGGTGAGCGGCTGCGGGATCGAGTGATATCCGAAGAACCGGAGAGAAGGCTGGCTACTTTATTTATGAGACGCTCCTGTTTCGTGGAACTGAGATAAACGAAGGGCAGTGATCTTTTCTACTTAACATGTCTTGGCGTAGAAACGGTCTACGAGGGAGCCGTTTCTACGCTTCTCCCTCGTAGACCAGTTTTGACATTTACTGTCGAACTTTCTTAAACGTTCCTTTTTTTGTTACTTCCAACGCCTTTGCTCCTACACCTTTATCAAACGTAACTTTTGCGTAATTATATCCTGCCGATGACAAGCAATGATGCGTCCTACGGTTTAAGTCCTTTGTGGATGGGATACAGCGCAATTTGGGAAAGCTGAGACCCTTCTTGAAGGACTGATGGGCCCCGAAGGGCAGAATTTCCGAGTTACATTCTCAAGCCTAATGCTCAAACAAAAAGGAAAGAAAGCAGACATGTAGACAGCACCTGACGAAGTGAACAATGCTAAATGTTTTCTTTTCTTTTTTTTAATACGAACATTTGATCGAAACGTACTTTCAAGGGATAAAAGGCAGACCTAATAGTTGCCGGGAAGAACGATTCTCGTCGTACTTCTCGTCGGCCGCCCTTGCTCTGTAGGAAGGGATCCGTCTGGCTTGTGGCAGATGTTTGAGCGTTTCATTGCGGGCGTCATTGGAACTCACGGAACGACATAACTTACTCTTACGCTTTCCTTTATCTGCTTGTGATATGGAATTGCCAGGCCCTGTATAAGTCTGCATAGGTGATTTTCACACGAAATAGGCAGGGAGCGAAACTGCTGTCTCAAGCTGACTTATCCTTCCGGAACACAGTATGCTGAGCACAGCGTATCTGGTCTGGAGGCTTATCGACTGTCCTAGGCTCCGACATGCCTCTTTGGTCCTAACTCTGCGTCGGTCCGTCTTTGGCTCAGAAACGCATCTGGTTCTAATTCCTCGCCGGTCTGGAATATGTCCAAGAATGTACCTTTCGCTGGATATATTCTTGATGATTTGGGCTCCAATTAGAGCTTATCTGGATTTGCAATTAGCAGATATATTGGTTTGAGTTCAAGGATAGTTATTGGTTCGGATGTCAAAGAAAATGGTTTTGTCCAATAGTTGACCTCCAGATCGATGCCATTCATCCTATTTGCTAGCCTTTTTACAATATTTACGAGGAAGGGAGCTCATGACGCCTAAGCTTGTACCCATGCTAATTTTTCCGGAGTATAATTTCACGTAGTCCTGTACTTTGACCTCTGCGCCGTTACGTTGCAAATATATGAACTACTTTTTCAGTACGGAGGAATCAGTGCGTCGTCACCTGAGTGTCCTTGCATTGGGCACTTTACCCTTTGTGCTGTGGGACTAGCACGGTCTGATGTAAAAACCTCTAAATTACCAGAATGGGTTAATGCATGACATTTCTCACGTGCATCATTGCGTAATCAAGCCCTGAATGCTGTCGTGCAGGTATGTGCTTCCTTGGACGAACCGCAAAAGACCCTTGAAGGGATTTTATACATTCTTGCACGAGGGGCTTGTGCCGAAGGCCAGACTTCGGCCCCTGGCCGAGTTAAAAATGCATTTCTTCCCCGATAGAGCTCAGTAACATCTATATCGTAGAATTCTTAGCATGACGTTGAGGAACATGAGATATGTCATCTTTTACACTAATAAAAGGACATAAATGTAGCAGATATGGGCCTGGATTCCGATGGAATGCAGGTTATCGCAGTGTTGCGTGTAACCTCTCGTTGACCTACCTGGGCGTGTCAGAGCGTCATCTCGGAAAGGTTGTGTCCCTCCGGCGCAAAGCGGCGCCCAGGTGACGCAACACTAACCTTGGTCATCTTAGAACCCGGCGCAAAATGAGAATGACCTGCATTCTTTCGGGATCCCTGCACATGTCCGAAATTTACTTATAATACATGACTTAAACGCATTCTTGAATATGAAGAATGCGGAGTACCCCTACATTGGTTTAACAGAGTACGATATTAACAATTTTGTGTCGTACGGCAAATCGTGCGGGAAAACGAATCATACTCTTTTCTTGCAAGGCAGCATTCAGCTCTTAATATGCATTGAATACGCGGAAAACTTTGGACTTTGTCTTGAAAAGATGTACCAAATCTCGGCGATGTACAAAGAATACAGCTCTCGGTGAAAGTACCTCAGTCAATATTTCTGTTTTCGAACCAGCTCGTCTAAATAACTTTTCCGTTTTTTTTTGTCTTGGTTTTGTTTATGAATGCATATGCTTTGTGCGATAGACCAACGAAGGAGGTCAGCATATTTGTTTCTGTAAATTATGTGGTCGCATAAATGCGCGAAGGAAATTTCGCCATTTGATTAAAGACGCGAGAACACCTACTAAACAGGGTCCTTATTATTTCATGTCTATACCTTCTAAAAGCCGTGTAACCGCATACCACCGCTCAACATTTTCTCGCCGACTCAAAACTGGGCCTACCAGGCTGCTGATTTGGTTTGACGTATCTTGTGCGTGTGCATGTTTGTCCGTCCCAGTACCATGTCTTGTTTACATTTTTCTCCCGAGCGACCGAAAGTCTGGATTTACTCCGTCAAACGACCCAAAGTCGGGGCTCTGGCGATTTCCACTCGTGTCGCCAACCTTAAACCTGGCCGACTCCGAGTATGTCGTCATCACCAACCCTAGACCCGGCAGGCCCGAGTTCGTATATGTCATCAGCGCCAACGAACCGGGCAACTTTCACTGGCAGCACCTATTTTTGGGCGGCGGGGGAGCGGGAGCATTGGCCGATCACAAAACGCCCCGCTGTCCGCTCCTCAAAGGGTTGGCCGCACTGGCGGCGCCGGAAAACAGGGCACTGTGGCACGTGCCGGGCAGGCCTGTTTTCCTGTTCCGCTTCCTACTGCCGGCACAGGTGGAGTTCCCCGGCCGCCGGCCTGTTTGCCGATCCATATTTTTGTCATTTGCGGGAGGCGTCGGGAGGGTGGGGAGTCGCTGGCGGCCACACCAAAACAGCGCGCCGCCGCGCCGACGCCAGCGCCGCCACCGGCGACGGCCGCAACTACGGCCCGCATGGACGGGGTTCGCCGAAGGGGAAGGCTTTGACGGCTTCATCAGGGTAATGGGTCAGACGGATTGAAAATTGGAGGGAGGGCACCAAGCCGCGAGAGAGATATCCTGGGATTGAGATGTTCAAGGTTGCAAAGATATGCATTCTTGAACACTTTGTTACGAAAACGTTCGTCGCTCCAGGTACGTGCTCCCGTGCATGTTTTACGATATTGATTAAAGATCGAAACGTTACCAATGTAGTTGGTTCATGTCTGCTTTGCGATGTTTCTGCCAAAAGCTATGGCCGCGAAGGAAAGTGGTTTTGAGTAGGGTTTGATGTCTCGTCATTCCCACTTTCTTTCAGGCACACAGTGCGTTGTTGAAGAACATGTTTCCATTACGCAGCTTAGCACATTTGCTGATACGCAGTTCTCAAAATTCGTGACGCAACGCTTCACATTTTCCTCTTGCTGGCCACAAACGCAAAGCAGCCGACCAGTGCGCAGCACGCGGTGCTCCCGAGGGGAGCCCTTTTGTCCACAGCAGACATTACGCATGCCTTTGTAGCCGGCCGGTGACCCGTTGGTCCCCGCGTGACGCCATCCAGGGGTCAAAAATCGGCCCCCGGTAACGCGGAAGTGCGTCAGGCGTGTTTTCCGCGATTTTACTGGGCGAAAGCCAGCCTGTTTACGTGGCCCACTTCTGCGGCGGGGAGGGCGAAAGGGGAGCGGCGCGTCGGCCTGCGCGTGGCTGCGTGTGCGTGAATGCCCGATAACCGGGTCGCCGCGCGGAGGTGAACGGATTCCTGACAAACAGTTCCGCGTCCTGCGCGCGACGCCCGCCGGCGCGGCGAGGCCGTACCGCTACCCGGACAGGACGCGACCCTAGACCGCACCGCCTAGCAAGACCACAGACCAGGGACTGTTTAAAACGCACACTGACGGACAACAGGCCACAGAGCACAAACCAGCACAAACCGCAAACCAGCTGCTTAAAACGCACGTGGCAGAATCTGGAAAAAGATCGCCGATTAGGGATTGTTATAGGAGACGAGCTCGTCCTGTGAGGAATGTCTGGAATGGCGCGGTGCCGCTTTCTGTCAGTGACATGAGAATTAATTTTGCGAGATTGTCTCCGTAGCATTTAAGACCACCCGTTTGTGGTAAAATATTTTGTCTACCAGTTAGCGGATCGCAGTAACTAGTGAACGGCTGACACGGCATTGAAGCGTAACGTTCTCGTCCCTCTCCCCAGGCATTCCTTGAGGCTTTAGCCTCTCCACTCGCCCCGATGCTGGAGGAGCCTCTCAAGATGGGCTCCGGCTGCGAGCACACGAGCGGTGGCACCTCCGACAGTTACCAGGGCTCGCTACGGTCGCCGGCACCGCCGGCCGGCCCGCCGCCGCCGCCGCCGCCGCCGCCGCCTCCGCCGCCAGCGCCGCCGTACCCGCCGGTGGGTGGCCCGCCAGCCGATCCGGGCCGCCAGCCGGAGCCGGCCGCGCCGGACGCCCTGTACGCCGGCGGGTACGGGTACCCGGCGGGCGGCCGCGGCGCCCGACCGGCCGCTCTGTTCGCCGACAAGCCGCGGGAGGAGTCGGCGGCCGGTGCCGCGCCGCCCGAGCCGCCGCGTCGGCCGTCGCCCGAGGCGAACGGCTTCGACGGCGGCGGCCTGGCGGCGGCCGAGCCGGCGGACGAGCGCGGCCGCGACGGCGCGGAGCCGGCGGCGGGCGAGCGCCGTCCGGAGCCGGCCGACTCGCCGGCGGCCGAGCGGCGCCGCGCCGACTCGGTGCTGCGGTTCGGCGAGCGGCGCCCGGAGCCGGCCGAGCCGCCGCCGCCGGCCGAGCTCGGCGACGTCGGCCCGCCGGCCGAGCGCTCGGCCTGTCCGGCCGAACACGAGGACGCCGGCGACGACTTCGAGCCGGGCGAGCCGAGCGGCCCGCCCGGTGAGGGTTTCGACAGCGGCAGCGACGGCTTCTGCAGGGACAGTCAGGCCGAGACGAACGGCGGCAGCGCGCCGGGCCTGAACGCCCTGCAGCGTCTGCAGCACGCCCTGGAGAAGAACGGCACATTCAACGTCTACGGCGACGAAGCGCCCGGCGGCGGCGGCACCGAGATCTACCAGTGTCACCTCTGCTCGTACACGGGCAGCTCCAAATTCCACTTCAGCCAGCACATGCACTCGCACTACGACTTCAAATGCTCACAGTGCGACTACAGCACGCACTCGAACGTCAGCCTCAAGGAGCACATGAAGGAGGAGCACAACATCGAGATCAAGGACTACATGGACGAGCCGGGCGTGCGGGTGCCGCGGGTGAACGCCTCGGGCAAGGTGCGACTGCACAAGTGCAAGTTCTGCGACTTCAAAACGGCCACGCAGGTGGAGCACTGGGAGCACCTGAAGAGCCACATCGCTCCGGAGAAGCGGTTCTGGTGCCACGTGTGCCCGTTCATCACGGACGTCAAGCACCACCTCACCTACCACCTCCGAAACCACTTCAACTCGAAGCCTTTCAAGTGCAACAAGTGCGAGTACTCCTGCGTGAACAAGTCCATGCTGAGCTCGCACATGAAGTCCCACACTAATTTCTACCAGTACCGGTGCGGTGACTGCAACTTCGCCGCCAAGTATGCCAACGCCTTGAAGAACCACCTGCGGAAGGAGAAGCATCGTCCGGGCATGGTCCTGAACCCGGACGGCTCCCCAAACCCGTTCGTCATCATCGACGTGTACGGCACGCGCCGCGGGCCCAAGATCAAGAAGGACGATAACGGCATGCCGATCCTGCCGTCGTCGCTGCAGGAGAACTACGTCAACTTCATCCAGACGCAGACCAAGTACATTACCAGCCCCAACAGCCAGTGCGCGCCCTTCTCAACGACGTACATCAAGGCGGAGCCGGCGATCGAGAGCCCCGAGTCGAAGATGGCGCTGCCGCGGGGCTACATCCGCTGTGACATGTGCCCGTTCAGCACGGCCGACCGCGACCAGCTGACCAAGCACATGATGAACCATATGACGCCCGACAGCCAACAGCACGAGGAAGCGTCGCCCGCCTCGTCCAAGTCGGGCGAGGAGGGCCGTGAGCCGGCTGGCGGCCTCGGCCGGATGGAATTGCTGCGCAGCGCGCTGGCGCAGCCGGCCCGCCTGCCGCCGGCCGCCTCGCCCCCGGCGCCGCCGCCGCCGCCGCCGCCGCCCCCGCCACCGCCGGCCTACCGGCGGCCAGAGCCGACGGAGCCGCCGCGGCTGCCGCAGTACGACTCGCTGGCGGCGCACCGCGTGCGCGAGTACTTCAGCCGCGCGCTCCAGTCTCCGTTCCTCTACAACCTGTCGATGGCGGCCGGCCTGAACGGGGGCGGGCCGCCGCCGGCCGGCCTGCCGCTGCCGTTCAGCATGAGCCGGCCGACGCCGCCGCCACCGCCGCCGGCGCCGGCGAGCCCGCCGCACACGCGCGTGTCGCCGCGGCCGAGCTCGCCGCCGGCGTACGAGCGGGCTGGCGCGCAGCAGGAGTCGCCGCAGCCGAGCTCGCCGCCGGCCGGCCTGGAGACGGCGCTCGACCTCAGCCGGCTCGGCAAGCGCTCCAGCAGCGACGAGTCGCCGCCGCCGCCGTCCAAACACCGGCGCAAGGGCCGCGCCCAGAAGCTGGAGCTGATCACGCAGCGTCTGCAGGGCGGCGGCTCGCCGCAGCACTCGACCGGCAGCCGCGATCGCAGCAGCTCGCCCGAGCGCAGCCTCGAGGAGCCGGCCGACTGGAAGGCGGCCGCCCACACCTGCCACAACTGCGGCATCGCCTTCAAGGACCTCGTCATGTACACGATGCACATGGGCTTCCACGACTACCGGCGCCCGTTCAGCTGCAACAAGTGCGGCGAGGAGTGCCGCGACGCCATCGCCTTCTTCTTGCACATCGCCCGCGTGCCCCACTCCTCGTGAGGTCGCCGCCGCCGCCGCCGCCGCTGTCGGCCGCGCTGTCCTGGTGTTGCCGTTTCGGGCGCGGCGGGCGCTCCTGTGCCTTGTCGAGACTGCTAGCACCCGACTGGGGAATCGGAAGCGGCCTTCGGACCTGTCGTGTGCCTGCGGCAGAAATAGACCATGTGCTGATTACGGTAGCGTATTTTTATCTCGTTTTGTTAGTGGATGTATTTAACTTCGTGGCATTGACTGGCCATTTAGCAAAGGTTTGTTACTTTCAGTTTTGCGCGAGTCATCTTCGATTTCTTTATGTTTGGGAAATATCGGTATACGTTATTGGTGGTTGTCCCGATTATCTAGTCTGGATTCAGGATGTTTTTTTATTGAGTGGCTTACCTCACTAGGCCGTACAGTGCACTACTGTTAGTGCATTTATTGTACAGAAACTTAGATGTGCTGAATCACTTTTTATACGTTAAGATCGTCAGTATCGAAATGTCTCAGGGATGTTCAGGGCTTAATGAGTGCTCACATGTACGGTTTTATAGCAAGGCATTTTATCAATCACTCTGCGACCTCTTCATGCTTTTCAAGTGTCGTTTGGTCACTGTCGTGAGCTTTTATCTTTTTGCGTGCTCCAGTGTTGAACCCGACAACACTGCACCTCATTGGCTGCTTCCTGTGGGCCTCGTTGCCTTATTTTACTATTGTGGCGTGTCTTGAAGCGTTGCACATCGTTCTACAGCACCTATAATACCCTTTCCAGTTCCTCATCACTGGCCTGACTTGCCCAGAAGCCTACCTTGAATCTTGGCCTTCGTCGTCTTTGGCACGATTCTCAAGTCTCGGACGGAACGCCCCCGCCTTCCCTCCCCTGTGCTCTCGCCGAGGTCCACGCCCTAGGAGGGCTTCCGGGGCGCCCTCGGTATCCGTCTCCGACGCCTGGCGCCCCCCAGAGCCGGCGCGGACAGTAGCATCCTCAAGTACAAACAGAGCCAAGCGCCGGCCAGCCGGTCCGGTGCGGCACGACCAGAAGGCAGCCGTGTACATGCAGGTCCCGCTGCCAAGGTCCTCTTCCGAACGACGGCCGTGGCGGGAAAACGTCTGGGCGCCAAAGATCTCAGCCATCACCGGCAACATGGTCCGCATGCTCGGAGACTTGAACTCGATCGCAGCCATTCTCTATGCACCTGTGGGTATTATTTGTTATCCATGTACTGTTGCACTGCGCAAGCAGTGTGCGTCGATGGCTTGTACAACAGTTACGAAAACGGGTTTTCCATTGCCAAATGGTTGGAGTGTGTGCGCCTGTGTGTTTGACACTGGTTTTGTAATTTCTTAGCCTGGATGTGAGATCACTTCTGGTAGTGAGGCTGGTAAATAGTACCCTAGTGCGCTAACGTCGTCAATAAACCAATAAAATGAACCCTTCTTTCCGGCGTTCGAGACAACCAGATTCAGCAGCAGCCGGCGCGAGTTTGTGACAACTGTACAACGACGATGATAGGCCACGCTTGACAAGCTGCATGAAACTTTTCACCAAGCGTGTTCCTGTACTGTACAGCCCGTTTAAATATTCCGCATTTTTAAAGAAGTGGAAGTCTTCTCTAGGTTGCGTTGCGTTACGTGGAAAGTTTCTGAAGACGGGCCGTAAGTCAAGTACCCGCGGAAATGTCCCGTCCTCCGTATGACCCGGACTGCGACAGACGCCCGTCCGCTCCTATGTCTGCAAGCTTACACCTCAGATCTACGACACCGCCCACCTGTGTATAGACGTGATACTGTCTTGAACGGTGTCAGATACGTTAGGGTCGATCCCCTCGACGCCTGGCGCACGTACAGCGACCTCTGCTCGTGCGCCATGACCAGAGACCGATCCGCCTTCATGCGGCAGCTGCGCGGCTGACGACATCGCTGACTGACGACATCGTGTTACGCAACATTCATCAACTTGAATGGCCGGAGACGCATGACGGTTTTAGTCAGGCCGTGCCTAACAGGAATTTTGCTATGCAATTTGTAAGCAATCAACCAAGATAACCTGCTGATCCGCGCGACAGATATGCGTGAATCGTGCCTCCAGTTCAGGTTGCGATCTGTCTCGGACGCAGCCAAAATGGCGTTCGAGAACTAGCCGACTAACATTGCCCCAGGACCGATATCTCGGTAATTCGCAACAGAGGCTAGAGAACGGGGCTCTGCATTCGAAGGGCGACCGGCTCTGGCCAGCGCTACGAATGAAATTCCTGGGATGACGCCGGGCCATGTCCGGTGATCTCAGCGCCCGGTCACACAGCGCAAACAAGATTGTTTCACTATCCCCAGTCACAGGGCCGTAGCCAAGGGGGGGGGGGGGCATGGGGGCTGTGGCCCCCCTGAGCCAAGCGGTCTACACTAGATATATGGCGATTTCGCACGAATATGGAATATTGGTCATTTAAGTGTTGCAAAAGCAAACATATGTATTCCCGAGAGTTAAATATAAGGTCAGCTACATAAAAATCTTGCTTTCTCGTAAAAGTGTTGTTGAACGCCAGTGGCAGATGACAAAATTTGACATTTGCCTTCCCCTGAGGACAATCCTGGCTACGTGCCTGCCCAGTCACAGCCAGTCGGGTGAAAAGTGACGTCTCTACATTCGAGCCTGGAGACGAACGTTCAGGGCTCCTTGCTACTTCTTCGATTGTGGCTGCCAGATTGTGGCTATCACGTGAACGGTCTTGCAAGGGCCGAGAGCCATTCATGCATCGCCAAATCCTCAGATTAACCTGTTTGTCCCTACTGATAAACGCTGGATGGAGTCTGCGGTTTGTTCAAATTTGCTATTAGGTATGTACACTCACATGTGACATTCGGGTTCAGCGCGGTCCACGTCTACCATATTTAGGACCCATGTCTGCCCATCTCTATTAAAGCTGCTTTGTCGTGGTCCCGGCGCATCAGCGACAAAACAGCACCGACGAGTTACCCTGCGGCCGCGTCCTTTGCCGCTTAATGGCGCTTTCTCTACTGAGACATAAATATTGACGCTGACTGTAATTATCAGTGTTTGAGTTTGTCGGGGTCCGGAGAGACGTCTGGGCAGCAGGAAGGCGGATTTCTTGTCTTGGTGTTGCTGAACAGTGTGTTAAATTCATCGCTTCGTGGTGCCCTTTGACGTGTGGAACTATGTGCTTAGTTTGACTTCGCGTTGAACAGGTATGTAAACGCATAGCATCTTGAGCGTTCCCATGTATTTTGAAGTTTCTGTGAAGGATATTTTTCTATGCTGTTGCTTTTAATTGCATGCAAAAAGGTTTGCTACCATTAAGATCAGGAGGTGTATTTTCAAACATGCACTAGAGGAAAGGCAAAGTAAAAGGTGTTTAATATCTGATATGCAAGAATAATGATAAAGATAAACAACATTTTTTGGTGTACCCATCACTTATTTATGATTTATTTATGACAGCTAAGTTGTCAATGCTACAAATATCTGTTGCGAGATGTAGAATCTGCACACATGATAGTGAATCTGCTCCTTGCTGTGCTTTTTCAGGATAGAAAGCCACTCATAGGGATGTTTTGCTTTGGGTCTATATGGATGTCATTTTTGTGCCTTTTCCCAAAACTTTGCATCTGCTTAAAGTCAGGTTAAAAATGCTGGGTGTTCAATGCTAGTCATGCATCATGAATGGCATTTTCTGTACATCCGTCTTTGTGCTAAAAAGAGCAGCCATTATTAATAGGTTTCCTGTTCATTTTCTCTAAAGAGTTTCATACCAACTGGTAAGTTAAGTAGATGATATGAAAATGTCCAAAGAAGTTACCAGGAAAGGAACTGATAGGAAATAGGTATACAGCTGTATGAAAAAAAACAATCATAGGATCTCATTTAATTTCAGTTATTAAGATATGCAGCTCTCAAGTTTTGGTAAGTACAAAGCAAAATTTAATGGAGAACTGTATTTTGAGATAACATTGTAGTCATAGTGCCATTAGCATTTCTGTTTTAAAGGTCCCTAAGAAGTATTTTATTTGTACAAATTTAATTGAAATGTTTTGTTAAGCTGTTCTGGAATCAATATCTCTGGAATCAGTGTCTGAGCATTCTTGTGGCAGTGACTCAGATCCATGTACAAGAGCACACAATGCCAATTAAACAACATAGTTTTGAGGTTACAGTCTAGTGCACAAACTGCAATGTAACCTGCCAGAGAAATACCAAGTGTTGAGGCAACTGAAATCTGCCTGGCCAGGGTGGGAATGGATGGTGGACACTGTGCCACTGAGCTGCCAATACAGCTTCTGTTGGGATGTAGTTGTTGATGATGTGAGTAACCATACATGAAATACTTGTGCAGAAGCATAGTTCATGTGGTGATGCTTTAAACTTTCATGATGTCATTTTCAAAACTAGCCTTATCTGAACCTTTTTGTGACACTGCTTCTTTTTGTATCATGTTTTTGCCCAGCAATATGTGAGGAGTTTACCCTACTTTTCAAATGCCCCATCTTTTTGTTAAATAAATGGTGGCCATGGGCCAAAAAATGCTGGAATTTAGGTAAAAGTAATGATGAGTTTTTGATGTCATTGAAGGAGCATAAGGATGTGATTTATTTTGGTCCATTTCTTGAAGACCAATTTGCTAATGATAGGGATGTTTGTGTTTTTTTTTAATTTTTTCTAGCTCAACACTCTGTATTGGATAAAATGCCACTGGCCAAAGTCTGAAGCATAGCATGCTTGTAAATGACTCCTGTCTAAGTCAGCAGGTACCATTCTGATGATACTTGCACCTTGTTAATTTCCAATGAGTTGAGACCCATGGGTGTGGTGCATCATTATCTATTGATGCACATACCACAGCATGATGTGCATGATTGCAGGCATCAGGGTGCCTGCATTATATGCCAATTCGCACGTCATCACTGAAGATAATTATGCATGTAGGTACTGCTGCTTGCCTGTCTAACCTTCCATCTGCAGTCCCCTCAGACAGCCATGAGCCCGCACCACTGAGCGCCGCCGTGACCTGCGCGCGCCTCTCGCCGCCGCAGGCAGGCCGCCACCATGTGCACCATCCAGCGTTCGGCGGCGCTCAGCGGCCGCAAGCGGTTCCAGGTGACGTACGTGATCAGGGACGAGGTGGAGCGGCGACACCGGGCCGGCGTCAACTCTCTCCAGTATGACGCCCACCTGCAGAGGCTCTTCACCGCCGGACGGGATGGCGTCATCAGGTGAGCGCCGCTGACGGCATCATCAGGCGAGTTCTGCTGACGGCCTCATCGGGTGAGCGCTGCTGGCGGCGTCATCAGGTGAGCGCTGCTGACAGCATCATCAGGTGGGCGCCGCTGACGGCGTCATCGGGTGAGCGCCGTTGATGGCGTCATCAAATGGGCTGCATTGGATGCGTATCCAACCAACATACAGCTTTCTTGATTGAAGTGAAATGAAAATCACGAATTTTTACAAAGGTTTGTAAAATTCCTCTTTTTCTCTTCCGTTGCGTCCGTTTTTCAGAGGATTGCGGGAATTTACGAAACACGTTTTGCCAGCATTATCTGAATAACATTACGCTCTTGCCAAGGTGTCACTGCTTGTTCTCTTCAATTTCCCTTGCATTCGCCAGGATGTGGAACTGTAAGAACGCCAAGGACCCGTACATGCAGTCGATGGAACACCACACGGACTGGGTGAACGATATTGTCCTCTGCTGCGGTGGCAGAAACCGTGAGTACTCAAGTGACTGATGCCGCTTCCTCAGACAGGTGCCTAGAACAGCATCACTGCCCATTAGTCATTTTTCTGGTATTGGTAATAAATTTGTCCTGCCTAGTTGTCTGCATTAAGGGACTCCGGTGGTGATTTTCGCCTTGTGCGCAAGCGTTGTTTGACGACGACAAAAGTAATATCGCTGTGTAACGGAGATGTTGCCCTCTGGTCTTTGTTAGTGATAACGGCAGCATCACCCTTGTTCCCGACAGTGATATCGGCCAGCTCGGACACCACGGTGAAGGTGTGGAGCGCTCACAAGGGCCTCTGCATGTCCACGCTGCGCACGCACAAGGACTACGTCAAGGCGCTGGCCTACGCCAAGGAGAAGGAGCACGTGGCGTCGGCCGGCCTGGACAAGTCCATCTTCCTCTGGGACGTGAACACGCTCACGGCGCTCACCACCAGCAACAACATTGTCACAAGTGAGCCGGGCGACGTCCTGAACCGCAGGGGCCGGGACGGACATCTGCCCTGGAGGGGGGAGGAGGGGGAGAGTGTCTGCCTGGGGCTTTGTGGTAAAGCGGGTACTACTGTCTCGTCGGAATAGAAAAATGTCGGGCGCGAACTGGACCAGCGGCGGATATTTCCCGTTTCTGTTGGCAGTTACAGGGATGAACTGCGATTTGTCTGCGTTTCGCCCGTCTGTTGAAAAGGAGCCTAACATAAATGGAGGCTGCCAGCGAGACTGGAGGCGCCATCTTTGTGAACGAGGCAAACTTGAATGCAATGCAAATCAAGTACAGACTGCTTGGCTAAGAGGGATGGCTCCCCATGCCTCCTTGGCAACGTTCAGAGACATAATAGGTTATTTTCGTGTAATAATCGTGTAATTTCCGAGTCCGCCTCGACCCAGCTGTATGCGATTCACAGAAGGGCCCAGTGGTTTGATGAATGTCACTGGTATGTTACCTGGTCCTACCCGATACACCAATGCTCATTGTCTAGAACCCTCCACTATGAATTGTGCCGGTTTTCTCGCTTGTTTGGTAAGACTGGCGAATCGCTCCTCAGTTTGCCAGACCACACCGTCATTCGCATTCAAATTACACTACTTCATGTAATTCTGTTCTTGTTTCAGCTTCCTCCCTGAACGGCAGCAAGTTCAGCATCTACAGTCTGGGAATGAACGAGCTGGGCACGGTGGTGATAGCGGGCAGCACCGAGAAGCTGCTGCGGGTCTGGGACCCACGCACCTGTGACCGGTTGATGAAGCTCAGAGGTATGCCACCGCCGCCACTGCTGCCGGCCTGCGCCTAAGTTCGCACCAGCAAATTTTCGAGGGGCTGCCACAAGTGGTTCTACAACGTAAAGTGGCAGTATATTTGAAAAAATCGCAGTGATGTGAATTTTACCCTTGACGACCTTGTCCGAGGCCATGACATCTCTTGGCTTACGTCGGCATCCGACACCTGCACCTGACATCTTAGATCTACGTTGACATCTCATGGCATTGCACCACGTATGGCTAACTCTAAGCCGACTTACACAGCGATGATGTTGACAGAAATCAAGTGAACTCGAAGTAATAGTAAAATCGTAAAGTGTCGTCTTTATAACGTCATATCATGATCTTGCGTGACTCGACGAAAACCTTTCCATCAAAATGTCCTCAATTAATGTACCGAAGGGTGCTAAATATATGACGGCGCGGCTCCGTTCGGTGGCGGAGTTTGCGGCAGAAAAGTTGGAGCCCCTCAGCAGGTGGCAGGTTGCAGCGGTGCTGTTCCATGTCTGCAGGTCACGCCGACAACGTGCGCTCCGTGCTGGTGAGTCGGGACGGCACCCAGTGCCTGTCGGGCTCCTCGGACGGCACCGTCAAGCTGTGGTCGCTCGGCCAGCAGCGCTGCATCACCACCCTGCAGCTGCACGACTCGGTCTGGGCCCTGCAGGTGGGAGCCGGCGGCCGGCGGAGCGGTCCGCGTGTTCGGCGGGGTCGGCCGCCGGGACGCCGGGGTCGGCCGGGCGCCGTGGCGCCGGGGTCGCGGACACCGCGCACGCCGGCGCCCGGACACGGGAACGAGCGATCGGTTGTGCGTGGGGATGCGAGCCGTGAGCGGCGTGGCAGTGATGATTGTTTACGCTGCTGCATTACGCGGCACTTAATCCGATGAATTCATTGACTGTCTTTGTTTGTCATTTGGTTGTGAGATTGGGTCACCTGTCTCCGTCGATGTGGTGTGGTGCGTTGTACTTGAGTGACACCCATTTATGCCTTTCCCCGGGTCAATCACGATTTCAGCCTGGTGTACTGTATACAGTATACTGTACTGTATGCTCTGTGCT
This sequence comes from Capitulum mitella, assembly GCA_030062745.1. Taxonomy (NCBI): domain Eukaryota; kingdom Metazoa; phylum Arthropoda; class Thecostraca; order Pollicipedomorpha; family Pollicipedidae; genus Capitulum; species Capitulum mitella. The sequence goes on along the minus strand of CP099841.1, from coordinate 21,034,685 downwards.
ATACTGCTTACTGTGTGCTTTATACGGTATACTGTGTACTGAGACGGCCGACTGTAGGGTGTGAGTGTGATTACCGCTGCACGTCTCCGCAGGTCAGTCACGAATTCAGCCGGGTGTACTCGGGCGGCCGGGACCGCCGGCTGCTGGTCACCAGCCTGAGGAAGCCGGACACCAGCGTGCTGCTGGCAGAGGAGTCGGCCTCCATCCTGCGCATGGCGCTGGTCGGCGACGACTCCATCTGGGTCTCCACGTCCGAGAGCTCCGTGAAAAACTGGGTTAGTCCGCCGGCGCGGTCACGCGCCGCACGGTCCGGCCCGCAGCTGCTACTGGTGAGGCTTGGGCTGGTCTTCTGGCTTAGACCCGTAGTAGGGGTGCGGCATATTGCCGTGGTAAGGGTGCTCCTGTGGTTGAAAGGTTTCGGGCTGGAGTTCGGATAAGGACGAATTTTATCACCAGCTCGAGAGGCTGCGATGCGAATCGGACCCTGGCTATCGAAAACCGCAATGAATAAGCTGATAACCAACTTACCGGCTTGGGTGTATAATGCTTCCATGTTTTGGCCACTGTCATGCAATATTATGCGCCATAGTCTGTAGGTTTGTTCTTGAGGCCTCCGTGGGAAGTGGAAATCCACTTTTTATCGAAGAGGTGTCGTTGGACGCGGTCATAGTGTGATGGGTACTGCGGAAACATTCTCATGGGTTATGTGAGTTATTGCTTTGATTTTCAGTCGCTGAAGAATGTGGAGAAGCGGCTGGAAGATGCCTCGTACGATTTTGTCACTCCGGTGGCGACCAGCCCTACCCGTGTCATAGAGGGTGCTCCGAGCATCAAACAGTGCAAGGTTCTCAACGATAAGCGTCACGTGCTAACCCGTGACAGTGACGGCCACGTGGCTCTCTACGACGTGTTGCACGTGAGTTTTTGCGAGCTGGACTTGCTATTTCGGGGTGAAGGTGGAGAAGTCAGTGGAGCGGACCACTGTGGGATTTGAATTGGGTTAACCGGTAGGCTCTGAATAGCAGTGTGTCGTGTTGTTGGGTTTAGAATCAAAGAGGCTCGAACTGTATGTTGTCTCCATGGTCCATGTCCAGAATAGTTCGACCACGCAGCGTGGGAGAATACTAAGGGCGAGCCATATGTTGATGCTGAATGTGGAAAAGCTGTCATGGCTCATTTCGTTGTCTTGAAAAAAGATTCCATGCTGTCACGGGATAGGACGTTATCTTTCTTTTTTAAAGGAAATAGACGACAGTCTCCGTCGTTTGGATCAGCTGCGGTCTTTTCCGATCTTCGAATGGCCAGAATGTCTTGAGCCTTGTCTCTCTGGCCGTCACCGCTCTGTTGGCAGGCCAAGAAGGTGGAGGATCTCGGCCAGACGGACCTCGACGCCGAGGCCGAGAGGAGGTTCAAAATGGTCTACGTGCCAAACTGGTTCAGTGTCGACCTGAAAACCGGGGTAGGAGGGATATCTGCGACCGGGGAAACCTTGCTCGGGACTCGGTTGTTGCTAACATGATGTGACGGCGTGGTTACACAGTGCTCAAGTTCATGACATTGTATTTGTCCAGTTAAGTGTGATTAAAGAAGCCTGAAATCGAATTGGTACTTCCGGAAGTCTGCGCTCATTCTTAATAGTAATGGTTGTTTCTGGCCTTTTTTGCAGAAACGATTGCTCCTTACCGCCGACGTATGCCGAATTTCCGGTCGCTGTGAGCTGTTTTGTGATATCTTCAGACTGAAAACTCGGTGTGCGTCGTTGTGCGGCACGTTTGTGCCCTGCCGACAGTCTGTTTCGTCCACAGTACCTGTCGGTGCACTTGAGCCAGGACGAGATCGACTGTTTCTCGGCCTGGGTCAGCGCCAAGGACGCCGGCCTACAGACATCGGACGGTGTGGACCAGAAGGGTGGGTGGACGTGCTGTTCGGCAGCGGGCGGACCGAGCCAGCAGCGGACCCGACCTCTCCGCAAACCTCAGACTGGGAAACGATCTCGAACCCATTTTTAGGTTTCTAATTTTGTTTGTTTGAGCGCACATGCTTTTTTGTGTGATTCTGGTACCTGTGAGACACGGTAGTTTGTGGAAGGCAGGTGTAATTCGCGATGATAGATTTGGTTCCCTCCTCTGTTTTTTTTTTATCTGAACTAGGAGGCAGTTGAGTGTTACTCCTAAACACATGCAACCTAACCGCGAAAACAAGAAGCTTCTGTCGGCTAGCGATTGTGTATGTTTCATCCGCTCGAAATGTTTTCTGCAGTTCTGTGCCAGTCGTTGATAGTCCGTTAACAAGGATGAGTCGTAGTTCAGTTCTCCAAGTTTCAACGAACAAAAACTGCCGTAGCGCGGAACTGTTTCCTGCTGCTGGCCTGACCCGCACCTTCCTGTTACAGTGGTCAGCCGCGGTGCCTCCTCTGTGCGTGCCGTCCTGTTGCAGTGCTCTCCGGTGCGGCCTGACCTCGCCGCTCTATATTTCAGTGAACTACGGCCGCCTGCTGCTGCAGGCGCTGCTGGAGCACTGGCCGCGCACCTTCCAGACGGAGCCGGCCGCCGAGCAGGCCGCCGACGGCCAGACGCTGGCCAAGCCTGTCGGCAACGAGTACTTCTCGGTGCCGCCGCACACGCCCGTCATATTCAGGTGAGGGCGCTGGCCGCGCGGCGTGGATCTGGAACGCAATTATCGTGATTTGATCATGTGGCCGATGTAAGCTTTTCCGTATTGTTATAGTTTGTCGTCCAATTGCGTGATGTCTCATTGTTTTTGGTTTCCGCCTGAACGCCGGCAGAGAGAATGAATAGTTCATCACTCGTTTACTTGTGGCATGCTTCCTTGTCATATCGCTCGAGCGTGAGAAGACTCTTCCACGTTTTAACTGCATGGCCTTTTCTTGCGAAACGTCGGCGCTGGATTTTTGTCATCGCCGACTGTGTTGGTTTCAGCGAGGCCGGTGGTCGGTTTTTCTACCGCCTCCTCTGTCGGGACGCGGTGGGCGAGTCGGAGGGAACCCTCAACGAAATGGTACCCGACTGGGTGGTGGACTGTGTTGTGGAGCGGAACACGCCCAAGTTCATCAAGGTTCCGTTTTACCTACAACCGCACGCTTCAGCATCCAGCAGCATTAAAAATCAGAAAAAGTAAGGACGTTTCTTTGTGCGACGCGCGTAGGTTTGATTGAGACGATCACTGGTTGGGTTCAGTGGAAGAAATGCTATTGGGAATACTTTAGAACTTTGGGATTACATGACACGACACATAGGAAAATAGTACGAATTATGACGTCATGGCATGGCGCAATGTTTAAGCTATGAAATTAAGTGAACGCTGTAGACGACGAAGCAGTTATCGTTGGATTTGTTTAAAGTAGTGCACATGCGATTCTTCATTAACGCGCAAAAAACCTGGTAGATGCGCAAAAAAATGTGGCGCTGAGAAAATGAATCACTTTTCCACTCAATAAGCATAGTCATTTTGACTGAGCACGTCCAATGATTCCAGGGACCGGTTGATCGCGAACGACTTCATCCAGGTGCGGAAGGTGGTGGAGCACGTATACGAGAAGGTGCTGGGCGCCAACTCGGAGGGTGGCGGCGGCGTGGCGCAGCCGGCGGCGGCCGCCTCCGAGCCGGAGCGGGCCGAGTCTGCCAGTCTGGCCGAAGACCGGGTCGAGCTGCTCTGCAATGACCAGGTGCGGCCCGGCGGCCCACCCGCCGGGACGTCAGCGTCTCCTCGGGGCGGAGGCGGCCGCGACGGGCGGCGTTACCGCGGACCGTAGCGGGGTCGTGAGTTGAGGCTGACGCGGTGGATTTTGGATCTCGGGGCTCTTCAGTGCCCTGTGGGCTGTCTGGTTGACGCGGTTAGGCTTTTACAACGTGGTCGATGTTTAAAATCCCGCGGCGATGAGGGTGTATGTTGGTGTACTTACCGTCCACGTGGAGAAGAGGTATGGCGAATTATGACCGTTGTGTGGTCACCGTGATGCGTTTACTTAACCCCGGTGGCTTATAGCCGGAAGGATCCAGCACTGGCATCAACATTAGCTCGAATGTCAATGGAATGGGCCCTTTCAGCGGAAACGGATCGTTAATCAGCGTGCACTTATATGTTATCTGTATGCCCCCCCCTCTATATATCTCCAGTACCGTTCTCCGGGTGTCGACAGGTGCTGGACCTGAACATGGACCTGCGGACAGTGCGACACTTCATCTGGAAAAACTCGGCCGACCTGCAGCTGCACTACCGGCAGATCAAGTAGGCCGGCCGCCGCGCCGGTCTTCCCCCCGGCGTGCACCGGCAGCTGACTGCGGCAGCCGTCCGGCCGGCGGCCCTTCCACGGCGCAGTCGGTCCAGCTCAGCGGCGCCCTCCCCGAGAGGTCCGTGACGCCGAACTGAGGAGCCCGCGGAGACGGGACGTCCGCAGTGAACATTGGCCGCCCGGTGGCCGTCGGGCCGACCGGCGCCGCGCCAGGCTTGGCCAAGCATTCCCGTCGCGGCGTCCTCCAGGTGTGCTGAGCCGCCGGCCGAGCCTGCGGCGTTCTCCAGGTGTGCCGAACCGCCGGCCGAGCCTGCGGTGTTCTCCAGGTGTGCCGAGCCGCCGGCCGTAGTATTCTCCAGTCGTGTCCTGCTGCCCAGTGGGCCTCGTCCTCGGGTGGCGTCCGCTAGCTGACGTCCAGACTGCGGCCCTGCGCCCGCGCGGGCTGGCGGGGCCGGTGATCCGGGGCCCACGTGACCGGTGATCTGGGGCCCACGTGACCGCTGATCCGGGGCCCGCATGGCTGGTGATCCGGGGCCACGTGACCGATGATCCGGGTCCCACGTGGCGTGCGGCACCTCAGCGTCACGCTGACCGGACCTTCCAGAGCTCCTGTTAACCGGCGACCAACCGTGGGCCACAGCTGGTCCAGCGGCCGATGCCCGGGCGTGGCTCCTGTTCGTCAGAGCGTCGGACTGCAGTGGCGAACTGCGGGCAGGCGGGCGCCACCCCGTAACGTGTGTTGGACGGCCTCGAAGCACTGAAGGCGACCATGACCAGTGTTGGGTGGGCGTTATGCACTGAAGGCGATCTCGTTGTTCCTATTACTATGGTGTAATGGTGCAATTCTTACGTTGTCATAATGGCGTCGCGGATTCGAGGAGAAACACGTGAGCATAACGAATTTCTCATTCTTCGTTTCTCAAGTCACAGAACATTGTTTTCGGAGGTCTGCAGCATGCGAAGAAATGGGACACTGCCCTGGGGAAGGTGTTCGGCGAAACGTAACTTACAACTCAAAAGCCATCCACTAAACTCATGGTGCCTCTCGTTCTCAAAGTTTAGGTGACCAGTGTGCAACATGATATGGCTTTTTATGACTAATGGGCTAAAACGTGCTTCCATGATATTCACTAATATTCGCCGACCGTCAGCGTTGGAGGTCGCCCAGTTTTCTCCAGTCGCTCTCTACCACAGCGCTGCGAACCCATTCAAGACCCGAAAACGACGCCGCCACAAAGTCCCCAGCCCTGTCTCCGCCGACGCCACTGGCTGTGGGCGCGCCGGACACCGTTCGACTGTCACCGACCGCCGCACAGCCCCTCAGGCCTCGCGTCAGAACGTCAGGTATGCCGTGTCGAACGCCGACGTGGCACGGCAAATTCAGACAACGCTGCGGCGGCCGCGTTTTATCAAGAACAGACGAACTGGAATTGTGCGCCGGCTCAGTCGTCACACACGCTCGCACCACGACCTGATGAGATGAAGGCCACAGAGACCGATCAGCATGGCCTCGGAGACGCCCGGTAGCGTTTCGATCTCACAACACCCGCGCATATTCTCTCCACACCGAAATCAAACCTGAGGCGCACCATTAAGGCAGGCAACACGCGACCATTCCGTACCGCGGCCAGTCAGCACGTGACTGTATTCCCTGGCGGCGCGCGCCGCCCCCGCCCTCCCCCATCCCCGCCGTGCCCCGCCGCTCTAGTCAGACTCGTTTTTGTCCTTTTTCTTGTTCTTTCTGCGGTTGTGCCGGTGCGGGGGGCTACGCGAGCGGCTGCGGTGCCGGCGCGACCGTTCGCGGCTCCTGCTGCGCGACCGGCGCCGGTGGTGGCGACTGCTGCGGGCGACAATAACACCAACTGAGACGCTGACACGAGATGACGCAACCAAAATGACGACATACCACATGACATAACCAAAATCATACGAGAACAGCTGATGCATGACGCTGACCAACGTGGTTGGGATAAACTAGACCGCGAGTAAAAATGACATAATAACGCAAGCAAATAATTCGGCGAATACGACAAACTCACGGTCCCACACATAGCTATTTCACATGACAACTTGAACTCAACGAGACATAGTTAACGGCACCGCAGTAGGGCGCGGCCGCACCAGCAGCCGCCCGGCGTCGCCGTGCCGCGGCCGGCCGTCTCACCTGTCCCGCTCGCGCTCCCGCTCGCGCTCCCTGTCGCGGTCCCGGTCTCGGTCGCGCGGCGGCGGCGGCGGCGGCGCCGCGTCCGGGCTCCACGGCTCTGGCCGGCCACCGCTCGGCGTGTACGGCTCCCGGTCCAGGCCGTCCTGAGAGGGCGTGCGCGCCGCCGGCGGCGGCAGCGGCTCCGGCACGGGCGCCGGCACCGGCACCGGCGGAGGCGGCCCACCGCCGCCCCACGCCTGAGGCACCGCAGAGTCGGCTCACTCCGGCATCCCGGCACCGTAGAGATTTACAGGCAGCCGCACATTATGACGGAAACAGACCAGCGCACAGGCACACGGCACCGCGGAAATTGCAGTCGGCTCCGCAAGGGCGACATTGTGGCTTATCAACAGTCGCCCCGCAGGAAACTGACACCAATCAAATCCACAGACGGCATGTACGTGCTGCTCGTAAGAAACAAGCACGTACAAAACGCAAGAAGGCAGCCCACGTGGTGACAAATCCAATCCCAACAAGCCGTCTCCACCCGGACCTGACCAGCCAGTTCCCTGAAGGCGTCGCCATACTGACGGCCGAGCACCCCCCCCCCCAAACAGGAGTTCGGGCGGGCTCACCTGCGGCGGCGGCGGCGGGTTGTTCCACGTCTGGCCGTGCGAGTACGGCGGGTCGTAGAAGGGCGGTGCCGGCGGCTGGCCGAAGCCGAACCCTGGTGGCGGCGCCGCGAAACTCGGTGCCGGTGCCATCGGCGGCGGCATCGAAAAGTTCGCCACCTGCCGGCGCCGGAACAGATGACATCAGCGGACAGTCAACAGAGGTGCAAACCACGTGCGCCCGCCCCAGCGTAAGGTCCCGTCCCCGAGAGCGCTTCCGATCCCAGGCAGCGAGATACAACACACGGAGGAACCAAAGTCCCCTCTGAGGAAAAAACCATTCAGTGGTACTGGGTGTCCTCCATGAGACACAATGATCAGGGCGAAGTCCCCTCGCGAGACGCACAACCACTGGCCACCGGCCCCCCTCCCCCCAGGGGCGCAGGTGCCGTTCTGGACCACGGCCAACGACCGGAACTGTGTCCCCCCCATACAACTGTTCTGCGGCGCAACGAGACAGCGCCGCGTCTTCACTGCGGGACCCGGCCACTGACCGGCGCCGCGTCGCCGCCCTCGAAGCGTCGGCTGGGTGCCGTGGCTCCGATGACGTCGATCGTCCCGGGCTGGAAGCGGCGCACCGGCGGCGGCGCCGACACCTTCGACGAGTACTTGTCGCTGGTGCCCGTCTGGAACGGCTGCCGACACGACACGCACGGTTCCAGCGGCCCACCCAGACATACGGCGGCCGAAGTGGCGCACTCAAGACAACCAACTTCAAGTTTTTTTTCTGAGAGGAGAGAGGGCGAATTTATCCTTGTCGCCACTTATCGCGTGAACAGTAAAACTTCGCTATCGGTCAGGCTCGAATTACAAATCTTTCAGCACGGAATACGACTCACTAGTGGAATACCACGATGCCAAACAGCTAAAGCCAGATACCCGTGGGGAACACAGCCGTCGATTTACTGGAAGCATACACAACCACAGCTCACGTTTGAGCTCCTGCTGCTAACACAGGACTGGCTGCATTTCGCCTGGAACCATTGTACCTTGACCGGCAGATTGGCGATACCGGCTCCAGATTCGTTCAGACGCACGCGCTTCTGTCGTTCGCAGTAGGCCCGCCATGTGTCCTCATTGAAACCGTAGTTGAAGTAATCTGAAAGGCACCGATGGCTGGTTAGCTTCCGAATAACTGAAAGGAATGCAGCCGTTTAATGATACAGCCCACCATGTCCTCGAGACGAATTTCGAATACGAGGAGAGGCGGGTCATCCATTCACGACATTTACGGCTATGGACTGGAAAACCGATGGACCAAAAGTCGAAGGGCTCTTTCGTTTTGTCATGAATCATCCCGGACCATATTGCTACAGCAGAAACCCACCTCATTCGCAAGGGCTTGATGACGCGCCGGAACAAAACACCAGCAGTGACTTGATCCCCCCTCCCCCTCCCCCTATGATCGCCAAAGACGGCCATTTTCCATAGCATTCAAGCCCGGCTACGTGAGACAGTCCCATTCAAGCCTCGCTGCATGGGACAATGCTATCCAGCATCTGCTGCGTGGGATAGGTATGTCAAAGTCTCGCTGCACGGCACAGTACGGACCCAACCTAGTTGCCCGGGACATCTCACCGTCTCACCGACTCACCGGTGATGTCGGCACCTGGCTTCCGCCAGGGTTTGTCCTCCAGCGAATCGAGGTTGAACTCGTGCGCCGGTACGCCGTTAATGGTGCCCACGCCGTCGAACTCGTTCACGGCAAAGTTCCCCTGGTTCTGTGGCATTGCCAAGACAAGCGCGACACGTCCATAAAAAGGATGTGTAAATGAAGGGAGCAAGGCCGCACTTACAGAGCTACGCAATGAACTTCAAAAAGCCAAAAAGAAGAGAAAAGAGTGCAAGGCAATAAAACTACACATTTCCAGCCTTCGCGAAATAAATGTGCAGAGGACTGCAGCCATGACTACCTTCATACATTCATCATTACTTCCAGAATTCCTGTAATTGTTAGGAATGAGAATATCAATAAAAACATATTTATCTTGCACCCAAATTTTGACTTATGGCAATATCTTCAATCAAAATACTCTATGATCATGTCATACACAACCTAGGGCATGCAATACAAGGACCATTTCCACCTTCAAGATCAATGCACCCCATGGCTCAAACACATTAAGCAAATGGGCGAAGACCACAGAAAGTTGGCATGAGCACCACCGTACCCATGGACAATGATGTCGCTACCTTTGCCTTGTCGGCTGAAGCTGGTGTGCCAAACTGGCCTGATGTTTTGCCAATCTTGAAGCCCGAGTAGGAAGATGGTGCCGGAATGTCTCCGATCACGACGTTCACGTCATCGTCGCTATCATCGTCAATGTCCTCTGCACAAGAACAGATAATGGAGGACATCCATGACTCCCAAGCCAAACTATCTCATAACATTTTCACGACCTAGCAACATGAGCATGAGGCAGTGTTTAAAAATATGTTTAATAAGAGTAAGGTAATAACAGACACATCTTCATCGAAACAGCATATCGAAAGAAAATTGAAATTTAACACAAACACCACAGTATTGTGCTGTATAAATAGACTAACCAAGCATGGCATCTGGACCCTCTCCTTCCTTTTCACCATCTTCTTTATCCTCATCACCTGCACCCTCTGGTGTGGCATTCTCCAAATTGTTTGACTCCTCTTTCTCTGCCTCTTCAACTGCTTTTTTCTGGAAGAAACCAAACCAATTGCCAGTAGCCAGATTAAGTATACTGGAAGAGTTTATATCAAGACCAGTGAAGACCCCATCTTCTAGTGACTTTTTTATCTTCTATACACTGCACACACACACCACATCTCATACATTCTTCTTACAAAAGATCCACATGAATTCAGCTTGAACTAAGCATTTCTTCCAATTAATCAAATCCTGCTAAAAATGACACATACTAACTATCTAAGCCAATTAAGCTAATTAAGCTAATTATTAAGCTAATAAAGTTTCTCAGTTACCTCAGAGCCATCTTCCACATCAGTCAGCTTGGTGTCACCCCCAGCTGGTGCTTCGGACATGGGCACATCCTCTGGTTCTGGTGCTGGAGGATTGCTGCCATAAAGCCACTGGTCTTCATTCTCATCTGACATGGCTGCCACTAAACCTGCAGGCAGATCCATCTTCATATGCACAACATGAACTGACTGGTTTGTTTGTCTGAAGCAGTCAATCCTTCAGTCTGCTTTTTAGAAACAGAAAACCAAAAGGCACTGTTTGCATTACATCTGCAATGACACGTCTGTGATGACACACTACAACAAACTGGGATAACACACAACACATCATTATTGATAACAACCTTTCATACTATACTGTACATGGTACTAGTGTCTAAATAGAAGAGCCAAGGTTCTGCCCATAACTAAGGGGTGGAACCTTTACCTTGGAAACATCATGCATAAACTCACAGCTCTGAAATGACTTGTGAGCAATTGAGTTTCTATCCCAGTTCACTGGCCATTTTTTCCTTGATCTCCTTTAATGCTTGGTGTAGCCAGGTCAGCATGGCCAAACTCATTTTGCACTGGGTGTCAAGATGTAGCAAAACAAGTCAAAAGATGTAAACATTTCAGTGGCCATGGCAAAAAATAGGGTTGCCAAAGGCCACAGTTTTCAAAACACTTATTTTTGGTTACATGTGCAGATGTAAAAATTGCCAAAGTATGTGAAAATTCTCGGAGAAGATGCATTATGATTGAATCTTACATCCTGATAAGATGCAATGCCAGGACCTGGGTACATGCAATTTGTTGCCAAAATGATGTTCGCATGTAATCATTTCCATGACTGGGATGTGTCTATTTTCATGACTAACTGTAATTTCCCATCCAAGACTGCAAATCTGGCCATACTGAGCCAGGTATAACCATTACTGCCATGGAACTGGTCAGCTCATCTTCTTTGTGAAAGTCAATTTTGGGACAAACAGCTCTGAAAGTATACAGTTTTGCTATAAAAATAATAATTTACCCAATGGTAATGCAAAATTTCCATGATGCCACTTCACCTGACATGATGATTTCAAGGGACAAGATTCCAAAGTGGTCAATACCTCCCAATATCTAAGACAACTGATCCTGAGAATTTGAAATGTAAATAAAATGGAAAAATGTACAGTTGAAAAATGGGACAGCCTATAGTAAGTCAAGATGCAGTGGAAAGACCAGATGAAACAATTTAGATTAATTCTCTAGAGATAAAGAAGTAAAAAGCAGACAGAACTTATGGCACTAGCTCATCATGAATCATTTTAAGCAAAACAATATTTGTTCATTGCAATTAAATGGAATGAAGAGGCATAGGGACAAAAACTTTGGTGCAAAATTCAAAAACCAATACTTCTGTTGTGACAAATAATGCAGAAATGGCCAAAGCAGCAGGTTTTTAAGAACTCTGTACAGAATGTGGGTCATAAAGAATTTCCTTAAAAAAGAAAAGTGAAATATGGACCATGAGTTAAAAAAAAATGAGCCATTCCCTTTTCCAGTAACATGTAGCATACTACAAAGCAATAGAAACATGGACTCAGACTTAGCATATAATCCACATACATGTATTTTAACATGGTTTGCAACTGAAAATTACTTGTCAGTCATTGCCAGTCATTCCCTAATGTTTTCACCATTACCATCAGTATGCTGTTGGGAATGGTTTCCAGCATATTTTTCCTGCCTAATATGACAATTATGTACACCAACTGAAGCACATTGCTTAAATACAGGTAAATTAGTTGAAAACATGCAAAACGGCATGGGTGCTTCCAACAGCAGCAATGTATGACCACAATCTCAAAAAATTGAAAAAGCTTAACAGATATTTCACCACATCTTCATTTTACAATGACAAATTGAAATGAAATTTTCTACACAGAACCATGCACAAATACACAAACAAAACATACAGGTGATTCTGATGGCCAATAGAACAGATGCTAAAACAGAGGCATATAATGTACAGTCTTTTGAAAGGCTAATCCAGTGACACATCTAGAGCTGGTGCTCCAAGGGTGGGTGGCAGGTTCATCCAGAGCTCCAATATTCAAGTATTTGAACATATGGCCATGACCTATGGCCAGAACTTGAACGAAACGGTCTGCGTTCTGCGCTTGGGCCCCCCAACAATTTTAGGGAATCTCCAGCCATAGCCACATCCCTACCGATTGGGATGCTGTAAACAACTCTACTGAGAAAATGCCCCAGTAAACGGTGCATCAAAGCCCCTTTGCCTTTCAACCCGTCGGCGCCCAAGCGAGGTACCTCCCACAGACCGCTTTCTAACCTCACTGTCCTAGCTGCTGACTACCTGCTCGCGCGCGCGCGTTCTGTGCCGGCTGCGCTGTGCACCGCCGTCAGCAGTGTGCGCCACAACTTGCGCAGCACGTCTCTAAATGCCGTAGTAAGGACAGAAGCCTTTCCACACAGAAACTGTACTAAACTGCTGCAGTCAGGATATACTAAACAATAGGCAATGAGGCCAGAGCACCAAAACAATCGCTGCCAGGGGCGCAACTTTGTGTGTCTTTGGCATGGAGCTAACCATACTCCAGGAAATGATTGGCATGAAATCCCATACCATTGCCTTGACCCATCCATGTGTCTTCTTCAGCGATGTCAATTTCTGTAAATGAGGGGGGGGGGGGGCGCGAGCCGAGGACCCGACAACCTAACCTTCTCCAAATGTCGGTTTCTCAACGGATTTAGCCCACTTTGTTTTGGCCAATGGAAATTTACAAGTTTTCGTTGCTTTTAAAGACATGAAAAATTGCATTTATCCCGACCCATAAAGGTATATATGCAATACGTCTATATCTATGCATGTATAGAGAAGAAAGACAGATACATCGCTTTAGACTTTATTCTTTAATTTCCGCCTGTGTCTTATTTATTGCAACTGTTGTTTTTAATATTATTGCTCATTTCCCTTTAAAACTGGCAAGAAATATTGGGTAGAGGGGCCAAATCAACATTGGGTGGGCCAGGGCATTCTCAAAAGAATACAAATCGACACCACTGGTTTTCTTGCTTTTAAAATAACGTATTGTAAAAACATTATCAGTTCCACATTTTAGGGTTCGATGCCTTCGTCTTCCATGCCGAAATTTGCCCAAATCCTACAACCGTGTTCGCTGCTAAATATCTTCAGTACAGAATCATGGCTGAGAAATATAAACCTTTGCTTGGAAACATTCATGCTGTGACAGAGACAAAACGGTCCTAAGCTATAGCTGGAGATTTCTGAAGGTTATTCGGGATTCAATGATTTTAGACTGTTTTTTTTTCGAGTTGCCATGCGCCCATTATTATACTCTCCAGAACGTGAGTAGGTGTAGACCCTCAACCGCTCAGGATCTCCGGTCGTGCCCTTAACTACATGAACTGTCTGACGCAAACGGGTACCAAATATTCTTCGCCATCGCGACCAATTAAAGTTTCACTGGTGAGTTCACGGCTTGCATTCTGCAGAAGGCTCAATAACCTCAGAGTAAAACCGTTACTACCGCATGCACTCCTTCCTGGAATTAAACAGCGAAGAAGTTACGATCTGACAGAAATGCAATATGTCATCCCATCCGAATGCTTCCTTTTGGTTAGAATACGTTTTAGATGAGGTTTTCGGTGCGGTGACCCTTGCTGTTCATCGGACTCGCCAACTTTTCCCACTGGGATTCCTCATGCCACTTTCTGAATTATGAAATTTTGGAGCAGGGATATATTTTTGACTTGCATGACAAATAACACATTTTGGGCTAAAAGTAAGGCATAGGGTTAAGCTTCAACGGACCCACAATGCAAAGACAATCTACGAGCCATACAGGACTGCATTCCTTTCAAACATGTACACCGACGACGCACTGCGTTGAATTTCCAATCCGAATAATGACCAGATGAACAAACAATCCGAAAATAAGCTTCTGCTGGCCGGAGATCTCCACATATTGGCCAGACAGAAATAACACAGCGAGCTTCACGATTACGCAAGACATTCCGAGATCAACCACACGAGAGCAGCATCGGAGGCCGCGCTGACACGTTCATTACATATCATGTCGCAAAATGGATGTGCCATGAATGGAGGACAAAGCCTTTGAACTTCCGCAATAACGCATGACGTCCGAAGATGCACACTGTCATCATCAATGGAAAAACAGTGCTACTTCTAATGACGTCCCACGTCCAGAGATCGTCACTGGCGAGCAATGGGATGAATCGGCCTCCTTTGATGGAGAGCATCAGGCAGTGAGCTCACCGTACTTCTCTGACGCCCTTTCGCACTCACGACACTCAGCGCCCTTAGACGTTCGTCCCCACGCCCGTCAGGCTGACGCCAACTCAGGGACGCGCCAAGTGCCCGCATCCGCCGGCCGGAGCAGCGTTCAGACACCCATGCCGCTCGGTGTGCGCCGTCGCGCGGTTCAACGGTCACCCCGGCGGCCCGCACCCCCTCGGCCGGCCGCTCTGACGCCGCCGGACACCGATCACGTGTCGGAGCGCCACAGCTTGATGGTCTTGTCGTTCTCGAGCGCGGCCGAGGCGATGATGTTCTCCGTCGGGTGGCACGCCGTGCAGAGGACCACGTCTGGGACGGACGGGCCGGCAGGGTGGTCAGAAATCGCGAGACGGATGGTCTATTTTTGAGATGGCCTTTTTGGATGATTCGTCTATGAGTACATCTTGTATTGGACCATCTCATGTCAAATGGAATACATGAACGCCAAGAAAACTTCTTCGAAGTGATAGCACTAATAACTTAACGTTTACTTATCAATATGAAGTTAACAAAATGCGTTTTGGCACTCACGTACCATTATGGCCTTGCAACTTCTGAACCACCTCCTTGGACTGCAGGTTCCACAGGTATACCATGTTATCCTCCGAACCAGATACGATCCACTGTCGAGGCAGAGTGCAGGTTAACAAGGCCATCGTGTGCCACAAACTGGCAAGTTTTTGAAAAAAACTGCATTAACTGCGTCTTCTACCTACACAATATCCAACGGACTGACTGTTCAAGAAATCAAATCTATGAGGAAGAAACTAGACCATTTTACTTCAGACACATGCAGTTTGAGTTCTATAAAAAAAAAACAAAAAAAAAATGTGTTGCTTATGCACCAGATTCTCCTTCGACCCAAAAACACTTAAACGTGGCATTTTTCGTAGGCAACTACGTTTCGCTCACGAAGCAACAGGAGCAACGGAACATTATACGTCGTAAAATCACAAGATGTTATTAGGGAACAGCATTATCCCAGTTCGCCTTTTCCCCACGTTTCGATACCGGGAGACGTCAGGCCGGGTTGTTGCATTTTTGAGCTTGATTGTGCTGAATGTGCACATTTCCTTTCGGCACGCATCAGCCGCGAAAAGAAGCACCACAATACGTGCATTTCTGCTTCTGTCCTCCAAATTCTTAAACGGCCAATTTGAAATTACACTGCGACTTAAAATGCTGGATTCAACCGACCATCTGCCAGCCCACTAACCTTGCCTCCCGTCACCGAGAAATTGGCGAAGATGCAGTACTTCTCGTTCTTGTGGCCGGTGTAGGTCTTGAGGCACTTGCACTTTGCATAGTCCCACAGCTTGAGCGTATTGTCGAGAGTGGCCGCCAGGATGTACTTGCCGTTGGGAGAGAACTTGACGAACGACACCGGTGGGTTGTCGTCGTCTATCAACGTCTTCAGGCACTGGCCGGAAGCAGTGTCCCAGATACGGCTGCAAATGCCAGCAGTGTGAGGGTATGGGCCAGGTGGAGTCTGGCACACACGAATATGGCGGTAGCTCTTAACACCAACCCGACGCTGAGCCGATGATGGATTGTGCTATTTCTGGCCCAGCATTGACTGACAAGCAGTCTCTGCAGTGTGATGCACGACCCTATACATTGGGGGGATGGAAGCTAACATATTCTGAAGTAATGTTTCCCATGTCATGAAAGACAAGGACCAACGGTCTTAAACTGGAAATTCCCAAAAGGTGGGGATACTGCTCCTCCCCGCCCTTCTTCCCAAGCCAGGGCCACCCGAACTAGTATTTTCTACAGCACAAGATCATTCCTTCCGACCACAAACAGGGCGACACCTCCCCGCCATCACAACGCATCGCGTGCGCCGGGCGGTCGCGGACGACCGACCAGAGGCCGTCGTAGCTGCTGGAGACGATCAGCGAGCCGTCCCGGTTGAAGTGCACGGCCGACACCGGGTCCGAGTGGGCCGGCAGCGTGCGCAGACACTTGCCGGTCTTCACGTCCCAGATACGCACCGACTCGTCAAACTGGAACACCGCCCAACACCACAGCTACACAGGAGACCCAGCACAACCGCACAAATAATTCATCGTACTGACGCCACACAATGTAAAGTCCATGTCCTATGTTATAACTAAATATACATGAACTGCATAAAAATGCATCAATTTGCAGAACATCGGAATTTTCTATTAAATACTGCATAATGTTGCCCACAGGAACTCGTTAATGATGAGTTCGATTCCAACCTACTTGCTTCAACTAAATTAAACTTCGATTTTCTAACAAAGGAAAGTTATTTAAGAAAAACAACCTAGACATTCCTAACTGGTATAATATGCAGGATAAAAACTCCGGTCATACATACCGATCCAGACACGATAAGATTCGACTGAGGGTTGAAATTGCAGCAGAAAACGTAGTTGCTGTGTCCTTTTAGCGTCTTCAAGCACTTGCCCTGTGGCAGACAGAGAGCAACTTCATTTTGGTATGTTATGCTGTAACACAAAAACTAATGACAACACTTTCTTGGGCACAAATCAATGACAACAGCTTCAGAATTTCGCAGCAACCGATAATTACCACCTGATGTTTCAATAAAATATTCACAAGCATTCAACAGCTTGGTGCACATGACTAGAAGGCACACAAATGTTATGCATGAACAGTATAGGCATTTTTCATTCACATCTGTATGAGTGTTTGCACAACGTGGCCGGCAGTTATCCAAGCAAAGTCAGAACACAGATGGACTGTTTTTAGGACCAGAAGCCATGCAAGTCTTTACCACTACTGTCTGCCTCACCATTTTCCGCGCAGGGACTTGCGAGACAGAAGCAACAGAGAACGATCCTGCCCGTTAACTGGGCACGGCCCTTACCGAGCTGAGCTCCCAGATTTTCAGCGTTTTGTCGTCGGAGGCGGAAACGAGCAGTCGGCTGTCGTAGGCCCAGGCCACGTCCGACACGCCCAGCTTGTGGCCGGCTATAGTCTTCTCAAACTTGCCGTCGTAGGCGCCCCACACCTTGATCAGCTTATCGGCGGCTGTCCGCGGACAGGGAAGGGGGGGGGGAGTTAGAGGCTCTGCCATGGAGACACAAACGAACCCCAGCGGGGAAATACCAGAATGTACGGTAAGCATTAAGCATAAATACCAGAATGTACGGTAAGCACAGGTAATGTGTCTAATAGTCCCAAAGAGTGAAGACCATGATTTTCAGGTGACCAACAGCAAGCATCATGGTGCATCAACACCCTCGCACACCAAGCTCCAACGAACAACGAATGACAGAAACGTATGCAATGCCCATGAACAGGAGCTTTACAGGACATAAACCCCCTTCTACAAAGCCTATCTGTCTGCCACTCACAGGAGCTGGCTAGCCAGTTGCCATCTGGACTAAACTTCACTGATGACACTGCCTTGGTGTGCCCAGCCAGAGTAAACTTCAGGACATAATTTGGTTTCTGGAGGCAACAAGATTTGTTACTGAAAGGCAATAACATCAGCATCACATATCAAGCTTAGCTACACAACATCCTTCCATTCTGTCTAATGCTGATGCATCTGCTTCTTCACATATCAAACAGCCACAGTCAGGAAATAGAAAGAAGACAACACAAAAGTTGCAATGCTTGGTGCAAGTGACACAGCTGACACACATGACATGTTTCACAGACTGTTAGTAATGATCATCCACTTCAAAGGAGAGCAAATAAACAACATGACCCTTATCTATTGTTTTGGGTAAAACAAGCCATACTCACGACAAAGAGCTGCAAAGCTCTTTGTCATGATCATGATCCGACAACCAAGAGCCCATGAAATCTTACAACTGGTTTTGAAGGAGTAGTTGCTGGTGCAGCTGAGGCAGTGGTGCCAGGTTGGGATGATGGTCCTGCTGGAGTCTTAACATCTCCCTCTGGACGTTTTTCTGGTGCTGTCTCAGACATGGCTCAGTGCTGCTTCTGCTGGCCTGTGCAAAATACTGATAAAGCAGTCTCAAAGATCAGCCAGAAAGGGAGGAAGAACATGGGGTAGTCAGATTCAACATTTTCACTGATGGAGCAAAACCAATGACCACTTGGAATGATGAATTCTTAACTAAATGCAACGAAGTGTCAAGCATGGATGATGCAACACAGTGCACCCTTTTTTTGGACTGTGAATGTTTTTATGCTTTATTTTGCCTGCAAAATATGTCTAATGATGATGCACAGATCATTATAGGGTCAATGTCTTGGCATGTAGAACACTGATCAATTCACATAGGGGTCTACAATTAATAACTGCTTGTAACTTATAGACTGAGACCATGTGTATCACAGGCTACAAAAAACATAGATATTCATGAATAACAGGGACTAGCTGTATAAACACAAAGCATTAGGAAACTACCATTTCTTCTTCCCAATCAGAACAGCAAGCAATGCACTCCCAGTCCCAAATGTTGTGTGACAAAAGCAATATCTCTGTAGAACATATCACATTTGGGAACATCTTGTTTTGTGATTTGTGAACAATCTAGTGACAATCATTTGAAGCATATGTCTTCACAATAGACACCAGCATTCACTGCAATTTTTGCAAAATTTTTGGTCCATTTTTAAAAATATAGAAAGCTGAGTTTTTTACATACAGATGCATCATATCATGCCTCGCCTATGGAGGAAATGGCAATGGTGGCCAATGTAAGGAAAAAAGGCATGGTTGGTTGTTACTGAATGGTAGTTTTAACCAAGAATGGATCCAGACCACATGTTATGTGAAAAGGGGCAAATCTCCATCTGTATAACTTAACCTACCCCAAAATGTGAATTCCTCCCAGAATTTCGGCCACTTTGTTCTGTCATTTTCAACAACTAGCATGCATTTAAAAAATGTTTTAAAACAAAAACAAAATCCCTCTCCCTTCAGAAAACCAAAATCCAAAATCCAGAAAATCCAAAATCCCTTTCCCTTTAGAAAACCCTTTGAAGATAATCTCCATTGGAAGATTAGGATGCCACAAGCTGCATCTAGTCTGGTGCAACATGTTCAG
Organism: Capitulum mitella; assembly: GCA_030062745.1. NCBI lineage: Eukaryota > Metazoa > Arthropoda > Thecostraca > Pollicipedomorpha > Pollicipedidae > Capitulum > Capitulum mitella. The sequence continues at coordinate 21,015,331 of CP099841.1, read as the reverse complement.
CACATGCATCATCAATGGCCAGAATGCCCTCCCTACAGCAGTAGTAGGTATTGAATCAATCAATCAGGTCAAGGCATTACCTGACAAACACTGACACGAATGACTGATCACATATCTTATCCCTGATCACAACTGATATACTTGTACACATGCTACAAACTTGATGAGAACATGTCCAACAGGCCTTGAAGCCTGCAAAAATCTTCATTACCCCCAGGTAAAAGGCACAGTGATGGCTGAGGAGGCCTCCCACTTCTTATAACTTAAGAAATCCATGTGGATGCCTAGACATACTGGTACCAAAAGATCCACAATGAAAGAATAGCCCAATCAAAAGTACTTGCCATCTCATTAATGCCACAACTCCTCCAAAATAACCTTTAGACATGGTCCACTCATCCACCTCCTCCACAGTCAGCAAGAGTATGAATCATGCATCTCAGCAAAACAGATCAATGCCAAACGGACAAGGTTTGGCAATTCACGAGTGTCGAAACATGAGCCACTGAAAAACTTCCATAAGCATGCAACTGTCCAGAAATTCCATATGTGAGACAACAACACTTCAATGGTTTGTATGGAAAACAATTGTAAGGGAAAAGGTTTGTAAGGAAAAAGGTTTGTAGCCAAATGTTTGTAAACACTTACATATCAAGAAATGTTTGTACCACACAGTTTATATGCCAAAAGGCTGATTCTATTTGCAATGAAGGCGTGGTAAAGGATATTGGAGGAACAACAGGAGCAAAAATTTGAATAACGTTACCATTCAGGCCCAAGACCTTATCCCATTTATGAGGATACAGTAGGTCATGATAATATGAGCAGGTAGAAAAAACGTGGCAAAATTTGCAAGCCATGTTGCAGCCCTTCCCAAAAAACCAGAAACAGTTAATTACTACCCATTAATTCTCCCACATTTCACTTTTCGCTTCCAGTTTAAAGGATTTGTCGGAAACGGTCGCAGTTTAGCACAAGCGTTTCTACACAACCAAGGCATGATTGTTTAGACCTTTTCGCGTGTACTTCAACTCATCAACATGGAAAAACGCCCATGCTCAATGCTCACACCTACCGAGGTAACCTCGCGGAGCCGGTCCCGATGACTGTTGAAATGCTTCGGTGTACCAAATGCGGCCGTCCACAGCTTCTGTTATCTGCACTGCCATAGAGCCTCGGCGCTGCCTGTTGCGGCGTGAATGCCCTACACTCGCGCTTCCATGTTTGTCAATACCAAAAATTGCAGCAGAATACTTTACGGTTGATTTTGCAGGTATCGCCATCAAGCAAGAAAGAATTGAAGAGCTGTTTTGTTTCGAACCTTTGTCCCACACTTTTCTTGCTTAATGGCACGGACGAAGCGAGCGAGGTATCTCGCCGTACTCCATTTACGCGGATGGCGTACCAATCATCATTAGAAGACTCAGCGAAACACATTCAACGTCGTCTTCGGAGCAGGCGGTTGTATTTCAGTTCTCGTTGAGCTCGCCCCACCTCGAAGAAAATCCCGACTGTGCCTCTGTCCTCGAAAACAGTCTTATCCAGGCTAGATGCTTTCTCAACATAAAGCATGTTTTCCACATCCATTAGCAGGGGTGTGGGAACTCCTCCAGTTTGGCGGGGGAGGGGGGGGGGGCAAGAAAGCATTTTGGGTAAATTCTTACCAGTCATCGTTCATAAGGTCAATGTTACATTTAAAAAAAAAACTGGGTGAGGGGCAAGCCTGCCATGGTTTTCGGATCGCCATCCACGATCCATCGCTAATCTTCCAGAATCTTTTGCAGGTTGGCAGAAGCAGTGGAAGAGCTCCTTCCCACACGACGGCCTACCGGACCTTCTTACCAAATAGACTCCGCTCTTACCGAGTACCGGTCTCATCCAAAGACAGAGACGTGGATGGCTACAGAAGGGCTTCAGCTAAACGAAAGGAATTTCGTTTTCTGGGTCAGAAAGGTTCCTGCGTTTTCTTCGAAGACCAAAACTCATAATTCATACCAATGGCGGCATCACGTATTCGTAACAGCAGGCGTAAATGAAGACAGACGTGGAAAGAAACCTTTCCAAATGATTCCATACATTGGATAGGAAAAGTAACATTTTCTGAACGATTACTATTTTCACAAGCTTGGGCGGCCTGCCCCTCGCATTTGCGCCACCACTGCATCAACCAACTCTACGGCCGCCGCAGCCGCACTGCGCGCGAAACAAGCACTGGCTGCCAGCACAAATACGATTTCGCCCTGATCAACATATCAACGTATCTTCGTCGGCAGTCCAGCGACCCAACACTCACACATCGCCATTTTAACGCTGTATTTTATGGGCGCTTCGGACACCGTGGAGAAAATTATTGACACTTCTGCTTTGTAACTTTGCATCGTCCTGCCGTCACCAACACAAGCTAATACAAAACCTCCGTGCAATAGGACGGAATAGTTTGCGGCAGAGATTCATATGAGGCGTTTGGCACAAGCGTGCCTCTGACGCGGGTAGAGTCTCGTCTAGACTGGAATGACTGTTGACACATCAGCTTCGGACACCGCATCCACCAAATCCGAAGAGCACTTACGCCAAATGGGGATGAAATACACATCACAACTGCATCGACGTGCCAGTATAACGGGCGCGATCGCCATATCAAAATACGTCGGCGGTTCGGGACGCCATTCAGGCCGCGTCACAACAGCTGGTCAAACGATGGACGGTGACATCTCAGATATGTACAATGGACGGACCGAAGAGGAATGTACGAGCGCAAAGCTCGAGCTCGGCTTTACTTCTACCGCGAGCTCCGACGACTGGCACGGACACAAAGACCGGACAACATGGAGAAACGTTAGATGGTGTCAGTAGCTGCGCGGTTATAAGGTGACTGAAAAAACAGTCGACTGCCTCCGCACCCAGGCAGTCAGACAATCTTCACAACACTGCAAGTAAATATGCTTAGAAACACACCCCAAGAATACCTGAAGGACAATCGACGCACCAAAAATTAAACAACACAGTTCCCTCGACTGGAAATGATCCCAAAAAATAAAAAAAAACCGTTTTCGGCAAATATGCCTTTACGCAACTCTAACAGAAACACAAGAGATTGATGCAAATGAACAAGGAAATCCCACGAGGCACGTAAAGCCAGACGCTGATTACAAAAGTAAATTCGTCCGTCCCAGACACTGCCACAAAACTACGAACAAAACGCGGTAACTACACGCAACAGTATTTGCGCGCATGCACGAATGCTGAAATGAACATATAAACGGCTGTGGGGTCTTCCGGGCCACTTGTTCAACGCCCGCTCTGCTGAAAACTACTTTAAATTACAACAGAACGGTCACCGCTCGGGTACAAAAGGAAGCATACCCTGAATCAGGGTACGAAAGTACGCGCGTCGCCGAGGTGACGACGGACGTGACCGGTAACAGCTGGCTATCGGTCGCGGTGAGTTGCCGAGGCGCGCGCGCCGGCAGCTCACACCTGCGACGATGGCTGGTAGCCGATCGGCGGCGAGCTGAAGCCAAAGTCGCCCTGCTTCCCCTCACGGCGAGCCTCCACCCAGAACAGGATCGCCGCGAAGTACACCAGGATCGTGCCAGTGGCCGCTGTGCAGCGGAAACACAAACACATATTAGCGCGTCAGCGGCTGACATCATGCCAGACAAACGGAAAACGGCGGCCGAATTACTATATCGACAAAACATCAAATATTTATGCTACCTCGGCATGTGTGAGTACGTTATATTCGTAAAAGGTACCGTCCAAAAGAAGCATTCATAACTCCGCAAATACCGATGACAGTCTGTTCGAAAGAAAAATAATAACTTAACACTGGCAATGGTCTGTAATCAACATGTTCATTCTCAGTAAAAGAAAATACAACAGATCAGACGAAGAACGAACAATCGACTTTGCTGCGGCGAGCTGTCTTATACCTAGATAACCACGGAACACACACTGCACTTCCGACAACGGAAAGCCGCCGCCATCGTCGCATTCGGAAGCGAATGCTTTGTGCACCATTCACCAGCGGACCCTCTCACGGAGCGAGAGCGCCGAATGTCCCCCGGCAGCCGAGTGTGGCTGCCGGACTGGATGAGGCCTCGGCCACCTGGCCGCAGCAGCCGAGACCGGCGGCGCCGTCCCAGCGCAGGGGGCAGGGAGTGCGGGACGTCTGACACGGAAACCCAGTACCATCCGTCCATCAGAGGCGACCCGGGAGGCCGGCGGAAACCAGGGGGCAGCAGTGCAGAAGCTAGGGCTGCAGAAGGTGTTGGGTCACATGCGACACAACATGCTCTTCCCATGTGCCAAAACAAAAGAAACGTGACGTTTCCGTGGAAAACATTTGTGCGGAGTTATTTGTGCAGGGCAAACTGAGAAATGAGACAACGCCGAAGCCATTGTTTTCGCGACCAGACGCAAAACAAAAAACGCCCTCAATCATCCCGTGTGCTCTTTCACGCAGCAACACACTAAACAGACTGATTCTCGGTGCTACTCCGTAGATGCTCCATAAACCTCAGGCCATCATCTTTGTGGCGGTATGACGACATGATCATGGATGACCTCGACGACTTTCGTTTTTGCCAAAATGTGCTCAACTGACAAACCGAGGGGTATTGAAAATCTGAAGACGCTGCGACAGCTGAATAGACTTATGAAGCAAAGAAAAACGCGCGAGCGTCTGACACCCTCTCCAGCAAGTTGCGGGTCAATATGCCCAGCTCAAATCACGTGGGACAAAGCACCATTTCAAATGGCACCTTTTATACCTCCGCCTCCTCCTCCTCCCCACCATCGTGAACATGCTTCAGTCGTGTCACTGCTGGCGTCACTGACTCCCCGTGCACGGTGCATAACGTCACGATGCGCCTGCTCGCCGCGAGGGCGGGCCCAGTGCGCGTGACGGCATGCGGTGCTGAGGCGCGCCGGCCGAGGCCGCCGTCCGTGCGATTTACACTCAGATCGCGGATCCCTCCGCCGCCTTGGCCGTCTTCTGCAAGCGAATGATGCGGTACTGGACCCTGGCCTCGACCCAGTACAGCAGGCCGGCCAGAGCGGCCAGCACCACGCCCACCACACCTGCCGACGGCGCTCACAGCTCAGCACGGCACGGCTCCCACGGCCGGCGACGGCGGCCCGAACGGCAAACCGCAGCGGCGGGGCACGGCGAGCCGTCCCAGTCCGGCGCGGGCGGCCGCTGAGCGGACCAGCTTCACAGAGCGGCTGCTCTCACAGCGCAGCACGGAACCGTCTCGGCCGCAGGCGGTCAAGGCAGCAGCAGCCAGGAGACAAGCCCCGCCGGACCGCGCGCGGTCAACAGCGGTCAACTAAAGAGCCATACAATGGTACAAGTAGCCCCCACGGCCACACACCCACCACCAGCGATTAACGGATAACACGCCCAACACCAGCTACAAGTATGAAGCACTCGGAATGGTACTACAGAGGTTAGACAAATAACAAACGCTCGCTACTTCGCTAACTGGGTAAGTATGCACTGACCACCTAACACCAGGACAGAGCTAAAAGCCCTCCCTCGCCAAAAAAAAAACAGCTCTTGGCTCTTGCAGCGACTAGAGGACTCCTCGGAAAATAATTAAGGGTGACTCAATTAACATCTAACGGCACTCTGCAAAACAGTCGCTCGCCAGAGGCCGTCCGAAAACGTCTCCTGTCGCGCGGCCCAGCGGCGGCCGGCCGGGCGCGCGAGCCTTACCGAGTCCGAAGCTCCAGGAGAGGTTGTTGTTGTCGTAGTCGGGCATCCAGTCCCGGGAGTCGCCCAAGCAGCCGAACGTGATGACGGCTATCGTGCCGCACACCGCTGCAACAGCACGCCGAGCGTCCATCACGCGGCCGCCGACCGGGGCGGCGGCGCCGGCCGCAAGGGGGGGGAGGTACCGGGCCTAACTCGCTGCAGGCACGGCCAGTAAGCACGACGTGACACGACACAAAAGCCACGATGTAAACCTTACGCACCATTTCCACAACGAGAATGTCTCCAGGAACTCAGTTTGCAATGTATGACGTCACAGCTGCACTGCGATTATCACCGTTTGACGTTTTAGTTGGCAGGGAACACGAGACCTGAGGCCTTGGAAGCTACACCGTACGGCATGAGGCATTTTCAGCCTGAATATCACGGCGAAGCGGCCGCGCAGAGCTCCCGTCAGGGCCAGGAGGGTCATGGAGCGTTACCTGCGACGCCCAGGGTGGCCGAGATGAAGCGGAGGAAGAGGGCCTCCCGCTCGTCGTCCATGCAGCAAACGGCGACCACCACCAGGCCGCCGGACAACAGGCACGCCATGAAACACAGCGTGAAGAACAGCTGCACCGCGATAAAGAACGCTGGAAACACAGACACACCAGTCACGTCCCGGCACCCGTGGCAAGAAACTCTAAAAATCGTCACTGACACCTGATCCACCGGTCGTGATCATCATGCAACTCGAGCACAGTTCGCACACGGCACGATATGAAAGGAAAAGACCAAGCGCAGTTCTGAACAGCGCGCTTTCCTTCTAAAGCGCAGACACTTGCAGTTTCCTTACTGGCGTTTTACTCTGCTTCGATTTATCTTCGAAAAGTCGGTTTCAAGTGCTCATAACATGACAAACTCTGCGCACAGAAAAACATCATAAGCCAATGTCTACTACAAAAAATTAAACACCCGGAAGAGGTTTCCGGATACTAATGGGCTAAACCTGTTAATTTGTGGTGCTTACGTGGTCGAACCAAGTAGTCGATGATTTGGTACTCTTCATCCAGAACCCAGCGGCATCCTGAGAACTCAATGTCGTACAGCCGGAGTCGTTCTTGGAACTTTTCGAAACAAACAGTCCACAGTCCTGCAACACAGGAACCCCTTAATCCAAAGACTTTCATAGGCAATGGCAAGGATGGCAACCCGGGACTTCGCTGGAATTTCGTTTCATTCATCAACTTTTTATCTCAAGATAATGTTTCCAGATGAGCAGCACTTAATTTGAGCCTGATGCACAGAAAGGAGATCTTGCTGCTACACAACTCTATAATCCTCTCTTGAAGATACCCTTCAATATTCAACTTCATGGAAATCTTTTACACATGACAGCAATCAAACTCTGCGGAGCTGCCAATCAGCAGGGCTTACCAAGCTTGACAAACTTTGGATCGTCCAGATTTCCGTCTGTCTCAAGCCAGTGTGGCGTGGCGAAGGCAATGACGATGGCGATGATGCTGAGTAACGTCAGCCATGACGCAGCCACAATCGTATTCGAAAGCCTTCCATCTGCCATAGTGCTCAACAGCACCTAGTCCGGTGTGGCTGAATAACTCGATCCAAATGGAACTGTTGAGCCAATACCTGGAACATCGAAATGGACACATGTCAAAAAATGGTGTATCACGCCAGTGTTAACAAAAAAAAAAAAAATGCCAGAGCAGTGTGTTTCACATCCATAGGTTGGGTGGAAGTGCACTATGCAAGGTTGGCAAATGGCACTTGACATAATTTTGGGATGCAACTAACTTGTTCACTGACCCAGATCCCAACAAAAAGAACGAGCAGGAATACGACTGGACTGTTGGCATACGGCGACAAATTCCGATCTCCCGGCCAACGAAAACCGGTAGTTGCGAAACTTCCTCAGGCTACTCCAGAATATGTTTACTGTACTTGTACCATCATACAAGATGCGCCGATCTGTCATCTTCTGAGATTCTATTAAAAGCATAACACATCTAGTTTTATCTGTATGACTATTGCATACGTACTGTACTGTACTGACTTGAATCAAACAATAATCCACGCGGTGGAAAGATTCGAAATAAACTGAACATGAACATTTCTGGGCCATCACGTCTGCCATTTCCTTCATCTATGACATCACACGTCAGCACGGAAGGTCAATTCTCCCACCCTGAGATGACAAAGATACTACGTCGTACTGACTGCCATGAGAATCATTTAGATTCGCCTCTTAGTTCCTGAGATACGAGGGGGGCCATGCAGTAGTGGGTGGCATTGAAATACAGCCAAGGTTTCCTGATGACATGAAACTGAGCAAGGTTCCCACTACACGGGACAGTCAAGTGACATCCGATGAAAAGGTCAAATCGGCGGGGCATGTGTCTGGAGCAGGGAGCAGGCTCCAAATGGTGCCAACTTGATGCTGCCCAAAATACCTCATAGACAGCGACACAGTTCACAGAATGGAATGTAGTTACATTAGGTTAAGCTGGGTTGGTTAAATAGCATTATCCGTGTTATGTAACTCTTATATTTCATATCAGGAATGATCACCAAACCATCATGAAAAATGAATGGCAACCATATAATGATTAGGAAGTAATAAGCAGGAGCCCACAGTCTCTCATTGGCCTCAATTGCTGTATACCTGAGTCATGTTTAGTCATGTGATATCTGAAAAACCATAAGGAGCCAATGACACCATCAGGCAACAATATCTGCCACAGAAAACTGCATGATATCTGCAGGTATCTACCATCATGTTATTAAAGCAGACATATGGTCTTACTGCTACGACGGCAATCGCATATGGTGTGGCACCACAATGCAAGGCAGTTAACTGAGCTGCTTTAATGCTGTAGATCACATATCTTTAAATGAAAAGCCTGTAAAAAAAACTGTAATCATTCCATGATGACATTGCATTTCATGGTACTACTATGCAAGTCACATCTAGACCATGTGTTAAAGGGGGCCAAATCTCCATCCATGTGACCTAACCTACTCCCAAACATCCATGTGACTGAACACTTTTCCCCATAATTCAGTCACGTCATTTCACTGTTTCAGGAACTTAACATGTCTTTTAATATTGTTAGAAAATGAGCTTTTTCACGAAAAGGAGTCAAGATTTACTTCTCAATGAAGAGCTGTTAAATGAAACTAAAGTGATGTGGACTAAAGTTAAATTAAACTGAAGAAGAAGTTTTAGTTTTAATAAAATTAGACTCAACTCAAGCCAAACTAAACTAAAGAAGATGAAGGAGACAATGTGACACAAGTATGCCCATACAAAGGACACTATTGATTATGTCGGGTTTGCACGACACAAGAACAAGAGGCCTGAATAGGAGTTTTCAAAGAGACTGAGATGGACATCGCAAACTTAGACAGAACCGAAAGGCCTTACAGCAGTACACAAACCCATGCTCTGAGACCAAAACTGGCATAGATGAACTCAAGGATGGCAACAGCAAGCTGGTGAACTGCGCCAAAGAAAAAGCCTGTGTTTTCATCACGTGAGAGCTGTGATGAAGAAAAAACCTGTGTATTTGCCAGTGAAGATACATCTTCAGTACCAGCACCATCAGCTGCTTACAACATACTGCTTCTCGAAACCATCAGCATCACAGTTTACATGGTCAAAACAAAGTTACTCAAGCTGAAGACCACAAGCTCGCTAGGATCCAATGGCGTTCACCCTAGAATGTATTAGATGACAGCAACACAGTCTGTCCCATTCACAATGCTCTACCATTACCTGCTGGAAAGTAGGTATCGTCTGGATGACTGGAAGCTTGCTACTGCTGCACCAATATTCAAGAAAAGTGAGAAGAAGAGTCCGGAAAATTACCGCTCCGTGAGCCTACCATCCATCCCGTGCAAAGTGATGGAGTCAATCATCCGTTGCAAGTTCATGGAGTACCTAGCATCTTCTGGCCGGCTCTCCACAGACCCGTAAGGATTCCGGCCAAAGTGCACCTGCAATACCCAATTACTTGAAGTGATTGAAGGCTGAAGCCAGATGCCACAGCAAGGCCAACCAGTCAACGTGCTTTAAATAGATTTCTAAAAAGCGTCTGATACTGTTCCACAGAAGTGTCTTCTCTGCAAGCTGGGAGCCTACAGTGTCTGTCTGCTGAAGTGGATCCAGGCCTTCATGACCAGATGCCAGATGTCAGCACATAGTGAAAGGTGGATGCTCTTCTCCATGGTCCACTGTCATCAGTGATGTCCACAGGGATCAGTTCTGGACCCTGTTCTCTTAATGCTGCTCATCAGCGACATGCCTGACATCATGCACAGCTCCATCAAGATGTTTGCTGACAATGCCAGGACCTACCACAGCGTGGCGATAAACTCAGCTTCAGTGCTGCTCCAAAGCGACCCTGATGCTGTAGCTCTGTGGTCCGGGAAGTGGCAGCTTTGATTCAATGAGACAAAATGCAAGTCATTATTGCGTCCCATAATCATGACTGGAGATTCCCGAAAATTATTGGGGAGGGATCCTTGGGGGTTGGAGGTCCAGAGTTTGGGCCCCCAACCTCCACGGGTTGCCAGCTTTGCCCATGATCCCGGTCACGTTTATACGATGAGAGGAATCCCACTGGAGCAATTGGCCACAGAGAAGGACCTACGAATTCACATGGACTCAGCCCTCAAGTTTCAGACGCTTGCTGTGTCGGCCGCGAAGGCGGGTCAGATCATGTCTCATCAGCAGGCCCTTCTAGCACCTCAGCTCCGTGATGCTGCCACTTCTCTACAATACACTGGTTTGTCTTCATGCAGAGTATGGTGCAGCTTAATCCGGGGAAGTTTCAATCAAGCAGAGATGTCTGAATCAAGTTGAGCAAAAGCTGATTGAATGGGTCAAAGGTATGCAACCACACTGGCAGCAACCATCAAACACACGTCGTATCGGGCGAGGCCAAGTCTGCTTGATTCGTAATATGCGATACCTGCGATATGCAGTCTGCAACATGATGCAAGATATGATCTCGCATCATACCTTGAAGACATATGATGCAAAATATCAGGTTCTCCAGGTTGAGGTTGACTGCCAGTCAGATTTGTTCTACACACCTGCTGTCTGCATTGCCATGAGAGGCCACAGGTGGAATTTGAAGAAACCTGAGGCTCTTTCCGAGGTTAGGGCAAACTCCTCTTCCTCACACATCATGAACAACTGGAGTGCCTTCGATCCTGCACCTGTCCTCTCTTAGTTAAGTTTAGTTTATCTATTTGATTGTTGATGAGACAACCCACTCATGGACAAAGTCATTAAATATGAATGTGTACAGCATACACAAAATACAAAAAAATAACTACCCACTCTATATGATATAAAATGCATGTCACCAATTCACACATAAGTCAGTCTCAAATGGCAAAAACCTACACTGCAGTTGCATATCTCTTGCATGAAATGAGTACAAAGAGTCACAGAATATGTCAACCTGTGCACATTGCCTTAAAAATGTGTCTGTTTGTTGAGGCAGTCTAACAAACATTCCTTGATTCATGGTGTTTGACTGTGCATATGGTGTAGACAGCAATGTCTGCTCCCTGGTTGCACGAGGAGGAATAAACAATGAAAATGGCTCTAGTAAAAATGATGAGTGGATCCTGCTGCTAAAAACGCTGGGTAAGAACAGGATGTTGTGCTGAGATCTCCACAATGACATGACATCTAACCTAAAATATTTTAACAAGTCCTGATAGGATAGTGATGGTAATGGCACATGAGAGTGCATGTTGAGCCACATCAAAAACTTCTGCATTCTACCTATCCTATCTGTGTGTACAGCAACCACCCCTCCCCAAATCATGCTGCATTCATTCCAATACAGGGCAAGCATGGGCACAGTATGATGCAAGGACCAACCATCTATTCAAATAACCTCTCCCCAGGAAACTTTGCGAGAGGATTGAATCAAAAGTCTGCGTGTGCTGTTGGCTTACGATGTCGTGGACTTGCGTGCAAACATGAGGAATGGTGCCCACGTCTTCGAGTGCTGTGTTTCTAATGTAATTTGTTGCTTGCAGAGGCTCCATTTTTTGGCATCATGCGAAAGGACTTGCACTTGACCAGATTTAAATTTAGTTTTCCAAACTATTGACCACTGGCACAATCTTTGCAGGTATGCTTGAAGAAGAGTTGCATCAGCTGCACAAGTGATCTTGTGGCAAGTTTTTTAGGTTGCTTGCAAACATCAAGCACAAAGAGGATATTTCAGCTCAAAGGTCAATGATGAGAAGTGCAAACAACATCAGTGATAACAAGCCTCTTCTGGAGGTCCAAATGTAACCTGGCACCAGTCTGAGCACTTCCATTAACTATGACATGATGTTGTCTTTCTGTAAGTAAGGCAGAAATCAGTGTAAGGTTGATTCGAAAATGTTGAATGAACTTTTGGGCTTATGAACCAAGAGAGGATGATTTATGTTCTGAAAAACTGTGGTGTAGTCTGTACATACAAAGCCAGTTTGTGGGTTCACAGATACACAGTCCCAGGCCATGATCAGGAGAGTTACAAAGGTTGTAGCAGAAGACCGCCTAGACACAAATCCGAGCAGAGAAGCTGATATCAGGTCAATGCGACCTAACATGCATGTGTATGTGGCTCTCTCATGAACCTGACTGAACAATGGAATCAGTGAAACTTGTTTACAATTTTTGGGATCACTGGCACACCCCTTAATGAAAACAGGTGCATATTCACCTGTTTCCAACCTTTTGAAAAGACTCCTTGCACTGGGGACTGTGAGCATATCTTGGCCATTGGCACAGTGAATTGCTGTGACACTCTGCATGATGGAGAATTAATCCTGTTTGGTTCACATGTCTTGTTAACCAGGATGTTATCCAGTATTACTTTCACAGTATACACATCACAATTCTTTCTAGTTCATACTCATATGTCTGTACCTCATATACATGAGCATCAGGCATCTGCAATTCAAGGCTCTGTGACTTTAGATGAAAACAGACTCAAGACATTAGCCCACTCTCTGTCACTTGTAATCTTGGCATTACCATCACACAGCACAGAAAGTCTCTTCTTTCCAGCCTTCAGACTTTACAGAAAGGGCAAAAGTGCTTCAGATATCCCTTGAAATCATCTGTGAGGCAATCTGAGTAATCACTGTATCTGGCACCAGGCATGTCTCCAAAACAACTGTTTCTCATTGAAATCTGTAATGGCTTTGTGACTAGCTCTCCATGTGTATAAAAGTAGCCTCCTTCTCCCTAAGAACACCTCTTAGTTCCCAACTAAACCACAACCATGGCAGGAACTAAGTTTAACACAAGCAACTGGTATGTGGGTCTGGTTGCCCTTCAAGGATACTGTAAGAGGTCCACTGCCATCTACATGCATGCTATATAGGATGGGTCATGGCAACAAAGGCAGACATACACAGTCTATTAGTCAGCATGCTTACAGTTACACTTTCTGTCAACCAGTCCAAATCCTAATTGGACTCCCACTGGGCTGCCATTTGATGACACTCCAGATTAAAGACAGAGCATGATATCTGTGCATCAACTTGATGAGACTGGGGACCAACAGGCCTAGTCACATTCCAGATCCTGTATGTGTAAAGTATGGTAATGTAAGACATGTCAGTCTGTCCTTCAAGTGAAAGAGGAGCAATGGCCCTGATGCCCTCTCCTGGTGTTGTTATGCTATTATGCTGTTTCACACCAAAAAAGTGATAGGTAAGGAAGCGTAGTGTCACATTCAACTACTCGTGTTATATTTTAAGACTGGGGTCTTGTGCTAATTTTCACTACTGGTTCACTATAACAAATATGCCCCAAATTTAAAATTCAACAGTCCACTGCAGCCAATACATCAACCATTACCAGCCTACCAACCAACCTAACAATATACCAACCTTCATACCTTGTTATAACAAGCCAACTCAACAGCGAATCACAACACATTTAGGCCGAATATTCATCCATGACATCCCAACGGTGGCCTTTAACACATTGGTAACGCGTACCAGTTGACAAATTTCTAGCAGCTAACAAAATCAACACATCAACAGAGGCAAATTGTTCTTTTCCGTTTACCGTGGTCTCCACAGCGCCGTTAAAACAACTTACTCCGGCTGTACAGACGAACTCAATCGCTCAAACTCAAGCCACGCCCTCCACTTGTCTTGCACGTTGCACTTCAGGCAACCGATACTAATGAACGAAACTGAAATTCACCATACCTGCTGCACACTTCTAGCATTTCTCACAAGCATTCAAGGACGGCAACCGTCAACGCCCCGCTGCCGAGCGTTGGTTCGAAATCAAGACCTCAAATTCTTGCAAATTTCATCTCTAAGCATGTTTGTAAGAAACTGAATAACTTTTCGAATAGCAAAAGTTTGCGTAGGTCCAGGAAGAGCTTTCTGCAATGAAAATAATTTCCAAAAGTTTGATCTACTTGAATACATTTTGTTCTCCAACAATCGCACGGTTTAAAGATTTTGGCCCGAGATTGCTTCTAGTTGATCTCTCAGTTCAAAGTGTTTATTCCGCTCGACTTCCTGTTTTGCTTGAGGTAATCTCGTAATTAAAGCAAGAATATCCAGCCGGGGAAAACCTGAAAAAATTATCACTAATACGAATATCGGGATTTGGGATTCAGATATATGGCTTTCATGCCAGAAATCAGCTGACACGTTTATCTCATTCGTGGCAACCGCGCCGATACGGTGATACAGACGCGCGGTTTCTGTAGCCGTGAGCGCGCGCAACATGTACAAATTTGCCGGCTGACTGAATGGGGAAACATTGAAGACGTATTGGTAGCTTCCTGCGGTAGTCGAGCTATTTTAAGTTTCCCATTGTTGCTGTTTTCACTCTTATTAGGGAATACGCGCAAAAATGTAAGTAAAAATCGCACGGGAAACGATTGGAGAAAGGCGGCCTTGGAAAGAGCGGAAAGGTGGCTGGCTTGTCTCCCGCCGAAATGCGCATTTAAGGGGTGGTTAGCGGGGACAGACATCAGTTTGTCGGCTTCGATTGCACATTGTATAATGACCGCCGTGGCTACTGCATTTTAGACTCAAAATCCTTAGTTGTCTTATGTTTATCTTTCCAGTGTTATCTACTGAGATAGTGGTGTGTATTTTTATTTGCAAATTTGCTGGTGTCCTGGTTTTCTATAGCTAATCTTTCATTTTCCTGACTCAGCTGGGGGTGGTCTGGAGTATGAAACTTGACCATTTAAGTCATTATCCATATTTTTTGTTGCATGCAATTGCTACTGTAAAGCTTATAGTTCTGGTCATGGTTGGAAATTTCATTTCCATTCTTGGTGTCAGAGTATAATTTTTGTTTTGGAGCACATTTTGAGGAAGCAAGCATGCTTTAAGCTGGCATTCTTGGTGTTAGCTGGCCTGGTTATATTACATATCAGCACCGCTTTCGCGACAAATGTTGCTCATATAAGACGAAGACTCCGCGTACCGCCGGTTGTTATTGGACGATTGACTGTGACGTCAGCAGGCATTCATCAGCTGATCTGTTGTGTCATTGTCAGTAACTAGATATAGAGGTGGTGTATTACAGATGGAAAGTGAATGTTGTTTGTTATGAAAATACTGTTTTCCGCGATAATGGTATGTCCAATACGGGACAAACGTTGAAAACAGGGGATTTTGGGTGGGGTTAATTTTCTACATCGCAACAGGGGGCTTTAGGGAGTTTTTTCGTACCCGACCAGTGACTGCTAACGGTGTTATCGGTGGCTAGGCGGTGGCCGTGCTATGTGTGAATGTTGTGTTTGACGATATTGGTATGTCCAATACGGGATAAACGCTGGGAACAGGGGATTTGGGTGGGGTTAATTTTCTATATCGGAACAGGAGCTTTTCCGGATCGGTGATTACTACCGATGTTATCGGTGGCCGGGCGGCGACCATGCTATATGTGAATGCAGTATTCTGCGATAATGGTATGCACAACAGGAGATAAACTCTGGGAACAGGGGGGTTTGGGTGGGGCTTATTTTCTACATCGGAACAGGAAGCTTCAGGGGGCTTTTCTATACCGGGCCGGTAATTGCTACCGGTGCTATCGGTGGCCTGGTGGTGGCCGTAAAACTATAGGAATTGTAGACTGGTTTTCCACATTAAACCAGCGGGATGGGTGAACTAGGATATTCCGCCACCTTCCATTAACTGGGATTAACACTGTTTATGGGGCGTAAGGCTATCTTATACCGCGGCCGAAGCGCGGTATAAGATACTAGAGGCCACAGGCCGATGAAGGTGCGATTGGTCTTGGCTCTTTCCAACACTTAAGGTAGATTAGGTTAAGTTGGTAAGGTTAGGTTAGGTTAGGTTGGGTTTTGTTAGGTTAGTTTGGTAAGGTTAGGTTAGGTTAGGTTAGGTTAGGTTAGGTTAGGTTAGGTTAGGTTAGGGTAGGTTAGGTTAGGTTAGGTTAGGTTAGGTTAAGTTAGGTTAGGTCTGTAAGGTTAGGTTAGGTTAAGTGAGGTTAGGTTGGGATAGAGTGCGGGAAAATATAGCTTCCTGTATTTGATATCTTTGAGATATTTTTTATTTCCTTTTCTGTTTAGTAATTAGGCATGTTTTTATTTTTCATTTTTATTAATTAAACATCTTTTCACTTTTCCATATCATTTTTTATTAAAATTGCATGTCTTAATATTTTACTTATATTTCCGGTTCATTCTATATCTATACTTTTGGATCATTTCACTGCTACATTGGATTGCCCTTTCAGCCTTTTCCTTTATTAAATTCCCACTAACATAATGTATCTATTGCATTCTGTTCCCCTATCTTGTTAATTATCTATTCAGTTTCATTAGGAAACATGTAAGTTAATGGTCTTATATATCGATACCACCCAGTGAACAGGACTGAGCATTACAACCCATCTCTACTTTTGTTGGGACAACAACATAAATGGCGTCTCAGACGGCAGGAAGGAGTTAGCGGTGCATTATTGAAATGCTGTTTCCATGGAAATTACAATCTGTACATGTCGGGAATGACTTTTTCACGTAACAAGACTACATATTCTGCGTTGTAAGTATAGTTTTTCCTCAATATCGTAATCTTCACGCAGCCGGTGCGAAATGGACGGGAGACCGCTGGCCTGGTGTGATGTCACACCTGACCAGCTAAAAGGAGGTCTAACATTATACCTGCTTGTTACTGAATGGAGACAGGGTTATTTGCCAGCAGAGTAAGAAATTTGTCAACATGGTTATATTGTAGTTTTTAGATGGCACATTAAAAGCACCTTTTCTAACCCTGGTTCTGGTGAGTGAGAATAATAGAACTGACACCAAATACTGTCATGACCTAATTGTGTTACTTAAAGGATTGACTGTCTTCACTGTACCCAAATTGTCTGACAGTCAAAGCAGGATTTTTATGTAATTTTGTGTTATTGTGTTAAGCAATTTTTACACAAAGGCTAGCATTTTATCTGTTTTGTTTTTCAACAGCATCCAGGTTTCTCAGTTGGTCCATCAGATTTGTCTCCCAAGTAAAGGGTTGTCTGTGGATTAAAAATATGTCAAAGGTGGGTTCATCATTTACAGCACTATACCAGTGGTAAACAGGCACTGTGTATGCAAAACCAATACAGAGTGGGTTGAATGATCCACATGCTGTACAATGTATTGAAAACCTTTGATGCAAGTACATAAACCTGAGTTTCTGTGTAATGGCAACAGTTGTTGTGGTTTAATTACTTGTTGCTTCTGGAATGCTACATCAGTTGAAACTTGTATTTTTTATGCTGCCAAGTGGATCTGTGTTGTTACAGAACAGAGCATGCTACTCTGAACAGTGCAATTCATTTTGGCCCAACATAATCATATGGGGATGAATTGGGAAACTGATATGGAAGACATGAATGTTCTCCCATCATCCATTGCTGAGAGGAAGGGTGTCTGTTTTCATGGTACCATACATTAATGTTCATCTCCAGCAGTTTTGGTAGCAGTCTGAATCATCTTTGCATTGATGGAGTTCCTGGAGAATCCTCTATTGTTTCATTGGTCAGAACTGCATGAAATGCTGTGAATACCATTGTTGCTGTCTTAACTGATAAGGCAGGAAATTTGAAGATTGTTTGTTGTGGATGCCAGCACACAGAGAAAGACTGACACTGGCATCCTTCCACTGCTGAGAGCACACTTGGTAGAATACCTGTTCACATAAATCAGATTGATTTTTGATTGTTTTGGTTTTAGTGTGTAGTAAAACAGTAAGGGATTACAGTCATGGAAAGTACAAGACAAATTCTAGTTTCCAGAGCAAAGAAAGCTTTGTTATGTGCCATCTGGAGAGTACTGGCAAGAGTACTGCCATCTAGCAGGCATATATTATAAGATGTTTTTGTGCATAATAACATCAGTCATTGATGTGTTTGATACTTTTTGATACCAGGCCATGTCAGAATGGTTTGGGAATATGTATGAGAGTTTATTTATTATGTCCAGTGCAGGCATTGTGTTCACAGTTAACAAAACATTGGAGGGTAGAGTTCTTAGGATGTTATGCTATGTTAATGGCTGTGTTAAGGTGGATTTCCTGGAACCTGGATTATAAATTTCATTGCAAACTCTGTTGGCTCATTGGTCACTGAAGAGATTTCTGGGACACCAGATCCAGTAATCCCCAGGTGAATCACATTTTAAGTTCATTGGGTACATTTAATGCTTAGGCTGCCAAGGTTTGATTCTATCACACAGTTGTAATTATTTACTTGAATTCACAGATATTCTGATTGGCTACTGATGAAAGAAATTATGGCTAATTCCTAGTGTCCTGATGACATCAGCAAAATCAGTCAAGAGTTTGGCAGCTGTTGGATTGCCAGGCAGTGGCACAAAACTTTCAGGATATTGTCACAGTTGTAATATTTTCTGCTTCAAGTGTCATTGCTGTTGCCCAGTTTTAAACATGTAATGACATGAAAAGAAAAGTGTGATATGATTTTAGGGTATATAGTTGAAGTTGTTAGCACATGCAGAAGTTTGAAATCAGAGTTAGCAATCACTGAGCAGCCAGGCCTAATGACCAAAGTGTGCTGATTGCTGACTCATTCACGGAGTTGGCCCAGGGCGATGAGGAGGCTGGAGGACGTGGCCGGTCCGGAGCCGGGCTCGGAGGGGTCGGTGGCCAGGCAGCTGCGCCGGCGGCTCAACGACTCGGCCAGCGAGGGCGGCTCCGAGTCCGGCGAAACGGAGCGACGAAGGTACCCGGCCTCCTGTGGCCCTGTGAGGCTCCTGATCCCAGTCTTTTCAGCTCCCTGCACTCTTGATCAGATCCCTGGTCTCAGTGTATGGCTCCCTGCATTCTCTGTGAAATCTCTGGTCCTGGTAATGGCTCCGTGCACTCGCGTTCCGATCTCTATCCCTGTTAGGTTCCCTACATTCCCTCGGCAATATCTGTTCTCAGTACACGGCTCCCTGTACTGCGTCCGCGATCTTTGGTCTCATGGTGAGCCAGGTCTGGGTTTCATCCCTATCTTCCATGTTCATGTGTATTTATGTGACATATTTATTTATTTTTTGTTCATGCGTTTACCGCCGGCGTCCGGTGACCATTGGGCTGCCTGTTTGGACGCGGTCCGGTCTGTGGCGTCACCCGACGGTCGGTCGCCGTCTCTTTGGCACTGGGTGTCGCTGCGGCGGCCGTACTGACTGACTGTCGGGTTAATGGCCTCTGCGCCGTCCGCCGCGGGAGTGGGAGGGAGAGGAGAGGGTGCCGCTGTGGCGGTCGGACCGACTGACTGTCGGGTTAATGGCCTCTGCGCCGTCCGCCGCGGGAGTGGGAGGGAGAGGAGAGGGTGCCGCTGTGGCGGTCGGACCGACTGACTCCGCGCCGCCGCAGGTCGCGGCGCCGGGAGCTGGCCGAGCTGGCCGAGCTGGCCGAGCGTAGCCCACGTCCCGAGGATGAACCGGCCGGCAAACCGCGCGGCAAGCGACGCCGCGTGGCCGACCTGCCGGCCGACCTGCCGGCGGACGACGACGACGAGGACGTCCCGCCAGCCGGCCGGCCCGTCAAGAAGCTGATCAAGTTCAAGAAGCTGGCCAACATCACGGCCAAAAACAAGGCGGCCGCGCTGCTCACCAAGACCGGCAAGAAGAAGAAGAAGCCGTTCAAAGGGCTTAGCTATTCCTTCTTTCGGAAGAAGAAGAAGAAGGTGAAGAAGGAGGAGTCTCCTCAGGAGAGCGTTCAACAGGAAGTTACGTGTTACGTGAAGGAACTGGAGGATTCTGAAGCTAAATCATTGGAGGAGGGTATTGATGAACAGCTGGGAGATATGGAAGATGATTTGGGAGGTGACGTTATAGAAGATATCGGGGATGGCACGACTGAGGACTTCCCAGATGAGGCTTCAGGGGGTGGAGAGGATGATTTAGAAAACCCTGAAGGAGACCTTGAAGCCCATTTGACGGAAGAAAGTAAGGAGGAAAGCAGAGAGGTGATGTTGAAGGGAAAGGCGCGGAAGAGTATACCTCAGGTTATATTAAAGAAATCGTTTATACCGAGTGGTGTAGTCCGCGACGTGAGTTCTGAGAGTTCGGCTGAGGAGTTTGAGGATGAAGAAGGTGAGTCATGTAATGGTTTTCCTCTTTGACATGCGTGAAAGCATGCTGTAATTTGGATGCTGTTGGTTGCTTTACGGTGACGTTGGTATAGATGGATGTTTTGTTGTTGGCAGCCATCAGGGGTAATGTTTTGTAACGCCTGGTAAAAAACATCCATTAAGGCAGGTACGTGGATCGTGTATTGAGGGTTGTTTGTCCTGCTTGGTGGACATAGACGTTGAAAATATTGTCAAACATATGAGGTGCTCGATGATTGTTTTCTGTTGACAGCGGTCTCTGATGTGATGTCGGTCTTTTTCTCTTCCCGCCGCATGCCGCCCTCTGAGCAGACTCTTCCCCGTCCCGGGCAGTTATCCAAGGACCGTCCTGCCAACCGGCCCCGGTGCTGGACAGTTATCCGTGTACCGTCCTGTTGACCGGCCCCAGTGCCGGACAGTTGTCCGTGTACCGTCCTGCTGACCGGCCCCAGTGCCGGGCAGTTCTCCGTATACCGTCCTGTTGACGGGCCCCAGTGCCGGACAGTTCTCCGTGTACCGTCCTGTTGACGGGCCCCAGTACCGGACAGTTCTCCGTGTACCGTCCTGCTGACCGGCCCCAGTGCTGGACAGTTATCCGTGTACCGTCCTGTTGACCGGCCCCAGTGCCGGCCAGTTCTCCGTATACCGTCCTGCTGACCGGCCCCAGTGCTGGAAAGTTCTCCTTCTACCGTCCTGTTGACCGGCCCCAGTGCTGGACAGTTATCCGTGTAACGTCCTGTTGACCGGCCCCAGTGCCGGACAGTTATCCGTGTACCGTCCTGTTGACCGGCCCCAGTGTCGGACAGTTCTCCGTGTACCGTCCTGGGCCCAGTGTCGACCGGCCCCAGTGTCGGACCGTCCTGCTGACCGGCCCCAGTGCCGGACAGTTCTCCGTGTACCGTCCTGCTGACCGGCCCCAGTGCCGAACAGTTCTCCGTGTACCGTCCTGCTGACCGGCCCCAGTGCCGGACAGTTCTCCGTGTACCGTCCTGCTGACCGGCCCCAGTGCTGGACAGTTATCCGTGTACCGTCCTGCTGACCGGCCCCAGTGCCGAACAGTTCTCCGTGTACCGTCCTGTTGACCGGCCCCAGTACCGAACAGTTCTCGGTGTACCGTGCCGCTGGCCTGCCCTGCCGCCCGCTCACCGCCGTGCCCTGCCCGGCCAGTGATCCGGGAGGCGGCCGACGGCGACAGCTCGGTGGCGTCGGCGGTGAAGCTGCGCCGCAGCAGCGTCACCCAGCCGGCGGTGCCCTACAGCCGGCTTGGGGCGCGCCGACTCGCTCTCCGGCTCGCCGGCCGACTCGGTGGCCGGCGGCAGCGGCCCGGGCGAGGCGGCGCCGCCCGAGGGCACCGTGCCGGCGAAAATGGTCAGCGCGCGTCCCGGGGCTCTTGTGTCGGCTCGTGTGGGGTGCAGAGGTGGCGGGTGCTTGTTCGAGGCCTCTGCTATGTACGATGAATGGTGCGAGGTCTTGCAAAGGGCCTGCGGCAAATTTTACGTTATGTGCTTGTCAGAGTGCCGATCGATTGTATGGAGAAAGCCTTCGTTTGAAATTGCCTGCTTGTGTAGCCTTAATTTCCATGAAGTTTAATTTACTGTGCATTCATCAACATAACTAGCCTTGCAGAGCGTATGTTGCTTTGTTGTGCAGATGGACTCTATCCTCACAAGCGTATCGTGCAAATGTATGGAGACCAAGACTCCGACGGCCGACGTGGAGCTGACCAAGAAGGACTATTACTGCCAGGGCATAGACGCCATCGACGGCCGCATGGTCGGCTGCTGCAACGGGGTTGTGAAGAAACGGTAACCGTATGCCCTTCCGCCCAGTACCGCTGCCACGCTCCGGTCGGCTACACGAGCATTAAATATTTTGGACTTTTGATGAGATCGTGGTGATTTTCAGTCCTTTGGTGAGTTTGTCATATTTGAGTGTTTGTGTCATTACGGCAAATATAGGTATTAAGCGCAAAAACCTCGTCGGGTAGTGTAGATTTGCCGATAGATTGCTCAGTGAAGTAGTCTCTTTTCACGGTTTTCATTACGTCATTGAGCTGACATTTGCTTCAGGATGATCCGCCCAAGCTTCAAGGTGCCGTTTCTGCTCATGTGCGGCCTGCACCGGGAGCGCATGCGCAGACACCACTGCTGCCCGTCCTGTGGCGTTTTCTGCACTCAGGTGGGGTACTATCGCATCTGGGATATATAACTAATAACACGACCGTGTTCCGTTACAGTAACCCCCTCTCCCCACATACACACACGCACTGCTTTGACTTTCTAGTTCATTGTTTTTGTATTCTGTTGTATCGCTTTGTTAGTTGCAGCAGTCTCACATTGCTGCACGCGTTCTTTGGTCCTGTGAGGATGAGCGTCCATAAGTGCCCCCACTCAGTATCAGCGTGTATCTATCGAAGAATCCGTGAACCACGATACGGAGCGGCGTTGGTCACACCGGCTGCCAGATAGTGGCTTCTGACACCCGGTTGATCGTTTCAGGGAATTTTCATGCGGTGCGCACACGAGTGCGTGCCGCACCTGTTCCACCGCAAGTGTGCGATCCAGGTGGGCGAGATGCTCATGTGCTCCCACTGCGGCAACACGGACGACCTGAAGACCGTCCAGCTGACCATCCGCACGGGGCGCACGCCCACCTTCTACCAACAGCAGGGCACCATCAAGAAGAGGTATATCTGATTCGGACGTTCACCCACCTAGCCAGCATCAGGGTTCAGATGTGGGAGATGTGAGGTAGATAGGAGAGCCAGGTCGCAACTTGTTCTGGAGATGGAGTTCTTATATACAAAGTGGTAAAACTCTGCAATTGTGGAGTTTCGAAGTGATAGCCTGCAAATTTCCTCGTATGTTTTTGATCCTTGTTTATCGGTTGCTTTTGCGTGACGTCTTCTGCTACCATTCACTGGCACAGGCCAGTGAATGGCAGCAGAACACTGGTGTTGCATTACCATTAATGAATTATGCCAATGGTTGGCTAACTGAAGCCTTTTATGCTTGTGGATGTTCCTTAAATTTACCCTGAAAAGGCGATCAAGTACGTTTTTTTGGGCGGGGGGGGGGGCAACCACGTCAGGGTAGTCGTCCTTGAATAATGGTACTGCGTCAGCAAACCTCAGCGATATACTCGAGCTCAGGCTCAGCTCAAGCAGTGATAACGCGCGATAGTGACAGCATTCTGTCAGATCAGTATTGCCACTGCACGTGCCCGATGTGGCGTGGGTCTGCCGCTGACGCTGTCCGCTGGCGGCGGCGCCGCAGCCGCAGCGCCCGGATGGCCATCAGCCGGGAGCTGGAGCTGGGCCCGGCAGCGCCGCACTTCACCCGGCCGTCGGCGCACCTGAGTCCGTACAGCCTGACGCTGCCCGACGGCCGCGAACTGTCCGCCAACGACCTGCCGGTCGGGCCCGACAGGTGAGCTGTGGCCCCGCAGCTGCAGGCCGGGCTGTGGGACGTGACAGGTGAGCTGCAGGCCTGTCTGTGGGACCAGAAAGGTGAGCGACAGACCGGTCTGGGGGGCCAGACAGGTAAGCTGTCGGCCTGCCTTTTTGACTGGACAGATGAGCTGTGGGTCAGAAGGGTTGCAATCTGGGTCTCATTTCGAACAGCCCATGTCTTTCTGGCCGAGGAAGGTGGGTTCGAGTCGTCTCAGCACTTACTGTTTGGCACAAGGGTGAGCTGGTAACCGGCCAGCCAGAGAGCCACACTCATTACGTTACGTTTGTGTCGGTCTTGATCAACCCTGGTAACAATATCAGTCGTTTGCTCGGAATTCCGCGATCTAGAAGAGGATCAGTCTGCGTAGTAAGCTCTGCTTAGCACGATCTTTGGTCCCATCCATTACCGCTGTCAAGTATTCGGATCGAATGTGCCACAGAGAAACGACTCACCCTTGGGACCCAGCAGGTGAACGGTCTTCATCGTTGCGCAGTTCCATTACGCCGCCCTCCGCGTCCCGACACGGGCGGCCGCGCGGGAGCCGGGACTGATCTGCAGTCAGCGCGCCGTTTCGGAGACCGGTGTCGCCGTCAGCCCGCCGTCTGGCAGCGCCATGAGTGCCCGCTCCGTGCCGCAGGGAGGAGCTGGAGAAGAGCCTGCTGGCCGTGACGCAGGCAGCTGCCTCCATCGGCGGCGAGACCAAGATCGGCATCAAGGACCAGCTCAAGATCCTGCGCGCTTGTGACCTGGAAAAACTACTCATGATGATCGGTAACTGAATGCTTCTGGCTGTGCACAAAGACAAAGTCTAAGCAAGGCATTGAAGTACATGATTGTTGAGGTAAAGTAGTGGTGCTATCGAACTTCAAAAGCTGTTTTGTGCGCAGTAAGGGAACATACATTTGTACAAGATTTGAGACTATGCAGCAGTTGTCCGGTATGATTATATTATGTCCTTTTGGTTCCCGGGTTTGACTATTCCTTCTCAGTAACAGCTGATGCAGCCCTACTGAAGCTCATGTGTATGGCCCGTGCACTGACTGACCTACCGCCCCGACCGAGGATGCCTGCCGCCCTGACTAGCCGGCGCGTGCGCGGCTGCCCGCAGCGCAAGGCTGGTCGCCGAACCAGAAGTACCGCGAGTGCGGCCAGCAGACGGCGCTGCACGTCTGCGCCCAGCAGGGCCACCTCTCGGCCGTCCACCTGCTGGTGACGGCCGGCGCCTGCCTGGACCCGGTGGACCGCGACCTGCAGACGCCGCTCATGATGGCCGCCTCGCGCGCTCAGAACGCTGTGCTCAAGTACCTGGTGACGGCCGGCGCCGCCCTGGACGCCAAGGTACCCGCGCTGGGCGCAGGTCGTGGTCCAGCCAGAGGCACTGTCCGTGTGTCAGGGTGCGGTTTTGGCCGTCTTCCAGACGTTTTGTCGCGTGCCGCGCTTCACGCCGGCGGCGCTGTACGAATGCAGCCTTGTAGACGTTACGAGAGCGTTGTACAGGTATGCGAGATTGTACTGGTCTGACGCCGCGATAAGCCTCGTAGTGTGATGCATGATTGATTGCCTGTCGCGAGTGACGAGATGCTTTTTTGGACGCAAGCGTTAGTACTAGCCCGAATGCGGGCTCCGCCGCTGGTACATGGATGGCCGACGTCAGTTTCTGTGCGTGACCGCAGGCCGGTGTCGGACTCGTCCGCGGCCGGTCGGCTGTAGCTGCGGTGTGTCTATGTTCGCTTGTGGCCTGTAGGCTGTGGTGGCGGTGTCTGTTGTTTGTTCGCTTGTGGCCTGTAGGCTGTAGTGGCGGTGTCTGTTGTTTGTTCGCCTGTGGTTGGTCGGCTGTGGTGGCGGTGTCTGTTGTTTGTTCGCCTGTGGCCTGTAGGCTGTGGTGGCGGTGTCTGTTGTTTGTTCGCCTGCGGCCGATCGGCTGCGGTGGCGATGTCTGTTATCTGTTCGCCTGTGGTCCGCAGGCCGTGGCGGCGGTGTCTGTTCGCCTGTGGCCTGTAGGCGGTGGTGGCGGTGTGTATGTTATGAGCTCGTTTGTGGCCTGTAGGCTGTGGTGGCGGTGTGTGTGTTGTGGGCCCGCCTGTGACCGGTCGGCTGTTGAGGTGGTGTGTGTTAGGCCTGTCTGTGACCGGTCGGCTGTTGAGGTAGTGTGTTAGGCCTGTCTGTGACCGGTCGGCTGTTGAGGTGGTGTGTGTTAGGCCTGTCTGTGACCGGTCGGCTGTTGAGGTAGTGTGTTAGGCCTGTTGTGACCGGTCGGCTGTGAGGTAGGGGTTAGGCCTGTCGGCGCGGCTGTTGAGGTAGTGTGTGTTAGGCCTGTCTGTGACCGGTCGCTGATGAGGTGGTGTGTGTTAGGCCTGTCTGTGACCGGTCGGCTGTTGAGGTAGTGTGTGTTAGGCCTGTCTGTGACCGGTCGGCTGTTGAGGTAGTGTGTGTTAGGCCTGTCTGTGACCGGTCGGCTGATGAGGTGGTGTGTGTTAGGCCTGTCTGTGACCGGTCGGCTGTTGAGGTAGTGTGTGTTAGGCCTGTCTGTGACCGGTCGGCTGATGAGGTGGTGTGTGTTAGGCCTCTCTACGGCCGTTCGTCTGAGGTCGCTCCGCTGTCGTCAGGGGGAGGACGGCATGACGCCGCTGCACCTGGCCGCCCAGTCTGGCAACATCGAGGGCTGCCACTACCTTCTCTCCAGCGGCCGCACGGAGCCCAGCTACGTCAACCAGCAGGACGACGGCGGCTGGACGCCCGTCGTCTGGGCCTCCGAACACAAACACCCCACCGTCGTCAGGTGGGTGTGCCGCGAACGCAGCTGTTCCAGACACAAACACCCCACCGTTGTCAGGTGGGTTTGCCGTGAACACTTCTGTTCCGGACACAAACTCCCCACCGTCGTCAGGTAGGTGTCCCGCGAACACAGCGTTGTCCCACACCCCATCATCTGAGGTACGTGTCGTAGAACGCTGCTGTTCCGAACACAACCCTCCTCCCCGTCGTGAAAAAGTGCCCCGCAGACACTGTTGTTTCTAACACAGACACCACCATCATCAGGTGTTCCGTGAATAATGCTGTCCGATCACAAACTGGTAGGTGCGCCGCAAACACCCCGGTCTTCGAAACGCAAAACGCCACCGTCGCTCAGTGGGTGTCCCCTCGAACCCTCCACACGAGCGCTAGGAACACCCTGCCATCACCTGTTCGTTACCAGGGTCGGCTGCCGGGAACGTTTTGCCGTTCTGTCTCCGGCAGACAGCCAGCCCCGCCTCATAATCGTAAACAAAAGAAAAGGGTCATTCTGCGCCGCTTTGACGCCGTATATCAACTGACCTATGGTTCGTCTAGCTATAAATATGAATTAGTAAAAGTTTTGTCATAGAAACAGCCCTTGAGACACCATGTAACGTATTTCCGAGGGCTAAGGTTCTTTGTGTAGTATAAGAGCGACATGACTGCGTTATTGCGCCAAGCTTTGCGGAAACGGAAAATTTGATCATATTTGCATAACATGTTTGTGAAGATATGTTTCATGAAACCAGCGGTGTGTTGAATGTTCTGACACTGGAACTGTCATATGAGGACTCTATCCAGATACACATCTTTCATTCGAAGGACGCTTGCGACAATGGTGCTCGTAAAATGCCAACCAATTTACGTATGCATAGTCCTGCATTAGCGAAGTTTGAGTGCTGAAAGCAATTGACATTTTCTCCAGACACGTCAATGTAGCTTACAAGTAGTTTTAATAATAAAGAGATAGTTTCTGTAATTTATCGTTGTTATCCACTGGACACAAGCTGCTGTGAAGCTAAGCCTGCAACTCGACGAGATGAGTAACCAGTAGCTTTTTCTGGCTTCGAAGAACCGACTGTTTTAACCCATTACGCCTCATACCAGTGATCTGGACATGCGTACGCCCGGAACTGATACGCCTTTGTTCCCTGTTTCCTTGTCGGACGTACGTGATTCCAATTTAGTTTCATAGGTGGGGTCATGTCGCTTCTGAAACTCCGATCGGGTTATGCCGCCTGTTTTGAGAACAACCGTCACGTAGCTGAGCGGGGAAGTTCTCTGCGAGCCCGCGCTGTAAACTGCTGCCAGCATTGATCGCCAGACGTGGTGATTATGCGACCGCGGCCGGTGCACACCTGTCGCCGCCGCCAGGTTCCAAACTACGAGCACCCCCGGCCGGCCGGTCGGGCAGTCGTAGCCAGGGGCGTGGCTGGGTCCCGGTGGGATTCAAGTTATCCCGTTTTGCATTGAACTCTTCTCGGAGGTAACGGACATTGACCTGACCGAGGTAACGGATGTGTCATTCCGTTATCTCGGAAAGGTCGTGTCCCTCCGTAGCGGAGCGGTGCCCGGGTCACGAAACACTTCCCTGTAAGCTTAGAATCGGACGCAACAGGAGGATAACCTGCATCCCCTCCGGATGCGGGCAAACGTCGGCGGGCCCAGCGCGTGCTGAGCGCTGAGCCGCGCCTGTTTGCAGGTACCTGCTGGAGCGCGGCGCCAACCCACGCCTCTGCGACGAGGAGCAGAACACCGGCCTACACTGGGCCGCCTTCTCCGGCTCCATGGAGATCGCCGAGCTCTTCCTCACCGCCGGCTGCCAGATCAACTCGCCCAACGTGCACGGCGATACGCCGCTGTGAGTGGTGGCGGCGTGGACCGTTTTGGGGCCATACGCCGCTTTGAGTGGGGACGGCGTGGGCCGTTGTGGTGCCATACGCCGCTTTGAGTGGGGACGGCGTGGGCCGTTGTGGTGCCATACGCCGCTTTGAGTGGTGGCGGCGTGGGCCGGTCTGGGATGATACGTCGCTCTGAGTGGGGGCGGGCTCGTTCCGCTGTGGGGTGGTGGGCTGCTGAGAGTGAGTGCGAATCTGTTCTGTTTGGCAAAGGTATCCAGCTTTCTCAGTTTGGTCTACCGGTTTTATTACCCCAGTAAGGGGTTGTCCATAGATGAAATATGCCATGCGATGGACTCATCATGGCAAGCATACAGGTGGTGAAGGGGCATTGTATGTTTAAAACCAATACAGAGCGGGTGGAATGATCTACGAGAAATATGCGTTAAGATTTATGGAAAACCCTTGATTCAACTATGTAAACCTGGATACCAGCCTTATGGCAGGAACCGCTCTGGTTTAATTATTTGCCTTTTCTGGAATGCTGTATCAACATAAACGTCTGTTTTTTAGACTGCTTATTGTATTGCAGTGGATCTGTGTTGTTAAACATCAGTGCATGTTTCCCTGAACAGCCGAATTCATTTTGACCCAACATATTCTTATTATGATGAATTAGACAAAATGGTATGGAAGACATTAATACGCTTCCATCATAGCATTGCATATTAGCCCAGTTCTGTTCTTCAGTGTTGAGAGTAACAGATTTTGTTTTCATAGTAATATACATTAATGCCCCCATCAGTTTTGGTAGCTGTATGAGCCATATTTGCATTGATGGGCTCCCTGGTGAGTGCTGTATTGTTCCGCCGGTGAGAACTGCTTTGCCGGGCTCGCTCCGCTCCGGGGGAATAGGCCGCTGAGAGCGAGGGCGAGTGTGCTCTGCTCGGGGGCGATACGCCGCTGTTAACGTGGCTGGGTTTGCTGCGGTCTGAGGTGATGCACGGCTGTGGCTCAGGGCGGGGACGGGCCGCTGCGTTCCGCGGTGACGCACTGCTGGGATGTAAGGGAAAGTGTCGACAGCATTTCGGACCCTGCCTGCCGTAGGCTGTGGTAGTGGTCGGGAAACGCTCAGACGAGAAGGGGCGGCTGGCGGATGCATTTCGTCTCAATAGTCTGTCACATAGTGCCGTAACGGCACTTACGGGTCTGTTTTACCGACTGCAAAGCTAGCCTCTGCCGTGCGAAACGTATCGATCAGCCGTTCGTGAGTGCCTGCAGTACACTTAGGGACAATTGACGTAATGGGTGATAGTCACGCTCGAGTCAATCGACCAACGGCAACAGACGCCAGCACCACCGCGGAAGGCAGAACTTTGCAGAACTGTGCAGGAAACACACGAACTGGGGCATTGTGCACAGCCGACGTCCATGTTTTATCACGGTGCGATCGGCACCCTAAGGGTCTACTGCTGTGGAAATTACCACTGCGTACTACCGGATATTTTGGCGCTACACGGCAGACGCATGGCTCAGTTAAAACTGTCCGGCATTGGTTGTTGTAATAGCGCAACGTCTTCTGGAACTGGAAGTTTTCTGCTGACCTCTTGTCACCGTCTCTGTTTCACAGATACGTAGCGTCCCGCCAAATGTACTACCAGTGCGCGATGCTGATGTCCCTGTCTCCGTCCCGCAGGCACATAGCATCCCGCCAGAGGCACTACCAATGCGTGCTGCTGATGCTGGCCCACGGCGCGAACGTGTTCCTGCGGAACCGCGAGGGCATGCTGGCGCTAGACTGCTGCGGGCCGGACCGCAGCGAGACCCGGCTGGCGCTGCTGCTGAACATGGAGCTGCGCCAGCTCGCCAGCCGCAGCGGCGCCAAGCGCGGCGAGCGCGTGCTGAGCAACGACGTCAGCCGCGGCAAGGAGAAGCTGCCCATCCAGGTGCGCGGCGGCGGGCGGCGCGACGCTGCCCGGAACTGTTTGGAGGGTGGCGGAGGGGCGGTGGCCTTGGTGCGGGCGCGGTCGGCCTTGTGGACTGCTGGCCCTGGGAGGAACGGCCGGTTGTGAAGGAAGGGACGGGATGCATTTCATCGCCTCCCGGTGGCCGTTGGGTGGGAAGTTGTGGACTTTTGTTTGCCGATGGCACTGCAGCGAACAGCCGAACGATAGGAAAAGGCGTTCGCCGTCGTACAGAGTGGAGACCCTTCGATCTCGAGCGTTCTCCCCGTTCAGCACGCCGAAATTCGGGCGTTTCTGATTATTCGTTGCGCCATGTTTGTTTGTTGGTGGTGGCTGTCTGAATGTCAGATGTTTATTTTGAAGCTAGGTAAAGGGAGCATTCATGATATCCGACGCTTCTGCGCGGTACGCGGCTGTTGAAGCCGATGATGTACCCTGGACGCTCCGTGATCGCTGGTAGTGTGGTGGACGCTCTGACACGCGTTGCAGGCCGTGAATGAATGCGACGACACTCCGCTCCCCACCGACTACACCTACATCGCCGAGAGCTGCGAGACGATGAAGCTCAACATAGACAAGACCATCACTTCGCTGCAGGTGTGTGTGTATGTATGTGTGTGTGTGTGCGGCGGGACAGCTCGCGGCCTGTCAGGCCGGGTCGGCTGGTGGCGCCGGCGGCCGTCCGGCTCCGGCCCTGCACCTGTCCACCGGTCTGAGCGGCCACTTAACGGCCGGGCCGGCCGTCCGGTCGACAGGACTCCGGTGCTCCGGCCGCACGTTTTCCGTCGCTCCTAAGTGGTTGATTGTGGGGTTGGGAATGGGAAGTTTGCAGAGCTGTTTGGTGTTCTCGGGCCAGGATGTCAGCGTATGTGGCAGGCGACGAATTTATGGTATTACTGTCCTCGCGTGTTGCAAATGTTGTCGTGTTCGATCAGCAATAAATGTGTTCATTGCTGTTTTTGCGTATTTACTTTTCAGTTTAATTTTTGTGCATTTAGTCCTGCTTTGCTTACGGCGAGTAATTTATGTCTTGCTGGTTATCTGTAACTGCCATGCTCCTAAAAGACTTCATTTTCAGGAGTCATCGGTTTAGTTATGGCACATGACAGCGTCTACTGAAAGCTAATTTCGCCGCTGCGTTTTTCAGTCGTGCACGTGCTTGGACAACTGCCTGTCCTCCGACTGCATGTGCAGTCAGATCAGCCTGCGCTGCTGGTACGACCCGGACGGCCGCCTCTTGCCAGAGTTCAACTACACAGGTCAGCCTCGCTGCCGCAGACCGCCGGCCGACCCCCGCGGTCACTGCGGAGCGGAACGCCCGCGCGCCTACCGGGCGGTGAATTCACGTCGGTGATCACATGGCGCGGTATTGATCGTGTGAAGCGTCGCACGCGCCAGTTTGATGGCCGGGCCCTGCCTTGATCATGGCGACGCTTGTCAGCGGCGGAGTGTGCTTGGTGACAGTCATGAGGCTCGCGATATTTATGACGTCGTTGCAAACGCCCCGCGCTTTGGAATAACACTGCAGTTGCATTTGCACGGGTTTCCCTTCTGCTCCAGACCCGCCCATGATATTCGAGTGCAACCGGGCATGCGGCTGCAACCAGCTGACGTGCAACAACCGGGCCGTGCAGCACGGCATCACGGCGCGCGTGCAGCTGTATCGCACGCCAGACCGTGGCTGGGGCGTGCGCGCCCTCAAGCACATCCCCAAGGGCAGCTACGTGTGCGAGTGAGTGTGGCGCCGGCCGGGCCGGGCCGCCGCCGTCAGCTGCCGGGCACGGAGAGTCGCGTTTCAGACGGGTGTTGGAGGCGGTGGCGTGCTGCGCAGGTTAGGCTGCGAGCTCGGGCTTTTTAGCGCGGTCCGCGGGCAGCCGGTTGACCGTGGTGGCGTCGTTGTTGGTGTGGCAGGTGGGAGGTTGGGAGGCGTCATTGATCGGGTCTGCTACACAGGCCGGGGCCGGACGGGTTCGCGTGGTGGGGTCTTTATTAGCTGCCCTACGCACTGTCGGTTGTCCTTTGTTGGATTTTGGGCACCGGCCGTCCTTTGTCGACCCTTCGTCGTCTGTCAGTACCGCGCTGACGGTGTCCCCCTCCGTCTGCCATTACCGTGCTGACGGTGCCCCCCCGCTCCGTCTGTCAGTACCGTGCTGACGGCGCCCCGCCGTCTGTCAGTACCGTGCTGATAGTGCCCCCTCCGTTTGTCAGTACCGTGCTGACGGTGCCCCCTCTCCCCACACGTCTGTCAGTACCGTGCTGACGGTGCCCCTCTTCCCACACGTCTGTCAGTACCGTGCTGACGGTGCCCCCCAACACGTCTGTCAGTACCGTGCTGACGGTGCCCCCCACACCTGTCAGTACCGTGCTGACGGTGCCCCCCCACACGTGTCAGTACCGTGCTGACGGTGCCCCCCCGCTCCGTCTGTCAGTACCGTGCTGACGGCGCCCCTCCGTCTGTCAATACCGTGCTGACGGTGCCCCCCCACACGTGTCAGTACCGTGCTGACGGCACCCCCCCCCCCCTCCGTCTGTCGGTACCGTGCTGACGGCGCCCCTCCGTCTGTCAGTACCGTGCTGACGGTGCCCCTCCCACACGTGTCAGTACCGTGCTGACGGCGCCCCCCGTCTGTCAGTACCGTGCTGACGGTGCCCCCCCACACGTCTGTTAGTACCGTGCTGACGGTGCCCCCCCCCACACGTGTCAGTACCGTGCTGGCGGTGCCCCCTCCCCACACGTGTCAGTACCGTGCTGACGGTGCCCCCCCCCCACACGTGTCAGTACCGTGCTGACGGTGCTCCCGCGCCAGATACGTGGGCGAGCTGATCACGGACTCGGCGGCCGACCAGCGCGAGGACGACTCCTACCTGTTCGACCTGGACAACCGGGACGGCGACACGTTCTGCATCGACGCGCGGCGCTACGGCAACGTGGCCCGCTTCATCAACCACCGCTGCGAGCCGAACCTGGTGCCCGTCAAGGTGTTCGTCGACCACCAGGACGTGCGCTTCCCGCGGATCGCGCTCTTCACCTGCCGTGACGTGGAGCCGTCCGAGGAGCTGGGGTGAGGGCCAGGCGGCAGGCGCTGACTGGCACTGGCGATCGACGGCCGCTGATCGGAAGTGCTGGGGTGGACGGTAGGGGTTAATAGTTACCATGTAAGCGAGATAGGCACTAACTAATCTGCACAAGTTAGATACTTGAGTTGAGACGTGTAGTTAGTGTAGTGTAGTGTAGTTAGTAGTTACGTGTAGTTCAGTGCTATGAAGCTCTTCGGCAGTCATTGTTTTCGGCTCCTACCTCGTTAAATGGAGGGGATTTTGCATGATGTGCATTGTATCGACATCAGTATTTCGTAATCACTGGCTTGGCACTGCCGGCTTACTGAAAAAATACAGTTATGAATTAAAACCGTATATAGGTGTCCCATGGTGATTAAAACCAGAAATATGTAATCATGTTTAGGGCGGGCCGTTTTATTGTCCTCCAAATTAGGCGCTCCAGATTCTGTTGAAAGAGGATGTTTAAAAAAAGCATATTTATTCCTTTGACGCATTGCTTCAGGGCGCAGTGGCGCATCACGAAGATGCTGACAAATACCGGTGTATTTTACTTGCCTTGGTGTGCCTATTCCAGCTTTGACTATGGGGAAAAGTTTTGGATGATCAAGTACAAGAAGTTCACTTGCAAATGTGGCTCAGCTAAATGCAAGTACTCGACGGAAACCATTCACGTGACCCTAGCCAACTACAACAAGAAGATGGCCGAGGTGGAAGAGAAGGCGGTCAACTGAGTGCGTTTGGCGATGACGCCACGCAGTCCGCGTCGTGATGTCAGTGGGTCAGCAGTCGGCCCGGCCAGCAGGGATAGTCGCGCGGCTTCCTCCATCATTCATCATCGTAACGGTGCGTGTCCCTGGGCACCTCCGGCTGGTGCGACATTAGGGACCTCATCTCGGGTCTGCTGGGATTCCGAGGTGGCCGACAATGTATTCTTCTTTTTCGGGGCCACGGCCGTTTTTCAGGATATCTTGCCCACGTTGGAGGGCCGCCAGGCTATCTTCGGCGTTTGTGAGAAATGTAACGTCCTCGTTTTGTCATTTACAAATGTCTTAACGGATGACCTTTTTTGGAACAGGTATTCTTCTGCGTCATATGTGGGGTGCAAAACGTTCCGCAACATCTAACCTAAGGTTTGCGGAATGAGCAAAAATATTGCTATTTCAGCGCATTTGTTAGGTTTTCTGCTTTGTGAACGGTGCGTTGAATGAAAGTAGGGGTTTGCTCAGAAAGAACTTTTCCATGTGGACGTGGTACAGTGAACAAGATGCTCGAGACTTAAATCGCCCTAGAGTAGGAGGCATATTTCCAGATGTATGTCGAACATGTATTTCATTCACCCATCAACTGATCTTTATGACGATCGTTGTTCAAGAGCTTCGCTGTTCTGGGAAGTACACAATGATCGCATTGGGTCATGACTTGGTTCGCGCATCTGTTGATCAGCTACAAATATACGTCATCTTATTTATTGCGTTATTCTTTCTTGACGTCCGATCGGAATGTACTGCGGGAACATTTGGGGTTCACCTTTTTAATCAACGTCGCTCTGGTCGGGTCGGAATGCAGGCAATTGGTGCATCGCGCCTCGCCTTTGGACCTGTAGGGGGGTCACTGCAGCTGGAACAGCAGCAGCAGCAGCCCAGACGCCAGCAGCGCCGCGCCGCCGGCCGCCGTCGCCCCGCTTATGCCCTCCACCAGGACGTAGGCGACGCCGCCGCCGCCGCCGCCACCGCCGCCGGCCGGCGCGTGGGTGCCGTCCCCTGCGGAGCGCGCCAGACTGGTCGGCCGAGAGCAGAGTCGTGGGAAAACGGAGCAGGCGGGAACGTGCGCCGACAGCACAGACAGATCAGATGCGTCATTTCAGCAGACATGGTAAAGGCAAGATGTTGCACAGGGATTATCAGCGGGTTTGTCACTACTGCTGGAGTGACGGCAAATTGTCCGATGCGGGACATTGTCGACGGGACGACCGGGACGAGGTCCGAACAGGATAGCCGCTGTCGATTCCACCCGGCCCTGTGAGGCGAACGATGGTCCCGAGATGGGGAGTGAGGCGTCTGAGTGCGGGGCTCGTCCGGCTGGCGGCCTCTGTCGACTCCACCCGACCCGTGTGTGCCACTGGTAGCCAAGGGCGGATCCGGATCACTTGCAAGGGGCAGGGGTTGATCTCCATCGTGCAACCCCGCCGCGTAACGTAACCTATCCCCAAATGTTGGTGTCTGCCCGGATTTCGGCCTCTGTTGCGCCATTTCCAGGAATACATTTGTATTAATTGTTTCGGAAATGTTTCATAAGTAAAGCGGGGACCAAAAAGCATGTTTCCCCCTTTCGATGAAAGGGGGACATGGTCTCGATGCCCCCCCCCCGATCCTCCAGTGCTGACAGTTGACGTGTCAACCCTTCCTTTCAATCCTGATTACCGTTATCGGTCTCATGCTTCGCAAAAAGACAAGCCAGTGCAGTAGTTTTGACAAGGTTGATTTAAACGGATTAAAACTTAACATTCTGGCGGTGGCAGATGAAGACTTAAATGGGCATCATTGGTTGGTTATTGGAGCTTTGGGGCGCACCGACTTCGAGGTCATTCGGCACCCATCAATGACCCGATGAGATACCAGATTAGACGTGCTGCTTGGTCTTTATTGGCAAGCCGCTCAGGTAGGAGAGGGTATCAGCTATTGGACCCTTTGTTGCCCGATCGCTTGGCTTGTCAGTGGCTGTGGGCTCTGTTACCTGTGTTTTCTCTCAATGTTCGGCGTTATCTAATTTGACTAACTTCGGGTGGTCTGCTGATCATTTTTTGCCTTGTAATCTATGACGATCTCGCTGTGTGGTGACTCATGACGCGGGGGGGGGGGGCGTTTGGTCGAAGGTTTTGACAGCCGCCTGACGTCGGTGTAAATCGGTTGCTCTTATGCTTGTCCTAAGTATGCCGTTCTTGTAAGACAGGTCGGTACGTCGGGCCGAAGTGGCCCGGGGGGGGGGGGGGTCATGTGCGGTTACACTTGACGGATGGGCTGTTTTAACGAAGCCCGTGCAGTTTCAGAATCCGATTGATGCAATGCAATTCCACGACCCGGCCTCGGTATGGCCAGTCTCTTGAATTCTTGGCGAAGGCTATTTCCTGCTCTGGGACGCGAACCCAGTGCCTCCTGGGCAGCGTCGCTTTGCCCGGTTCGGCGGCCGGCCCGGCCCGGCGGCGCCGCCTGCCGGGTCGTGTTACCTGTGTTGCACAGATTGGTGGTGCAGGTCCAGTAATAGCGCGTGAACTGATCGGTCACCTCCTTGCCGTCGGCGTGCGGCAGTCGCTCTTCGCAGCCACGCGTGATCTGGACGGCGACGCCTGCGGAAATGGGCGCAGCTCGGTAGCTCTCAGCACCGGCAGGCCTCTGTCCTCCGATTCCCCTGAATGTAACGCAGAGCAAGGAGCGTACGGCGACCAGATATTGGTGGCCACAGAAGGCCTTATTCCAATCAGAGGAGATTGCGACAAGCGGTCACGGGCGTGTTTACGCTCCACAGGACATGATCAGACGGTTGAGACAGTGGAACTGTGGGATATTGGTCTCCGAATTACGCATCGTCTTTCCTCTTGCCCACTTGTGTCAAACGCAACGCCCAGCATTTATAACCAGCCTGGGAGTTGTGCCGTCGACCGAAGCGCCTTTGTCAGAGGATCATTGCGGCCACTGACCTGGGTTCTCCGTGTACTCCTCTCTGATGATGGTACAGTATTTTCGCTTGCAGGGCAGGTAGGCGGCCCCCTGGGACACCTTCTCTGGAGCCAGCAGGCAGGTCTTGTCGTCCTGGTTACCCATGCAGGTGTAGCAGTTCTTGACGGGCCCAGCGCCTGGCGAGAGGCAACGTGAGTAATGTCGCCTCTCACTCTGTGAGATGCTGTTGCCCACATTCAGCTTTCCATTCCGTCTTGTTTAGAGTCGCTTAGACCAATGGAATATGGACAGCATAGCTTTCATCTTTGTGCCGCCATGCGTGACGAATGTCGCAGTCGTGAGCAACGGCCGCAGGATGCCAGATTTCATGGCGTCAGGAAATCGATGCGTACCAAAGCTGTCAGCGGTTGAACAGAATGCGCGATGTCTAGATGGTCGTACTGAACATCGTAGGAAATGGTAGTCTGCGTACCAACGGGAAAATCGAACTTTCCGCATCACTAGCGACAGTGGATTAGCACAAATGAGAGGGATCTTCAGTGAGAAGGCTGCATTGGTGTCGTGTCTATGGCGCAGAGATCTCTAACGGGACGCGGCGGGCTTGCAGTAAGTCGGCCCAGTCCAGCCATACCTGCTGCGCTGCGCGTCGCCGCCAGCAGCGCCACCGTCACGAGCAGCGCGGTAGGGCGCGGCATGGCTGCTGTGCCGTCTCCGGGTCACTTTGGGAGGGGCAGGCCTCGCGCCACTGCGTCTCGTCCACGACTGTACCCGGATCAGGGCGCTTCCGCATATCAGATTACAGATAAGATCCCATCGTCGATCTGATACTGCCCTATCGGCCCCACCATGCGTCACTGCTGACGCCGGTGTGGTGATAACGTAAAATGTTGCTGTCAAGACAAGTTGCTGAAATTCTTCAACTTCTGTTCTGAATTTCTGTGTCGATCTAGATGACATCTTGATAAAGCCCTGCCAAGACTAGGTTTGGCAAAAAAAGGCAGCATATATGCTACAGTTGTATGCTGCATAAACCAACAATATAACATCCTGCTAAAAAGCTGCAGCTGGTACAAATAAGTTGTAGCAAAAGCTAGGCCTTAGTACAAGCCTGATAGCTTAAGTCCCTTCACGGCTGAGACTAGATTTGACGCAAAGATCCGTTCCTAAAATCACGCACTGGCACGTCGGCTTTCCGTCTTTTGAATTCATCGCTGCCAGTGTTGGTGGACTGAAATATTCGAGGTGCCGATCGGCTGTTATTTTCCAGGACGATACATTTTGCTATGTGATGCATCGAAATGCTACGACGGGCATCCGTTACAAAAAAAGGCTGAAAAGGATGTCACGCGATCCCGGCGTTATGTTGTCCCCTATGCAGCAATGACAGGACGTGCACAGCCCTGTTCGATGTCGGAATCTCACACAACGAAGCACTTCTGCGTTTTTCGTCTTTTTCTTTTTGCGGAAAAGGGGTCGAAGAAAGCTAAATCCGAAATTTTCCAGCTTCCATCGCGTTACCCCAAGGTTACGGACAGGCGTTGCCACACCTGGCTATGGCCTACGCATGCGGGACCAAGGTCCCAATGCCAAGTTGATATAGAACTCTACAGGTTTTAGCAGGAACATCAACGGAAATCGTTCCTATAGGCCCGGTAACCCTGTTTGCTCATCATTGTAACAGACTTGTGCTTGATTTCACTTTGGTGGAACCGATTCCAAATCTGACTTACGGTTTGCTGAACCCATTCTGACCGTGACTCAGCCCGGTTTTCCAAAACTGAATCTGTTCCGATCGACACAACACGAAATAAGTTCATTCTGGAATGAATTCCACTAAGGTCTATTGAACCACTAGAATCAGTTCCAATTCTGATTCCACAGAAAACAGCGCGACTCAACCCCGATTCCGGCACTTATCAATGGAATTCATTTGGATTCTCTGGCGGGAACGGAATCGGTTCCAGAATCCGTTCCGATTTTGGTAGAATCAAGCACAAGTCTGCATTGTAGCATAGTGGCAGAATACCAGTGCACTTAGCGAGGAATGACCAACAGAGAAGCTTTAAACCCCTCTGTTTTTGAAGGATGATGAATATTGTGCGACAGACACAGCATGGTAACCTCGTCGAACAACACGTAAGCATACAGATTTATTGGGAGCTAAAAACGGCTAAAATAACACTTTAGCTTTCTAAAGCACCATCATTTTTCAGCAAGCCCTAAACGGGACTCGTCTAACGCTGCTTAGGTTCCCTGGTCGTTTTTAGCACGAAGTATCCCTGCATTAACATCATGACTCCTGGTGGCGGGATAGTCCTCATTGTGTCTGACTTTCTGTCGTCCTCTAGCGAGAAGATCATTCCTCCCAGCAGCTTGGTTTAAGTGTGATATTTGCCTCGGGTAGCGGTCCGGTTTGGTCATCACGTCCTCCCGCTCGGCTCTGTCGTTCTGAGCGGTCCCGAGGCCTCAGAGCCAGGAGGCCCGGTGTCCTGCCGTCTCCGTACCGGGGCTGGAGGCGCGGAACCGGACACCGGCAGGAGTCAGAATCGGACACTATGAGCGACCCCGTTATGGCCTCACGCACCTGGTCCTTGCGAGGCCTGTGGTGGACAGGCTTGGGGCGGACACAGGCCGGCGCACAGGCAGCCGGCGGCACAGAGCGCCTGCGGGTACATGGCCGCCGCCTGACGGCAGCCAGCTGACTGCACGTCTGGGTACAGACAGGCGTGCGCCGGACACCAGGACACGGCCCTGTGCCTGCAGCTGCACGGCATGTAGTGGCGCTGTCGTGGACATTGTGACGGGCTCGGCGAAGTGTCTGAGGCCATCAAGTGCTGACCCTGCACGGAATGTGTCGTATTGTGCTCATTTACGGGACTTAGAATACCTAACAATGATGAAATATCGATTTCGCTAAAGTTCGGCATTGGGCTTAAGCTTCGCATACCCGATTCGTCTTCCAGGTTCAAGTCCATGCTACACTGTTGGCCATCGTTTCTGTGCCCCTTAACCAACTCTTCTGTTCCTGAAGTTTGAATCATCTTATCTTCAGTTGTATATTCATGCTTGCGATTGCGTTTAGCCATCTTCTTTCGACTGTCGCTCGCTTTTGTCTCGGTGGAAGGCTTCCTCCTATAGCTCCTGCGTTGTCCATGTTTTTCTGGCAACATGGGTCTCAGGTTGTAAACCCTTCGGCGAATTTGGGCTGTTCTGGCGACCGGCATAACTTACAGATTAAATAACTGGAAGCTGCCAGTTGTTTTTCAACCAAATGTGAGGAAACAACACGCAAGTCGTCGAAGATCAACGCAAATAATCGACGGATCTGAAACCTTGTGCCAAAATGTTGACTCCCCAGTCAATGGACTTATAAAGACGTGCCAGGCTATTGGACCACAATTAAAATGCTTTGCACGCAAACCTTAAAAACGCACTGTCTATTTTGCCTATGTTGTAATGAAGGCGTCTTCTATTTTATTTCAGTCAAGGTGCGCGTGAAGGTGAAGTTCGTGACCGAACTGCTCTAGATCTTCTGAAATGCGAAGATATTTGTTAATGAGCCAGACGGAAACGTCGGGAAAAGTCATATCCCGTCGTATTATTTGGATGGCTCGTGTTAAAATCTGAATCAGCGATATTCAACGAATTCAACGCCGGCCTCATGGTCTGAGCTACCATGAGGCGCGAGTATGCTGCAAGCACCAGCAGACCTCTTTTATTGATCGGTTAGATACGATAGCTACTGGTACTCTGCTTCTTTCCCATTTCCTTCCCAGAGTACCAGTTACAGGTATTAGTTTTCTCTGTGGTGCAGGTCGGTGCCAATGCTCGTCGAGCAGCTAGGCACATGGTGTATGTCGCCGAAGACAGACACTTCCTGTTTCCTTGCCATCCGTCAGAAACAGTCATATTGTGTGTGCCAAGGTTTGTGCTCATTGTTTATTGTAATGCCAGCGACCCAATTTACTCGAGTGGTTTAAATCCAAAATGAGATTTCTTTTGCCTACTGGCCCTCCCATTGTTTAATTCCGACACCTTTCACTATTGTTTTCCGACCCCCGCATTTTCTTTCTCAGACTTGGACACAAGTCATGTCTGCGGTCTACGAGATAAACGGCGCCTGACGAGAACATTCTTGACGCAAGTTTTGTTCACTGGCGTACAGCGCAATGCGGGCTCAAAACAACGAGAAAACTTAACTCTTGCCACGATATCGAATAATCACTGCGTTGCCCCCCACTCCTGATGGCAAGTAGATGAAACGATTGGACCGGTAAGGTCGTATTGGGTATCACGTGGCTAGTTTGCTTATCCTCCGTAGTTTTTAATTAACTCAAGAGAGATGGCGTCGAAGTGGGAATACGGCCGCAACCACATGCAAATTCCAAAGCGCAGGAGCAGCGTTGAGCTACTACGACAGAAACATCTCCGTAGCTTCCAAAATTTCAGGTCACCAAATACCGAAGCGCGCGGGACGTTACAAAAGAACCGCAAACACTGCACCGCAACGACATGACGACATTGAGCAAAACGACACCGACCAAAGGGCAAGGCTCAGCACCGACACCCGACAGCAATGCCCCCTCTCGGGCTGTCGCGCTGAGCTGGCGGCCGACCTAGGCCACCTGCTGGGCGCCGGCGGCGGGCGGCGCGGCCGGCCGGGCCTGCGCCAAGTGTCGCGCCTTACGTCTGCGGCCGGCCCGCTCCGAGCGAGCGGACCGGATCAGGCCGCGGTACACGCTGTGGGTGTGCAGCCGCGGCGCCTGCCGGTAAAACGACGGCAGCGCGCCCAGCTTGTGCTCGGTCGGCACCCAATCGAACCCCCACACCTTGCGGCGCATCCAGGGCGACGGGCCGAACAGCAGCGCTGACGGGCTGGGCGACCAGTGCGGCTGCAGCGGGTCCAGGCCGGAGCCGCCCGGTCGGCGCAGGCTGGCCACCGTCGAGCGTAGCTGCGCCACCTCGCGGCGCGCGCGGCGCCGCTGCCGCGCGTCGGCCAGCCGCCGCCGCTGGCCGCCGCGCGGCCCCGTCCGGAACACGGCCTGTCGGACCTTGCGCGCCGGCCGCGCCGGCCGCGCCGGCGGCGGCTGGTCCGAGGCCGGCTCGGAGAGCGGACTGGCGGCCGGGCTGGCGGCCCTGCTGGCGCGGCGGCTGTCCACCCTGGCGGTGACGCCGGCCAGGCTGGACCGCGGACTGCTGGCCTTCTCCGCTCCGGCCGGAGCCAGGCTCTTCGGAACGCTCTTGACCTTCGAGTCGGCGGCGGCGGCCGGCTTCGTCTTGCCGTTGTCGGCGACGGCCGGCGCGGCCCCGACCTGGTTCGTTCGCCGGCTGTCCACCTTAGCGGTGATGAGGGCCAGGTTTCTCCGCGGGGCTGGGGGTCTTGTGGGCCGCGACGGGGGCCAGGCTGGTCCTGGGACTGGCGGTCTTGACCTCGGTGTTGGCACCTGGCCTCTGGCCGCGTCGCTCGGCTCCGGCCGGGCCGGCGGGTGGCGGCGGCGGCGGCGGCGGCGGCGGCGGCCCTCCCCGCGGCGCCGTCCGGTCGCCGCTGCCCGGCCGGCAGCCGCGGCGGACGGCGAGACGCCACCGGTCCGCGGGCGGCGGCCGTCGCGGCCGGCACCACCACGTCGTCGTTGTCGTCGCCTATCGGCTGCACCACCACGTCGTCGTCGTCGTCGGGGGCGGGGCGCGCTGGCCTCGGTGAGACCGACCTGTTTCTGCTCACCTGACGTCGAGTCAACCTCGCCGGCGCCGGAGAGCGTTCTTTCAGGTCCTTCGCTGCCCGCTGGGGGTTCGGGGAGCGGTTTGCGCCAGCGGGCGTTTTCTGCGTCACAGGGTGCTGTCTTTTTGGAGAGATCGCTTTCGCTGCTTGTCTTGTCGATTGTTTTGATTTGGAGTTTTGTTTATTTTCGTTATCAGAAGGTCCTCCAATGCTTCTTTTGCTTTGTGGTGGTTGCTGTGGATTTCGCGGCGATTTATCTTTACCTGAGTCACTTTTTGGTTGAACTTTATTTGTTTTCCTGTCAGGCTTGGCTAGATGCAGTTCGGGCTTGACTGTATGACGGTCACCAGTTGGTTTAGCGTCTTCTCTGATGCCATCTTTGTGCGTCTCACCTTTAGATGGCACTGTCTTGTGTTCCTCAGCCGAAGATTCCACTTCATCGTGAGACACCTGTGACCTTCTTCTTTCGTCCCGACTGGAGGACGCTCTTGAGGATGGCGTGCGGACGCGAGTGATTTCCAGATTGTTCTCCTTGAAAAGCACCTGGGGCTCGTCCTCCTGGGCGGCCGGCGGCGCCTCCTTTTCCTTCGGCACATTCGGGTCGTCGCTCCACTCTGCCGGGGCGCCGGCCTCCTCGGGGATGACGTCGCTGACGCTAGGCTTCCTGGCCGTGACTAAGCCGTTACTCGGCGACGCGCCGGCCGCATTCTTCAGGCTGCCGGGAGTCAACTGCTGCACCTTCGTCTTGTTCAGGGTGAACTGCCGCAGGTGCGCGCGCAGCTTCTCATTCATCTTCAGCCGGCCCCAGAGCACCTTCCCGTACGTGAGTTTCTTCTTGGCCGCCTCGGCGGCGTGCTTCTGTTTGAGCTCCCGCGCGATGTCCAGCATCTCGGGGTCCGTCTTTTCGATGCCGGCGCCGATGGCCTCGACGCGGTCGACGATGCTCTTCTCGCGCCGCCGGTACTTGAGCCATTCGGAGAGCGGCACGCCGGCGGCCGCGTGCTCCGAGTCGGTGCGTCGCGACCGCTCCACGTTGTCGTCGGCCATGAAGGCGCGTGGCTTCAGCAGGCTGGAGCGGCGCGCCACGTGCGGCATCACGGTCAACGAGGGCGCCGGCGAGGCCGACGAGGCGTCCCGCTCTGGCTCCATGGCGGCGCCCGGGCCCGGCCGGCATCAGCGGAGGCGGCGCCGCTCTGACGTCACGGCGGCTCGTCAGCGGCGCCGAACAGCTGCCCGGCCAGGGCGGCCGGCAGCCGGGCAGGTGCCGCCGACCGGACAGTCACCTGCGCCTCACAGCGCCCGGCCAGGCACCGGGTCGGCCTGGCTTCTCACCAAGCACACGC
Source organism: Capitulum mitella (assembly GCA_030062745.1). NCBI lineage: Eukaryota > Metazoa > Arthropoda > Thecostraca > Pollicipedomorpha > Pollicipedidae > Capitulum > Capitulum mitella. The sequence continues at coordinate 20,971,155 of CP099841.1, read as the reverse complement.
AGCGCCTGTCCACCGCCGGACGCGCTCTGAGCACTCCCGATCCCCTGCTCCGGCCGGCCGCCGGCTGCCTAGATCACTGCCACGATCCGCAGATCACGTTCACCGGCCGGCCGCGGCCTGGCGGCCGGCTCCCGTCGTGCGCCGGCGGCCGGCGCAATCAATGAGTGCGGCGCCCCGTTCGGTCGGGCCCGATCCCCGGTTACGAGCCGTTGCTCCGCTACGGCGGTGCCGCCATGGCAGCGACGACAACACGGCCGGCCTGTTTTCGGCGTCATCAGGCGGACCGATCGGTCATCCGGGCCGACTTGGCACGCACGGCGGCCGACCGGCCGCGCGGAAGCACTGATTGGCTTTCGGCCGGTGTTGCATCGCAGCGGGCAGCCAGAGCGTACCTTTTGAAGGCTGAGACGCGGTCGATCGCGACTCGACCTACAAGGTCGCCGCAGAAGTAACGTAACGCCGCACTGCGCAGTGCTTTTCAGTGCTGTGGCGCCAGTAGTTGCAGGAAGTGAAAATAGTTTTTTTTACGATTAAGGCGCGCTTTCTTTGAGATCAAAGTAATAGATTTTTAGGAAAGGGACATGATAGTAAGAGTACGTTCCAGCCTGACATTTTAATTCAGTGTTCTCGGAAACAAAAACTATGTAAAAAACAAAAACTATGCCAACGTTGCTTGGAGTAGAAATTTTGTGAAGTCTTCACTGACCTATAGACGTCCAACGATTGGAAGCCATAGCAAAACGGGCTTCGTATTCGTGGCTTATCGCAAATCGAACTCAATATTCGTAACCAACTTTGACGTGTGAACCAAATTTGGTCGAAATTGGAACACGAATTACTTCACAGACATTCATCGCTGTACCTGAAAAGCGCCTTCCTACCTTGAGCTAAGACGACACAGGTAAAAAAGTCGCAAAGTTTGGGACAAAAATACCTATGCGAGTTTTCTTAAGAATTAGCAACCCTATTCACTGAGTGGTAACTTTGAATTTTATATCAAAGAGAAGGTCATAGTTCTGCGTATTTGACATCATCCCACAAAGTGCAGAGAAATCTAACCTAATGCTGCCTAGACGAGCTTAAAAATTCCGGTTACATAGTGCTGTTGTAACAATGCGATCACACTCCCGGCCACTTTCTTTTTGCCAGGCACGACTTTCCCAGAAGTTAAAAAAACACGCACATCATGTAACACGGAGGCTACAACTTTTGTTTCTAGAAATAAGGCATTGTCTTCTGTATTCGTTCATCAGGGCTCCTCCTCACAATTGCTCTTAGGGCCCAGTCAATACAAGAGCATAGAACACACCTCGAACTATAAAACACCCCCCTCCTGCTCTAACCAGCTCTCTCACCGTGTCCTCACCCCGACCCAACAGTCAACAGCGCCGACTTAGGTGGGCTCAGATCTGAGGCGCTCTAATAACTGCTGCTGCGAGGTGGCCCCTGTAACATGCCGCGGCGGCCTGTTCCAGGCGGCAGCGGCCCTGTATGAGAAGAGCTGCTGCGTGGCAGTAAGACGAATGCACGGCAGGTGAAGGACGGCGGCGCCAGCAGCGGCAGCGCATGTTTGACGCTCAGACACAGCGCTGCGAGGGCGAAACATGTACCGCAGGGAGACAGGGGCGGCGTAGACATGCAGGGCGCGGTACACGTTTACTGCATCGCGGTGCCCTATCAGCTGCTTTATGTTGGGCCAGCTAAGAGAGGTGAGGGTGGGAACGACGCATTCGGAGCGGCGCAGACCGGCGACCAGTCTGGCTGCGAAGGGAGTGGTCTGCTGTGGGCAGTTAAGGCGGCAGGCGGCAGCTCCACCCCAGACTGAAGAGCAGTACTAGAGGTGGGGGAAGACATGGGTCTGGACAAGGATTTTTAGGATGTTTGGGGCCAGGTGAGGGCGAATTTTGAAAAGGGATATGAGGATTGCACTGGATCGCCGGACTACGGAAGAGGTATGTTATTGCCAGCACAGGGTCTGTTCAAGGAAAACACCCTGTACTTGAATGCATTCTTTAGGCCGAACATCTACATCATTAACCCGGACACTGAACTGTACGGCTTAGGCGACATCATTTTGAGTTTCGAAGAACGAAACAAATTTTTCCTGTGTTCATTTTTAGGCTATTTGCGCTGAACCATTGCTGTAAACACTGGATATTCTCCTCGGCTCGGGACTTCAGCACGCGGAGTTCATCAGGGTTAGAAGGTGCTGAGTTCAGGATTGGGATGTTGCAAGCGTAGGATAGGAGCCGACCATGGAACAGGAAACAGGGTGTGCCGTTAACAAAGATGAGGAAAAGGATCGGCCCCACAATGGATCTGGGGGATACTGTGGGACAGAGAAAGGCGGGAAGTGCCGCTACGGACAAACTGGGAGCGGCCACATAGGCAGCTGCTGAACCAGCCGGAAGAGATGCCGTACCACTCGAGCTTGCCCAGCAGCATCGAGTGGTCGACACTGTCGAACGCCTTGCTCAGGTCGATCGAAGTCAGCGACGCTAAGTGAGCAACGTCGATCTTCCGAGCCACCCATTGGACAACGTCGAGGAGAGCGTCTTCAGTGGAGTGGAATGAGCGATAGGCATTTTGGGCAGAGGAAAGAATGTGGATATCGATAACATCGGAACTGAGCTGAGAACAAACGATTTTCTCGAGGGTTTTGGAAACGATGGGCGGGGGGGGGATCGAGACAGGCCGAAAGTTGCCGGGGTTAGAGGTGTCAAACCGATTTATTGCTGAGCGACTCCGCTCTTTTGAGAAGCAGACTGCTGTCTAAGCACAGTCAGTACGGAATATTTTTTTACGAAACAAAAAAAAAAAAAAAAGAAAAATTGTTCACGCAAACGAGCCTCCAAACAGCAAAACGATATCGCGGATATATTCACACATGAGTAACTGTACAAATGGACGTCTTGTGTTCAGAACCGTGAACAGAATTCACCGCGCCACCTTTCGTCACGCTCGAGATTCGCGTCGTCCTCACACCGTTCCCAGCGGCGCTCGGCCGGCGCTCAGACGTCGAAGAACTCGCGCGCCAGCTGGCGCAGGAACGCCAGGCACTGGTCGACCCCCTCGGTCGAGCTGAAGCGGATCTGCGGAGCGGAGACGGGCCGTCTCAGTGGCGGAGCGCTGTGGCGGCCGGCGTCCAGAGCTGGCGCGCCTGCCCGAACGATAGACCACACCGGCCGGCAAACTCCAGGGCATATAGACCGTAACAGGGGCCTCTGGGATCACAGCAGACGAACGGCCTCAAGCTGCAGAACGGGAGCATGCTTGACGCACAGACCGCATTAGCAGGTGAGCTTCAAATCACAGATCACCAGGGATTCCGGGATCATGCCCAGCCACGGGGCATCCCTCCCAGACACCAGCCTCCGACCAGGACCAGGTACCCTCCCAATCTCCGACCCTCCCCATCAGTCCGCGGTACTCCTCGGCAGCGGCCTGCCCTCCCCTCCCCCGCTCTCCTCCGGCGTGTGGCGCTCACCCTGCCGTCCGAGTGTACGGTGGCCAGCGGCGTGACCAGGCGGCAGAGGTCGAACGCGTCCACCGGAAGGCCCATCGTGTCGGCCGCCACCTTGGTCAGCACGTGGTGGAAGCGGTCCATTTCCTCCCGTGGCAGCTCCGGCTGAGAGGTGTCGTGTACACTGACGGCGCAGGAGGGACATGTCTCAGACACGGGCACTCCCTTCTCATGTAAAAGTATGTCAAATAAAATGGCCTCCCCGCAAAGATCCCAAATAAAAATGGAGACAGTCAACACTTTCCGTACCTCACGTACACTAATCGGCGATCTTAAAGGATGCGTTAACAGTTCACAAGAACACCGAACAAAATCAAGGAGCGGCACAATAAAATTAAAGCAGCATGCGATGCCATCGGGACATGGCCAAAATCCACACTGTAAACGGAGCACACCATCTCGAGACACCACAGCAGGTTGGAATGTCACCAGAGTCTACGCGGGCGGTCGCCAGCGCCGACCGACCTGCCCCAGATGAGCCGCATCTGGTCGCAGGGCAGTTGCAGGGTGACGGCGCGCAGGCCGGCAGAGGCAGTTGTCTCCGGCGTGCGGTACTCGATCGCCACGTGCGGCGCCGAGCCCTTCTGGCCCGACCACATGGCCGCCATCCAACGCATATCATCCTGCCAGAGCCGAACAGGCCAGGTCAGGTCTGGTCCGGCCAGGTTCACCCTGTCTCTTCGGGTCAGGTCGCCAGGATCAGGTCAAGTCATGTCCGGCCAGCACGAGCCGGGTCATGTCAGATTAGGCCCGGTCAGGGTGGGGCCAGTCCCAGCTGTTGCACAGGCCAGCCAGCTAATTGGAGCTAACGGCTCTCAGTACATATTTAGGTTTTTCCTCAAGCTGCAAGATGGCCAGTTTTCACGAGAAAAGGGGAACCGCATAATTCTGATGTAATGAAACGTACGTACAAAGTAATCAAAAGGCACACGCTAGCGCAACGCACGGCACTAACAATGCAGGGGAAAGCACGGCAAAGAGCACCCGCGCTAGAACAGCTTCAAATTACGAATTAGTCCTCCCCGATTCCCTCGGTGAAGGGATCCCAGCGGCGGCCGTCGGCGCGGCCCGCACCTGGGTGAAGCCGGCCGCCACGCTGTTGCTGCCGTAGACGGCTCGCAGCCGGGTCCGGACAACGTCCCTGACGGCCGAGCTGCCGCGGCACAGCACCAGCGGCAGCCAGACGGCCTGGCCGACGCAGCCGGTCGGCAGCAACCGCTCCACGGCCGGGTCACTGCACAGCACGAGCTGCGCCACCGGCGGCCGCCGCGACGGCGAGCGGACGATGACGTTCAGGCACGGCACCGACGCCATCGGGTCCACTATGGCGTCCACCACAGCCACCTCCACCTGTCACAAACAAGAGCGGTCAGTACAACACGAATCGCAGACTGGAACGGTCAGTTCACCACGACTTACAGACTAGAGCGGTCAGTTCACCACAACTCACAGACTGGAGCGGTCAGTTCGTCACGGCTCACGTATCAGAACACTCAGTCCACCACGGCTCACACACTGGATCAGTCAGTCCATCACGACTCCCAGACTGGAATGGTCAGTCCGCCGCGACTCACAGACTGGAGCAGTCAGTCCACCGCGACTCACAGACTAAATCAGTCAGTCCACCACGACTCAGAGACTGGAGCAGTTACACAACAGCAACTCGCAGACTGGAGGAGTAACAGCAACACGCAGACTGGAACAGTCAGTACACCATGACTCAAAGACTGGGACAGTGAGTCCACCGCAAATCAGACTGAAACAGCCAGTTCACCACGACTCACATACCAGAATAGCCAGTTCACCATGCCTCACAGACTGGAACATTCAGTTCACCACGACTCGCAGACTGCAGCAGTCAGTCCACCACGACTCGCAAACTGCAGCAGTCAGTCCACCACGACTCACAAACTGGAGTCCACAGTCGGCTCACAGCCCACCTATCACTACGTATTGTGCCGTTTGTGGTCGCCACTTCGTCTCTAGAAATCAGAATATAAACCGCACCAGTCTGTCGCAGACGGGGTAACCCATTGCTTGTCATAATCACGAACTGGGCTAGTCACCCCCCAGCCACCATAGTCAACAGCAATGATATTCAATCACTGTCATATCCATCAGTCGCACACAGACTCCGTGACACCCACCTAGACAGACCGCGACAGGAAGCTTGCTTTCGCCAGCCCCTTCCGCCACGCCCACAGTTTTTAAGCCAATACGAGTCACGAAACGATGTCCAGAACAATCCAACACGGTTTTAGCCAACAGTCAATGATTTCCTCGTCTTCTGCCCAGGCACAGCGGCCCATGACAACGGACGCGTCCCCGCACCCAACCTTACCGAGAGGCCCTGGTGGTCGGGCATCTGGTCCAGCTCCAGCTTCACCAGGCGCTCCAGCCGGCGCAGCTGGTTGGTCAGCTGACGCACATTGGTCATCTCCATGCCCCAGAGCGGTGCCATGAACAGCACCTGCCAGGTGTGCGCGGCCAGCTCCTCCACCTGGCGACGCTCCTGCTCGGAGCGGTGCGGCCGCGGCGGCGCCACCCGGCGCGTGCGCACCGTGCTGAACGCCGCCAGAAACGACGAGCGGCGGCCACGCGTCGGCGTCAGCGAGCTCATGGTCTGCCGGCGGAGAGACGCCGTCGCGTTACTCCGGCCACAAGGCGATGCCACAGACAGTCACTGGGAGGAGGCTGGACTCTGAAGCATAGTCAGATGCTGGTTGGTGGCATGCTCTACCTGGGGAGCAGGACATGCCAATAGCTGCATGGTCCTGACTCCTAACAGGTGCGACTGAACCAAGGGAGGTCTGATGTGAATGCAATAAAATGTTTTCCGACATTAAATTTTAGGTGATTTCATATGCAGAAACTAGCTTTGCATCACGCAATGGATGGGAATCTTGCTTCTATGTTAACCTTACATGTCATGGAGACAACAGGCCTAGCTAGAATTGTCCTTTACCATGCAGACATAATTTTTTTTCCTTATTCACTCCCTGTTTTATGGCACCAGCATGTTTAGCAATTTGGAATGCCACAGCATGCACCCTAATGTGGAGAACAGAAAAAAAAACTTGAGCCAAAACATGACATCCATGGTTTCAGCTTTGTATGTCAGTGATGACAATCCACTGTGGGTCATCAATATTACATGAACTTTTGCAACCACAGATCAGGGACACGTTCTACCACAGGCATTTTTGAGCAATGTGTTTTCATAAAACACCATTTGGCTCATTACAAATTTTCTTGGGTAGCAGGATGACATGCCTGACAAGCCTGACAATAAACCTGTATGAGAGATACCAAAACTATGATTGGCCAAGTCTGAATACAGACTTTGTTATCCTAAGACATTTATTGATAACAAATGACTATCATATCTCCAAACACCCTAGGTCAGCTCAATATAGGCCCTGTCAGTTGGGGACATACTGGGGTGATGATAAAGAATAGCCAACCTTAAGGAAAACTTACTGCTGTCCATATTTGAATATAAAATGAGGCCAGATTTCTTGTGGAGTATACAGTCTATCCAGAGTCCAAGACACACTAACTTAGATGTGAATACTAAGTTTGAAGCTCTATCTACAATTCCTTAATAAAATGCCCTGGATTTCCAAGCTGGGAACAGTGGAACATGGCATGCTAATATATGCCACAAAAAGTTTATGGGTGCAGCTGGCTAAACAATTTCTTGATCAGGCATTGCCCTGCTAATGAATGTTTGAAAAATAGCTGGCTAAGCAATTTTTGGCTTATTAAACAGCTGGCAAAACAATTTTTCACAATTTTTATGGTCACAGCCAAATTTCATGCCAGGGATGGAACCTGGGTTTTTTCTTTCAATCAGAGTATAATTTCTGTTTTGGAGTGCAAAATTTTGCAAAGAATAACATCAGTTTAAGCTGACATTCTTGGTGTAAGTCAGTTGTGATGCCATATCTGCTTCCTTCTGAAAAGAGACAGTCATCTGCCTGCAGAGTTAACAATTTGTCAACATGGTTATAATGAAGCTTTTTGATGGAAACACAAGATCAAACTTTTGGAGTGTGAAATGTTTTTAGAACAAATATTTTCTGGTGTTTTTCAACACCAAAAAACAGCACCTTTTCCAGCCTTCTTTCACAATGATGCCAACTTTGAAAGGACATGGCTGACTTTCAGTTTGTAGCTTGAACAGCTGTCTGTGATTTCATACTGATGTCATTGACAGATAGATTGATGGGCTGATGGAGAGGTTGATTTAATTTGGCCATGCCAAAAATAAGCCAAAATAGCCCACTTGGCCAGGTATGGGTAGCTGAAAGTCATTTTCGATTAAGCTTTTTCATCCTCGCTCTAGTACATCACCAACCAATTTTAGTTGGCAAAGCAGTGAGAAAAAGACAAGGTAATGTAGAGTGGAACAATAAAAATGAACAGCATAAGCACAACATATATTATCAAATATTAATTCATGTGCTCCTTCGGAACAAACAGCGTGTAATAACAGTGCCGCCTAGGAGCTTAACACTTTCACAGCTGGACACCTGGCCCAATAGGGCCCACCTAGGCACCGAGGAAAAGCACACGGAGGATTCACCCAGCCATTTAAGTCATCAATTCGAAATACTTTTGACAGGTATAAAGAGCACTTCCGGAAAATCTCATCACTGACCTTTTGCTTCTATATCACCAAGCAATAAAGCTGACGTTCGTCCGTGAAGAATAAATACACCAGAGCTTCGCGCATTAGGCTCCAAAGGCTTCACACAACACGTAGCCAGAGTCGGGGATCAATGGCGCGTCTCTGGCTCGCCAGAAACGTACCAAATGGCTTTAAACTTGCGCCAGGAAAACAACAACGCCATAATGCTACACTCTGCTCAGTACAGGTAGTTTCCACAACGGATTAATTGATAAACATAAAACTATGCCAGTAGATTCAAAATAAAGTTTTTATTTATCAGGATTGCCTCAGGTAACCATCTTTAAGCTGAAATTCGTTCAAAACACTTTCTTGCGTAATGGTCGGGCAGGCGATTCACATGGCGTTCGGAGGACGCAATGGAGAGACTCTACGCTGATGGGTAACGGTCCGTATTTCGTGACGTCATCGAAAGAACTGAATGGGGAATGCTAATGCGGCTAGTTTGCAGCCAGTCCACCCCAATGACCTGACCCAGGGGCAGAAAGGAAGGGCTGGGGTGGGGGTGGGGGCAAAAAGCCAGAAAAGGCGGTATGTTTACGCATTATAACTCTGATGTTAATTGACCTACTTTGATGCATCTAGCATGAATCGATAGCTAATCGGTGGAACTTTTTCCGTCCATGTTTGAGGTTTTGAAAATGTTGTATAATAATTTTTGTTAATAATTTTTTATATACTAATTTTTTACATCCTAATTTTTATAATAATTTATGATATTTTTATATAATAATTTAACTATCGTAATAATGATATATATAATGATTTTAATTTGATTTAATGATATTAATTTTTTATATAATAATTTTTATAATAATTTATAACATTTTTATATAATAATTTAACTATCGTAATAATGTTATATATAATGATTTCAATTTGATTTAATGATATTAATTTTTTATATATTAATTTTTTATAATAATTTATAATATTTTTATATAATAATTTAACTATCGTAATAATGTTATATATAATGATTTTTTTAAATTTTTATTTTATTTATTTTATTTCATTTTATTTTTTTATCCCCACACCGCCCCCACCCCGTCCTTAAACCCCACCTCGCCCATCTCTCTGGCGAGGTCATCGGGGCGGACTAGCTGAAAACTAGCCGCATTACCATTCCCGTTTTTCCATGACGTCACAAAATGCAGAACGTGATCCATCGACGTAGAATATTTTCATTGCCGCCTCCGATCGCCATGTGAATCGCCTTCCCTACCGTTTCGCTTTCTTGGCATGTCTGAGGGTTCTTCCGTAAATGATACAGCGCATTTTTACTGGATTTTTTACCTCTCTCCCCTGCGTAGCTTTTCCAGACACGATGTCTTTCTATAAATCATGGTCATAACGTTGGTCTAGCACCTTCTCTCTCCGTCAAATACGTATTTGTGAAAATTCCCCAATCCCAGGAATGACAGCACTTATAATCATGGAACCTTCACCAGTGAATTTATAGCATATGGCTTACCTTTCCATTTTTGTTCTGATAACAATAACCGTACTTTAAAGCAATGAAGCAACATACAGTTTCGGAACCAAAATTCTTGTGCCCCACGTCAGGCATGAACAAATGTTTAGGTTTTTAGTGTTCCTAAGGAAAAGGGACCGATACTGATAACATACATACATACATATATATATATATATCCGAAACCCTGAAAATGTCGTCCCAAATGCGCTCCAATAACATTTTGCAAAATCGCATGTAAAAGGTTGGCTAGCAATTGTAGATTCAACGAGTCTATGCTGCTTTTCACGGCGTACCTGTGACAATCCCTGTGACCATCTTTTGTTGATTCTTGTTCGTGCGCAATCGTTTCTGCCGTAGCTAATATAAACTAACGTTTCCGCCGTCTCATCTGCCGTCCCTCAAACTTCTCGTTAGGCCAGTGGACAGGGACTGTGACTCTAAATCACTTAGTTATGGGTTCGAATTTCGCCGCCGCTGGCTCTCGATCTCAATAGCTGTGTTTGTTTGTTGTGAGTTGGGACACACAGCCTCTTGGGTTCGAGCGTCCGTGTCTTGAGTCAGGTCTTGTGCCTCCTCGCACGTCAGTCAGTTATATGTATGATGTGGATTGGACACCAGACATTTAAGCCAGAGGCATTTAAGATTTAAGGCATAAAAGATCCAGGCATTTAAGGCATTTAAACCAAGACATTTAAGCCCTGTCCACCAACTCATTTGCCTCCTCCCCCATGTCACCCATGTTGAACTACATTGCATTAACCCATAAAGGAAGGGTGCATGTGACCTAAGCCCATCTGTCTTGCTTATAGCATCCAGCATGGTGGTTTGAGATGCTGACTGATATTGCTTGCTAAGCACTGAAAACCCAGGTTGGACTGGACTGTGAGCATCTGCCTTGACCCTCCACTGAACCATCACATGATTAAAGTGGGCTGGATACTTACACTAGTGCTGAAGTGTCCCTGAGTCCAGACAGACAGTCAGCAGTCTTTAGTTCCAAGTGTGCATGCTGCAGTGTCACATTTTGCATTGGATCTGGATGAACCCAGTGTGTCCAAGCACAAGTGCTACACAGCAGCAGAAAAACTGATGTTTGCACAAGTTTGTAGCAGGGTTGGAAATTCGGTTTTTGTTCTTGGTGTTGAAGCATAATTTTTGTTTTATACTACAAAATTTTGCAAACAGTAATGCTAGTTTAAGTTTGCATTCTTGTTGCAAGTCAGATATGTCATACCTACTTCTTGCTGAATGGTGACAGTTATTTGCAGGCAGAGTTAGAAATTTGTCAAGATAGTTATAATGTAGCTTTTTGATGGAGGCACATGATCAGATTTTTGGGATATAAAGTGATTTTGGAGCACATATTTTCAGGTGTTCTTTGACATCAAAAGATGCCACCTTACCCAGCCCTGGTTTATAATGAATTGGGCAGACATTATGTTGTTTCCCTTATTTTGCATTTTATTTGGGCCTGTACAATGGAATAAAAGTTAATTGGGATGAGGGAATTAGGGGTGCATGCAAAGGTTCAGAATTTGGCAATTATAAAATATTGCTTTTCAGCTATTTGTGATATGTAACTCTGCCTTTACTGCTTGCCAGTTTACTCACACATTGTGATAAGTGTCAAGTTTATAACACAATGACATATGTTACAAATGACATCAAGGATAGTAGTAAATGTAATGGTAAGAGCCACAATTTAAGCACCCATCTTTCCATTTGGGTGACATCATTATTTTATTTTACCCCCTTGTTTTAAGTTATCATGCAAATTTTAGTAGTCATGGAAAAGCAGGTCTGTAAATATTACTTTTTGTATGAATAATGTTTCCTAGTATATATCATGCATTTCAACATATTTTTCTGATTCCAGACTGCACTGCAAGCTGGAGAGAGCACACACCACCATGTCCACTGGTGATGCATCTCCAGGACTGCCCATCCAACAGGATGAGCACAGTTTGGATCAGGGTAATCAGGATGCCCAGCAGGCAAAACAGAGCCCAACATCTGCTGGCCCATCAGATCCTGTATCAGCTAATCAGGGTAAACCACCCAAAGACTCCATGTCCACTGAACTGCCAGCTGGCAGTTTTGCATCCCACAAAAAACCCACATCTGATAATCCATCAAATGGCAAAGGCAGAGCACTGGGGACCAGCTCTGTGCCTGACCCAGACTCCAGTGGGCAGGACACTCCGCCGTCCATCGCAGTGAGTGGGCAGGGCCCAGACCAGCCGCAGCAGGCTGCCGGATCTGACCTGGACCCGGCCTCTGCAGCGGCGGCCAGCAGCGACTGCTACCGCTACGAGGGCGACACGTGCGTGTACACGGACCCCTCGTCGGGCGTGGAGTACGTGTACAGCGTCGAGAAGGAGGGTTGGCTGCGACGAGACGGCGCCGACGGCGGCCAGCCGCAGCACGCGCCGACCCTCGAGAACTGCTACTACGTGGGCGAGCACTACTGCTTTCGCGACGCGGCCGGCCAGGTGTACCGGCTCAACCCTGGCTCCAACGACTGGGAGCGCTGGACGCCGCCGGCCGCCGCCGCCGAGCCGGCCGCCGCTGAGGCGTCCGCCTCCGACAACTGTTTCCAGGACTCGGCCGGCGCCTGGTGCTGCCGGGACGCGGCCGGCGCGCTCTGCCGCTGGTCGGCCGAGGCTGGCCGCTGGGAGCGCGCCGGCCCACCGCCCGCCAGGAAGCGCCGCCGGAACCGCGGCTCTTCGGACGACAGCGAGCACGACAGCGACGACGACGACGCCGACGCGCCGGCCGCCAAACGGCCGGCGGCCGGCGGGGCGACGACCGACGGGGCGGCGGACGACGACCCGCCCGCCGCCGCCGACGCCGCCCCGGACGGCGGCCACGACCACGACGACTACGAGTGGGACGCCGAGAAAGGAGCCTGGTTCCCGAAGGTCTGTCGGTTTGGTCTCGATTCTGATGTCGTTCCAGGCATCAGAAAGCGTGGTGCTCTCCTTCTGAGAATTGATGATACACATCGTTTGCTCTTTCTTTGCCACTATAGCTGTAGAAGTGGATCCGTTTAGAAACCCCAAACACGCACGCATGCCTTATGCAGATATCATTCATATATATTCATCAGCCTGGCCAAGTGCACTGCACTGTTCAAAAATTTCTTCACCAGTATTTTTTTACTGTTCCTCCAAGATGGAAAACATTTCTGATTCTATGTACATGCTGCTAGGAGGACCGACGGTAGTGAGACTCTTCAGTAATTATGGCCTGTCAGTGAGCCTTGCTTTTCTGCGCATCATTTTTTTTAGGTTTCCACTGGGGGGTGCGCTCTGTTTTGGAATGTTGTATTTTTTATCTCTGGCTGGTTAAGCAGGGCCGTGTATTGTCGAACATTGTTTCTGCAAACGACAGTTTTGATGTGAATTTGCAGCTGCGAGGTTGCTTGTATGAGCTGCTGGACTATTCCAGGTTGATGAAGAGTTTCTCGCTCTCCATCGCCTCAACTATGGGTTCGACTCCGAAGGCCGACCCATTGACGCCCCGCCGATCTTGAACTCTGCTCCTTCGCCGCCCGAGCCGCCGCCGCCCGAAAAACAAACCGCTGGAAAACAGCGGAAAATGAGCAAGAAAAAACCAGGTGTGTGTGATACGTATAAACATGTCGTTTTCTTTTCCATTTGGTGGATGGATAGGTTGTTGATTGTGTTGTGTTTGTTTCCGTGTCGTTTCCTCTGGATGGTGGCAAAGCCACGGGGCCGACTTGGGTGCTCGGGCCGTGCCCTGACCACGCTGACACCGAGCTCTGAATGCGTCCCCTCAGAGTGGTTCCAGCTGGACGAGAGCAAGAACACCAAGGTGTACGTGAGCGGCCTGCCGGAGGACACCACAGAGGCCGAGTTTGTCGAGCTCATGTCCAAGTGCGGCCTGGTCATGAAGGATCCGCTCCGGGGCAACGCCTGGAAGATCAAGCTGTACAAGGACAACTACGGCGTGCCGAAGGGCGACGGCATCTGTACTTACATCAAGGCGAGTACCGTGCTCGTCACCTGAGGCTGAACCGTGTAACCCTTCAGGCTGCTAGCAGTGATATATTATTGCTGCCTGCGCTCATGAACCTGAGGTGAAAGATTCCTCGGTGATGTATTCACTGCAGTTTGAATAGTGGCGATCAGCTGGTGGTCTCATCGATGTCAGTGTGTGGTGCTCTGACACAGGACCGCTATTGCCAGGGTAGTGATGGGTATGTCGATCCTTTGTCATAATCGATCGTGATCTGGGTGATTTCTTGCAACCTACCTTGACCTGGTCCCGACCTGTTTTTTGAGGAGACGTGTTGCACTATGCACGGTAGTTAGACAGTGGCATCTTCCCATGTTTATCTGAACCATCTTCGTAGGTGCCGCCTTTGGTGTCGTGTGTATTTGTGCAAGACTAAGCAACGATTAAGCAGCCAGTTTACAAGCGGAAATGGTTATGGTTGTTTGTGCATAGGGGCGTTAAACACCGATTTGCCATGTCTAATGGAAGTTGGTCCTCCAGATTGAATCGGTGAATCTGGCGTTAAACATCCTTGATGGCTACGAATTCAAGGGCAAGAAAATCCGCGTGGAAAAGGCCTCCTTCGATATGAAAGGCTCCTTCGATCCAACTAAGAAACCGAAAAAACGTGCATTAAAGAAGAAAGACAGAGAAAGACTACAAAGGAAGCAAGAAAAGTAAGCACGATTGTGAAAGATTTATGAGGATCAAAAATAGTCCTTATGAAACTCCGTATTACGAGTGTAGGTTGTAAACTGTTAGTAAAATTTGCCACACAAGGAATATCGACAGATGTTTGGTTAGTCAGACCACTATTAATTGTCATATTTGTGGACAAAGGCCTATGAACTTTTCCAGGACTCCCGCTAGAAAAGAAAGCCACCCGATGGCATTCCCCGGAAATGTTCCAAACAGTTCTGTGGTGGACGCGACTTTCGTAGGAAATACAGGAAATGTGCTATTGCGGACACTAGGATGGACGATGGCCAGTCGGAGGGGCGGAGGGGGGCAGACTGTTGACTGACTGTGCGTTTGCCAGGCTGTTCGCGTGGCAGCCGGACAAGATCCGCGGAGAGCGGGAGCGACACGAGCGTGTGGTCATCATCAAGAACCTGTTCTCGCCGGAGGAGTTCCAGTCTCGACCCGAGCTGACGCTCGAGTACCGGGAGGACCTGCGCGAGGAGTGCTCCAAGTTCGGCGCCGTCCGCAAGGTGGTGCTGCACGACGTGAGTGGGCGGCGCCCGGCCTGACGCCGGCGTGGTCAGCGCCAGCAGCTGGCGGACTGAAGTGGTCCCTGCGGCCCGTTCCCGTGGTGTGGTCGTTGCGGTTCTCTCCTGTGGAAGAACTGACGACGGAGCGGGACTGTCAGGTGCTGTGGTCAGACGTCCGGCGGTCGACCGTCAGACGGGCGGCAGAATCAGGCGCGGGGAAAGGCGGGGCGGGTTAATTAAGTGACGCCAAGGGCTGGCACCATACCCACATCGTCAAGGCCACCCAGTGTGTGGGGTGGGGGGGATATGCCGTGACAGCTACACGGTCCTCTTACTGTTGCATCCTCCGATACAGTGGCGCCATGGAGTTGTGCGGTGGAAAGCTTGTAAACATAAACTCCCCCATTGCGAGGACATCGGGGCATCTTGGCTGCGAAGGAATTGCAACTCACTGTATCTGTTACAGCGGCATAAGGACGGTGTGGTCGAGGTGATCTTTGAGGAGGCGGCGGATGCCGACAACTGCGTGCTGAAGATGAACGGCCGCTGGTTTGCTGGCCGACGGCTGGAGGCGGCCACCTGGGACGGCAAGACCAAGTACCGGTACGGAGATCCGGCCCCGGCCTCCTGGCCACGATTCCCGTCACCACTCAGACGCAGTCACTGCATGGTCGTGGTCAGCGTGTCATGGCCGTGGCTTTCATTCGTGGACAGAAATTCTATTCGTTCTTTATAAGTGCTTATATTTTCCACAAAGGTGTCGAATAACAGCTTTGCATCTGTCAGTGCAGGTGTGTAGGAGCATGATTCTAGCGACGGAATCCTGTCTGTTTGCTGTAAATATTGCTGAGAAGAGACACACTTTTGTGCGGAGCATTTTCCCTCTTTACTTTACGATAACACAACTCCAACTGTTGTGCTGCAGCGTCGAGGAGACGGAGGCCGAGCGGGCCGAGCGGCTGGCCAAGTGGGAAAAGTTCATCGCCGGCGAGGACAAGCCGGCTGCAGGTGGCGACACCGGTCGGGCCGCCTCAAAACAGGCGGCCGGCGGCGGGGAGGTGGCATCAGGCCGGGCGGCCGCCGGCGGGGAGGCCGCCTCAGACGTGCCGGATGAGGCCGGTGACGCCGTTCCCGGTCAGCCGGAGGACGTTGACGCCCCTGTTGCGGGCCAGGCCGCCGACGCGGTGGGAACGACCGGCACGAATGACGTGTGACGCCTGAAACCACCTGAGACAAGACGGCGCCGTTCTTCAAGTGAGGCGCACTGGGATGTGCTGTGTGCCGCCGTGCTGACCGCTGCGGAGCGGAAGTTTGCCGTTTCGGACGAGCCTCCGTCGACCACTGTGTGGTTTTTGTGATTCTCTCGCGCCTCTTGTGCCCGGGCAGCGTCGGTTTTTCGATGGAAAGTTTTGTTGAAGCCATTTGACCAGAAATAAACAACAGGAAACGCCGGAATGTATTATTTTTCATTGCATTTTGAAGCTAGTTTTTTCTAAGTTCCGTGTGACGTAAGATGAGGACATTTACATGCTGTAGCACGTGTTAGTGATTTGGTACCAACTTCACGCAGTTTTGCCCTTGACATTGGAACACTGAAGTGTTAGGCAGTACGACCAATAGAAAATCGAAACTTTTGCTTTCTAAGGTACCATTCCAAAACGGTTATGAAATATGGTTAAATGAGCTGGAGTGAACTGGTGGTGCGATTTGTCGGCAGTTAAAAAACGATCCCCGTAACACTAGTGCCGAGAAAACATCACCTGTGCCCCGACCATTCAGACGGGGTCCTCAGAAGAATCTCCTCCTAAAAAGTGTTCGAAAAAGCCCCACCGGTCGGAGGCTTCAGGCCGAGGGTTTTGCCGCGCCACCGGTGGGTGGCGGACCGTTCAGTCCGCGCGTCGCGAGCGAGCTGGCTCGGACACCGCTGCGGTGGACTTCCATGTACAAAAGAGCGGATGGAAAGTCGCATCATTCCGCGCTGCTCAACCAATGCAAAGATGCAAGCGCTTCCATTCCTCTTAGCCCATCAGGCCATCAAAACTGTCTTCTCAGCAGGCCGCCGGGCCCAAGCGCTCGATGGTTTTTACTTCGTGTCCAAATGGGTCCCAGTTCTTCCTGGGTCATGATGATGTCGTCGTGTAAGTCATGCTAGAAACCGAGCGCAAAAAGCTGATGTGTTGCATTACGTCGTATCGGACGCATCAGCATGGATTTCCGCTCATCCCGATGCCATCAATGACAAGCTCCGAAAGCTGTCATTCTTTGTTCTCGGAGATTCACCTGGCTCGTCAACGTGATTCAATGGCACGATTCGGTTGGCCGAGACCATCGAGCTTGTAAAAGCAGACAGCTTAAGAACGGCCTGGTGCCTTAACGTGTACACGTCGTCGCCAAAGAGTCCCATGCACTGCTTCAGTTTACCCCTTCTGATGATTTATAGCGGTCTAAAATCGTGTTCGCCGCAAATGCGCGAACATAAGTTCCGACCAACACGCCACAGGTGGGCCGCCGTCGTGTGCTGCCATCTGTCGTAAGGCATGGGAGTGACTCAGGTGTGCCGGCGCACCGGGCCACAGGGCCGGCCCAGCGCGCGCGAGAGCTTGTAACCGCCAGTTCCGGCCAGCCGATGCGACGGGGCGCCGGCGTGTGGGAGTGCACGGGAGCCGAGTGAAGGATGTGATACAGCGCGCGAACGGGTGTGCCTTCAGACGTCAGCATGTTTCCGCGGTGGTGTTTAGGTGAGTTGACTCGCACGTGCTTCCCTCGTGCACCTTCCTTTTCAAGGACCTTGGCGAACATGGGAACTGGAGAGGAACATCCGTCCCGGGTTGCCCTCGGTAGGCCGCGTTAATTCGGGATTGCCATTCGGCTGTTTCTGGACAGCTGTTTGTCTCAATGACGCCGAAGTGCTAGGGACGTTGCGATTTTGTGATTTATTGACATGTTTTAGACAGAATGTTCTTCAGATGACTAGCGCATGGCTTTGCTCATTTATGTCCCTCTAAAAATACTGGGGAAAAATAGGAGCGAAGTAGAGCTTTGGAACCATATCACGCAACATGGATAAAGGTTGTCAGGTACAACTCCCGCACGTACATACCCAACATCTAGCTCCAAATCTGCGGAAAGGGGCATTGACCCTGCCAATCGTTTCGCAAGCTTCTGGGCTGTTCTCTGATGCGGGCTGTCAAATGGATTTGAAAACTGCTGGTTTAAACGTATTAGCGTGAATCACTCTTCGTCGGATGTAACTAAACTGTGCGATGATTGAGATGGTGTCATCGTTATCCAACGGATACATCCGCGTCAGCAGTTTATCCCCCGCATGAAGGGCTTTTGAATGCCGTTGTTGGTCCATGGACTGTGGGGCCATCGAGGGCCATGAGCGTGATGATGAACTTTCCGCGAGGTGTCTTTTACTTTGGAGCTGTAGATGAGGCCCGTTTCCAGCGGTATGTATTTACGCAACGCTTTGCTAGTTGCGTACCTGGTTGCGTACCTGTGCAAGAGAAAGAGAGAGAGGTAAGCGGTCCGATTTCCCTTCAGTCTGTCCCGCTGGTGTCCAGTCGCGGTGTGGAGGGCACCAGCACCAGGTGTTGGGCCACCACGGCGAGACCACGTCTCGGTCCGGTCGCCACTGACGGCTAAGGTCTCGGCAGACGCCGGCAACATTAAAGGCAGACGCAGCAGACGCGGCAGACGCGTGGTCTGTCAGGTGACCGAAAATTGCATCCCCCGGCCAGCCGACCTGGCTTGATCTGGGCTGTCCGACCCACCAACCCGACACAACCGGCCTCGCCTGACCTACCGCGGCTGACCCGGCCGCCGAGTGCAGCGCAGAACGCCGGCTCGCGCGCCGGGCGCCACAGGGGCACCGCGATCTGACGTCACCGGCCGGTGAGTCAGCGCGTCCGGCCGCCAGTCGTGCGCGGCCCACTGCGAGCGGGCCCGCGACCGGGGAGCGGCGGAACGGCGGACGCGAATTCCCGCAACAGGCCGAATCACCGTCCGGCAGACTTCCGGCTCGGTCGGCCGGTCGCGCCGGTATCGCCGCCACGCGCGTTGAGCCGCCCGCTCGCCGACAATGGACGGTCTGACGGGTCTGATCGACGGCGGCGGCTTGAACGCGGCGCCGCTGCCCGAGAGCAGGACCGAGTCCTTGTCCTGGGGTGGACCGCGCCGGGCCGGCGCCGTCGATGACGCCGATCAGGAGCAGCGGCCGGGAGCGCGGGGGCGGAGGGGAAGGGGGGGAGAATTTGACCGGTGACTGGCCGCGGCGTCACCGTTCGATCGCCGCCTCGTGTAACAGCGCCCGCCGGTCCGAAACCGGGCCCGATCGATCTCGGTGATGGGACGGGGCTTCGGCCCGCCCCTCCGCGTGCCGCCCGCCGTTTCTTGCCCCCGCCGGCCCCCTCTGGCGGCAGCGGCGACACGCGGTACTCGTGTATTCGTGATTGGCTGATTACCTGTAACCCTATCCGGGGGAGGGCCCGTCAGGTTGGCCGACGTGCCAGCCGCCGCCGGCCGCCGTCGGCCGCCTGCTGTGTGGACGGAACCGCGCTGCTGCACCACGGACGGGTGAACGGTTCGCACGCACGCGAGTGTCACAGTCGGGCCAAGAAGCATTGAGCTTGAAATGAAGTTGTGGAATCCATCAGTCAGGCACGTAGCCAGGATTTTCCTCGGGGAGGGCGGCAAATGTCAAAATTTGACATATGCTACGAGCATTTGATGACATTTGTAGTAAAAAGCAGTAATTTCGTCAAACTTATTCCGTATTTAACGGAAAACGTATGCTTGGTTTTGAAACACACACACACACACACACACATATGTATATATCACTATTATGTTTTCCTGTGAAATCGCTATATATGCAGTGTAGACCGCTTGGCTTAGTGGGGCCATGCTTAGGCCCCCCACTTCGCCGTGCCCCCCTGGCTACGTCCCTGCCATCATCATCAGTCATTCTTTTGCAAGCTCCGTAGCAAAATTCGTACGCAACGTAAACTGAGTACGAAATTAATACGTCGCAAAATCAGTGCGTCACAGTCACACATTAATGCGCGCGTCACGTTACAAATCAGTTCCCGAGCAGACCACATGCAAAATCAGCGTCACAGTTTGAACGAGGTTCGACTCGGCTCCAGCACGCCTCAGCAGTCACAGGCGCCGCCTGATCCCCGATCTCCCCTCCGCCGCCGGCCGACCCCGCCGGAAACCTGGGCAGGTGGGGGAGCCCAGGTGGGGGAGGGCAGGGGGGGGCACGGTGACGCCGGGCGGCCGCGTCACGGCACCGGCCGCCGGCTGCTCGGCGGGCGGGGCCGGCCGGTTCCCACGGCGCTGTCGGACTTTTCCCGGGCCGGGCGGCGGCCGCCGGACGCTGCCGCGGCGTGAGAGGCGCGGCGCGGCCCGGCTGACGGCGCGCGGGCCACGGTCGGGCCGAGGCCGGCCTGACGCAGACCTGAGCCAGCCCAGACGGCCGGGAACGCGCCGCTGGGGATCAGGGCCACCGCCGAAACGGGCGCACGTGGTCCGTCAACGGACCGTTCCCAGCGGCGGCGTGTGGCGGGCGTTTTCACTTTTGGCCGCTGACGTGGAAAGGAATTCTGCCCCCGAGACCGCGAAATGAGGTAAAATTTTGCCGTGATTTGCGAGCTATCGTGAATAGAGACAAAAAGCGAAATGCATGGTGGCCCGGCATTTTCCGAAATGTCGCCGGAATTTTTGACAACAGTCAGTTGTTCACAACGCCGACGATTTAGGTCTGCGTAATTGAAGAGATGTGTCGAACACAGCATAATGAGGCCTGGACCAAGGACGTTCTGATGGTGAAGAGTGTAGGGCGCTCGCGGGTAGTGTCACACGCTCCATGATCGCGTGGGAAGTACCGCTGAGGGCGGCGAGGTCATTGCCGTCGGTGATTAATTCAGACGTTTCGTGGCCGATGGCGGCGGTGCGCTGTAAACAGAGTGATAACTTGTCTGTCGGTCTGCCGGTCGGTCGGCCCGGCCACCGGTCTGGTCTGGCGACCTGTCCGCTCAGCGGGCCGGCAGTGCGCTGAACGATCTGCGGGGTTTCCCGGCCCGACTGGCGAGCGCTGACGGCTGAATCTGTGATGTACCGTTCGGCAATTGACGGGGAAACATCGGACTGGCGAAATGCAGCGTCATCGGCGTCCGTTGAAAGCACGGCTTTCGTCTGACAGCGGTGACGGTTCTGAAGTCGCGGAGTGGTGATCGGGGGGACGTAGCGCCGACCTTTGTATCTCCGTGCCTTGTCGGTCCCGGAACATGACCGAGTTTCGATCGCACCAGACCCCGAGTCTAATGCCTCGGCTTCACCGGCCCTGAACAGCGTGCACTGGGGCTCGGTCGGCCGAGCTGCGGGCAAAGCTGATCACGCGGCAGCCGCTTCGTGAAAGTGCTGGTCGTGATTACGATCACGTGCAGCACGGCTGAGGGCCAGTGAAAGAGTTTTACCATCGGCGTGCGACCACTTGAATTGCATGGCCCAACAGCCTCCGTGTTCGTCCGTCAGTGGCTGCGCCACTTACCGTAAGGGATTCAGTAGAAGAGTGGAAAGTGGGCACGCCGTTGCGAGTGAAATTCACTGGCAAACTCGGCCAGGGACGGTGCCCGCAGCGCTCCACACCAGTCGGACCCGCATCAGCCCACAGTGCAGCCGTAACCCGTCTCTGCAGGGCCGCAGATAGCCGCCCAAGCTCCGACTACCGCACGTCCTGCGTCTGGCCCAGGCTGGTCTGCGCCGAAATTACCGCACGTCCTGCGTCTGGCCCAGGCTGGTCTGCCCCGAAATGGTTGCCCGTTACCTTCTGACATCCGCACAGATCACTGGAGACAAAATCTGTGCATGTCAGGGTCAACGATTTCATGTCTTGCAATTTTGCCGTGTGGTACACGGCTTGCAGCTCGTGAGTTGCAGCTGGTCATGCTCAGTGGTTGAACGTGATGGAGGATTTGATGAGTTCGATTGAAATTGTCCGACTTTTTACGGTACAGACAAAAAGTTAGCAAAGTATTATACAGAAAGAAGTCACGCCAATGTGTCTACAAGTCCGTCGCTTTTGCGTGAGATGTGACAATAGTCAGGTTTCTGGATTTCACCATTCACCTTATGAGGAATAGTCTGCGTCACGGCCCCATTTGCGATTTCGCTTTTTGTTCCAAGATTCCTAAGAAGTGCAGACGGGCCGGTGGGAACTTCGGACGTCACGAAGCCTTGTCTGGCTTCCCGCTGACCGCAACCAAAGCAGAACCGCCGAACTTGTATCTTCCTGCACGTCAAACTGCCAAACGTCTGCCTGTGGCCTCTTGCACAGCTTTTTGGTTTCATTCGTCCCTGGTTAGCTACGCAAGCTTTTAACTTGTGGTTGCCATCGTGGACACCCGGCCGCGCTGGACGGTACACCGTCTCGAAGAAACGTTGCTTTCTGTGGTATACCGCATCGATATCTGAACTTCAGCTTAAAACCTCTCCATTATGTTCGATTGCGTGGGATTGTTTCTGTTTACCCAACACTCTGAGCGATCATATCGTGGTTGCGTGCGGTTCGAAAGCCAGCGGGGCAGCGTCGTTGTCGCGCGACGGGAACCAAAACGCCGTCCTGCGGTCCGCCGCGATGAAAAACGGACGCTTTGTGCGACAGCCTATTGTGTCGAGAACTGTGGGAACGCCGGCGCCCGTGGTCAGTGAACTGGGTCTGCTCTCGCTCGCCGCCGCCTGCGAACCGGGACTGTCCGGCCTGGTGCCGTACCGAGTGGCGCGTGAGATCGCACGCCCGGAGAGACCCCGCTCGTTCGGCGGTCCTCGGACCGTTCAGTCTGGAGTCACGTGAGATCGGGCTCGGCGGGAGGCGCCGGCTGTGGTCGCACGACCCCACCTGCAGCGTGGAGGTCGGATCTGATCCACGCGGCGATTTGGGCACGCCCCGCGCCCGCCTGCGCACGTCGCTCGCTCGGCGCTCTGCCTTCTGCAGCCGCGCCGCCGCCGCCGCAGCCGCCGCCGCCGCGGCGGCCTGGAGCGCCCGGTTGCGTGCGGCGCAGTCTGACCCCGTCTGACCCCTGACCGTGGCGCCGAGCTGAGCCTAGCCAGGCCGAACGGAGCCGAGCCGAGCCGAGCCGAGCCGAGCCTGGCCGGGCCGGGCCGAGTCGAGTCGAGACGAGTCGAGTCGAGCCCAGCCGAGCCCAGCCGAGCCGAGTCGAGCCGGGCCGAGCCGAGTCAAGTCGAGCCGCGCTGGGCCCGGCTGGGCCGGAGGTGTCCTCCGGCCGGCCTTTGTTGTGCTGCAGCGCGCCGCCGCTGCCGCCGGCGGCGGGTCCGGCCGTCCACCAGCCGGCAGGGAGGGTGGCTGCAGCGGACGCCGTGCAGCCGCCGGCCGCTGCTCCACCCGCCGCCGCTTCTGCCGCCGCCGCCGCCGCCTGAGGCGCCATAGGAATGAGCGGCAGGGGCGCGGCGGCCGCGTGGATGGCGGCGCGGACGACCTGTGTTGCAGCCGATCTGGGGTTTGGGACTGGGATGCGACCTCCCAGTTGGGCCCCTTGAACTCTGGGACAAGGCGAGACATGGTCTTGATTCTAGTTCGGGTCCACTGGCGCTGAGAATGAATGAAGGAAGACTGACAGCAGGCCCGTAGCCCGGTCGGCACTGAGCAGGGCCAGCGATGCTAGGTCGGCATGCGCCTCCCACACCGCCTGCGGGACAGTCAGACGTCCCTAAAAGCTTGCTGCCCGGCTACGAGTGGTACCGATGTGCTATTCAGTTGGAGGCCGCCGTTCCCCATGGCACTCTGTATGGCACTTTTTCCTCCGTTTCTGCGCACACAAAGGATTTAAAGAATCATGGTTATTTTATCATGTGCGTGACGCCTATACGTGACCCAAACTTCGTGGTACCATTCTTTGTCTAGTGTATTGCTGGGTGTGCTGACATGCTGTGGTGTTGAGCTCCGTCATAATACAGTTTACTCTTCATCTTCGAGCTTGCGCCCGGAGACTGTCAGCGTTCTTTGAACCAGACACGGGCCATCACTGTCACAAATGCATCCCCGTGCCGCCCTCTTGGGGATGGTCATCAGCGCGCTTCCTCTCAGACGATCTATTCATGCCGGCTACGGACCCGCTGTCGGCGATTGCCGCGGCTGGGGCTGCGGTTCGGCTGTTTGTTTAGACGGTGCCTAATGTTCCCCGGTAATCGTCCTCTGGGGGCCTAGGGGCCGCCGATCGCTGACGTACATTTGAATACGGCCGGTCGGGCGAGACCGCAGCGCTCATCATGTATGCAACAGGTCGGGCTCCCGGGACATGGAACTCAGTCGCGGACGCTAGAGATCGTGCTGGCTCGCGTGGCACATGGCGCCTGTTGCTTTCGTCGCTGGCCTAAGTTATGAACCGCAGACGAACTTCGTAACAGGCCAAGAATAACCGATTTCATTTCAGGCATACGAAGCAAAGCTTGGCAGCCGTCATCAGCCACGTTTCTTGTCATACTTGGACGGCATACGCTCCCTAACATGTTTGTTATAGTAGAGTAAGCCCCAGTGCAAAAAGAGCTGCAGAGAACCGTAGAGTGGGGTTGTTTCGAAAGAATCGTTCGTGGATTTAATTACATGTTGCCCTCGTTCAGATGCGCAGTTACCACCAACTTGATTCAGCATGAGCAGCACCCCTTCACACGAACGCTGGCTTTATTTGGTTTTTGCGGAGATGACCCCGGGACACATATAGTGCAGTTTTGCCCGTGCATTACATCGACAAAAGTGTCAGGTGACGTCCGCTCCACTTTGAGCTGTGCCGCGGATCGTGCCGGGTTGTGATTTCTTGACCTCGCAGCGCCACGTTTTTCATTGCGTGTTTTAACCGTCCCTGCCTTACGCTACATATGATGTTGGCTTGCTCATGGCTATGGCGGACCCTGCTTTAGATGGTGTTTACCCTGCTTCGGACCGTGTTTTTCGCCTGCCGTAGATTAGCCTTTGGACGTTCCCCGGGCGTGCCTGTTGACGGCACGCTGCATGCAGTGTGCCTTCTGTTTTTTGCGTTCCTTGCTTCAGATGGTATTTGTAGGTTCTACCCGTGCTGTGGCCTGTTCTAGATGGTGTTTACCTTGTTGCCGGCCATGTCTGTGCCCCGGTGGAGTCGGCGTCGGCCCGTTTTCCGGCCTGGTTGCGTGACGGTCAGCGTGGCATGCCTCTCGACCGTGCTCTGTCCTGATTTAGACTCTGTTCGCCCGGCCTCTGAACGTGCTCTGCCCTGATGCAGACTCTGTTCGTCCGGCCTCTGACCGTGCTCTGTCCTGCTGTGGACGCTGTTTGCCCAGCGTCTGACCGTGTCTGCCCTGCTGCGGTCGCCGTTCTCCTGGCGTCTGACCGTGCTGTCGTCGTGTTGCAGGTGGCGTGTGGGCGCTGCTGGCGTGCGCGGCGCTCGGTGCGGCCCAGTCGGGCCTGATGACGTTCTCCGGCAGCTCGTTCGTGCGGCTGACCGGCCAGGCGGTGGACCTGCGCGGCCTCACTGGGCTCAGCTTCCGCACGTGCTACTACGGCACGCTGCTGGAGCAGCATGGTCAGACAGACAGCCTCGAGTTGGACCTGCTGGCCAACGGCACGCTGCGGCTGATCGTGCGCGCCGGCGGCACCACCGACTGGGAGAGCGCCGCCGGCGCCGGCCTCAACGACAACCGGTGGCACCAGGTGGCGCTGCAGTACCGGCTGGGCCGGCTAACGCTGCAGGTGGACGGCGTGGAGGCGGCGCTGGTTGCCTCTGAGCGGCCACCGCTGCGCGCTCAGGTGCTGACCGCCGCGCTGGCCGCCTCCGACCAGCTGGTGGGCCGGAATTTCCGCGGCTGTCTGCTGCGCGGCCCCAGCGTGCCGCTGGACGACCCGTCGGCCCAGGCGGTTAACGTGGTGCGCGGCCGCTGCACGCTGCCCGACACAGAGACATGCGGTGAGTGTCACCACTCTGACGGGCACGGAGACCCGCGGTGTCACTGGTCTCTGACTGACGCAGCTTCTCGACACGGATACCCGCATTGAGTTTCACTAGTGGCACAGCTGACTGGCACATGCGCCTGCGGTGGCATTGTCACGGTTGATGAAGACTGACACAGCTGGCTGACGCCGATACATCTGGTGAATGTCACTATTCTCTGACTGACATAGCGGACTGACACAGAGACCTGCATTGAGCGACGCTGTTGACACGTATTGACGCGCCGACTGACAACGAAATCAGCGTTAAGTGCCAATGTTGGCACAGACTGGCACAGCTGACTGGCACTGATACCTGCGGTGTGCGTGTATTCCGACTGAGAGTACCGGACGCCCGAGCTGAGACCTGTATCGTGTTACGGAGTATACGCCGCCCCATGTGGATACAGCCGGCGTGCTCTCTGTGTACGCTCCGGGCGACCTGAAGACCTGAAGGGCTGCAGTGTTGCCCAACGCACTGACGCTTTCGACCCTGGCCCGAATAACTCATCCGCAGACGCCCACCCCCACGTGTTTCGATCACCGTGTGGCCTAATAGCGAGGTATGTGGCAATATGAGGGCTCGGATAATCATCGTGCCCAGTGGCGAAGCGAAGTGCGCCCATATTGATTGAACCACATATTACCGGTCCGTGCCAGTGACGGAACAGTGAGCGTGGCGCCAGCGACCCAGACCCTCTGTCTAAGCCATAGGGGATCGCTGCCGGTAATGAGCCGCATGCCTGGAGAGGATCGCTGGGAAGACACAAGATACGTGGGCTTTCCTCCACGGTGAGGGAGAGGGGCAGCGTCGTGCGAAGTGAGGCCACAGTCGATGAGAACTGGAAGGATGTGATCTCGACGCTGTGGGGAGCGGGTGGCTGGACCCGCTGAATTACGATAGGGAATTAATTAATTACGAATTAATAGGGAATTACGGGATTTCCCTGCTGGCAGTGCTCCTGTGTGGGAGTCCCCGACCGGCGGACTGCTGAGTGCTGAATCCAGACAGACTCGGTGCGGGTGCATTGGCGGATCTTCCCGCTTGTTACCTTACATTATCCGTGTGGTGAACCGTAGTGGATGGCCAGGTTTGGTGCCCCTCGTCTCAGATGAGCGGTTAAGCACCGCGTATGACGCTCGTGTAATCTGATCATCATCTGCAGGCGGTCGGCAGTTTAGTT
The DNA here is from genome assembly GCA_030062745.1 of Capitulum mitella. Lineage (NCBI taxonomy): Eukaryota > Metazoa > Arthropoda > Thecostraca > Pollicipedomorpha > Pollicipedidae > Capitulum > Capitulum mitella. Next base: position 20,944,066 of record CP099841.1, on the reverse strand, counting down.
AGCCAGCGAGGCATGAGTGGATGAGATAAGTATTGCTGTTTCTGATGAGAGCTCCTCTCGGCGGCGGCCGTTCAAGATCGGACGTCTAAAGCGCCTGTCGGGGGCCTGGTGTCTTCAGGCCGTCTTCCTCTCTCATTCGCGCCAACGCGTGTTCACACGCGAAAATCCAGTACTGACCGTACGTACGCCTATTGGCCGAGCTGTAGAGCAAAAACCGCATAACTTGGGTCGTGTGCGTATTTTGCCGCTTATTGACGTTTAAAAGTGCAGTCTTTCGTGAAAAAGGGATGAATGTATTGAACTATTTTGGGATGAACCAAACTACTTTGACGGACCGGTTGGTGAGCATGTCATTTGTAATGAAAATGCGGCGCTAAACGTACCAGACATTGTTCCCCTACTTTAACATGACTTAATGACTTTCGTTTAAACGTGTAAAGGGTTATTTCTTAAACTGAAAAGGCGTCCAGCGTTTGACATCCATAAACCCATCTGAGTTTCCGGGATCCAGTCTCGTCATGAAGGCACGAAGCCAGTTACGCAATCCTTTATTTATTCACTGCCTTGGACACCAAGGTCGTGTTTTTCTCCCATGAGCTGTCAACGTAATCGATGAATCTGTGGTTTTGTTCATTAGGTCGTAAAACATGTTACATGGTTTCGACACAAAATCGGCACATAATGTTTTAACGCGCTGATGTTCGGTTTAAATGTTGAATTTAACACAACGAATGGTTTAAATGTTGAATTTAAAACGGCACGCAAGGTAAAACGCTACTGTCGAGTTCCGTACTCAGGTGTTGACATCACTAGCCGTTCTCTGTGACTGCGATCAACTGTCAAGCCTATGCTTTTAAAGGGAGCGAAACAGACTGGATCACTCAGCTAACTTCTCCGGTCTCGTTTTTTTTTCTTCTTTTGGTGTTATAAGCCATGGTGGACTCGCTTCCCTGTTGCCAGGTATCGGTCATACCTACATACACGAGGCATACTCGACGGCTCAAAACTGATGAGCAGCTCTAGGATCCTTATAGGATCCTAGGATATACGAGCTCGTACCAGCTAATGTCTTCAAGCGAAATGTCTTGGGTGAAACTGTAAATGATTCGTTCTCCGGTATGTTACATTTCGAACCGGCGCAAAGCAGGCCCAGCGGTCTGGCCCCCCTTAGGCCCGCATTGATTGTGAAAACCATTACACATCATCTCCCCAGCAGGCTGTTTTCGTGCGATTTCAGTTCACACTGAGCTCCCCCCCCCCTTAAGAAAATCCTGACTGCGCCCCTGATATTCTGTAATGATCAGTGTCCGTCAAGTTGAGGGACGCATGCTATCCGTGCCACTTTCGGCGACTCCCATTCATGTATGCATTACTTCGTTGCTTTTAGTTGCTGTTATTTTGCAACTGACGTTTATCAGCTGGCTGGTTAGATAGCATTGAATATAGGGGACAACTTTTTCTGCTAATCGGAAGTCGATCAGTGCCTCCTGTTTGGATGACTGGTTCTCAGCAGGCGCGATACTGTGTGAACTGAAGGGCTGTGGCAGGCAATATCAAACAGTGTAGTCCATATTTGGCTGGCGTACACGATAAGCAGTTCAACGCTCCACGATCCTCCTCACGGACATGATCATACCTCCGAGACGGGCGTGCTCTGCACGTTCTGTCCTGCTCCCCATAGTGTGACGGATCGAGTTCTGGACGACTGTTCAGAGCCGTTAACGCTGTATGTGTGTGTGTGTGTGTGTGTGTGTGTCGATTTTCTAGACGGGTACAGCGCGGTCCACGACTACGCGGAGCCGTTAATGCGGTGTGTGTGTGTGTGTGCGTGTGCGTGTGTGCGTGCGTGCGTGCGTGCGTGCGTGCGTGCGTGCGTGCGTGCGTGCGTGCGTGCGTGTGTGTGTGTGTGTGTGTGTGTGTGTGTGTGTGTGTGTGTGTGTGTGCACGTTCGCGACTGCGCGGAGTCGTTAACGTGGTGGGTGTGTCCGCCTTTAAGACGGGTACAGCGCGGACCGCGCGGAGTCGTTAACGCTGTGTGTGTATCCACTCTTTAGATGGGTACAGCGCAGACCAGCCGTCGCCCTGTTTCTCGCAGCCGTGCCACCATGATGCCACGTGCACGCCGGACGTGGACGGCACGGGCTACACGTGTGCCTGCTCCAAACGCTACACGGGCCAGAACTGCCAAAACGACAGCGGTGAGTGGGGAGGGGAGGGGAGGGGGTGCTGTGGCAGCCACCCTAGCATCGGCTGGCCAGGCGGGCTGGCGGGACCACGGGCGGTCTGGATCCGGCTGTTTTTGCATGCAGCTCGTACTGGACCTGACCCCAACTGACCCGACACGATCCGACCCAGCCCAGTGATACCCAGCCCGACCTGACCCGGCTGATCTGACCTGGCCTGACCTGACTGGACGCAGCCAGGTCCCGTCCTGTCCCGTACCGTTCTGTCCCGACCTCTCGGGCGCCTGGCGGTCTCTGGGATTCAGACGGAACCGCTGGGAAGATGTCGGCAGGCATTGATCTGCGAAGCCCCTCAGCTCTGGCCGCCGGCCACCGCGTGATTCGCCGAGTGCCGCCGCCACCTCCGAAACCAACATTGACGCCGAGCCGCCAGCCGGGCGCTCCGACCGCCACCTGGTCTAAACTATCAACCTGCAGCCGTTGGTGGTGTCCGAAGCGGACGTTTGCCGTGGTGGGTCGGGTCGTGGTTCTTGGCGGGGTTTGTTGTCGGGCCGTTGCTCTTTGCCAGTCGGGCCGTGGTTCTCGGCAGGATGGGCGGCAGATTCTGACGCTACCTGGCGGCTGTCCGCGGCAGGTCCGCTCTGCTCCCGCCCGGAACACCAGTGCCAGAACGGCGGATTCTGCCAGGAGGACTGGACCGGCCAGCGCACCGTCTGCCTCTGTCCCGAGGGCTTCTCCGGCGACCGGTGCGAGGTTACCGTGGATCCCTGCATCGGCAACCCGTGCGACAACAATGGCAGCTGCAGCATGACCAACGGCATCCAGAACTGCACGTGCCCCATAGGTGAGGCCACTTGACTGAGATCGGGAGGAGCTCTTGACTAAGACTCTTTCCAAGAGACTAATATGGTTATGGATGTGTTTCCTTGTGACATGATATTACTGATATTACTGATGATATTACTACCTTTGCTCTACTTTTTTGTTGTGGCGGAAAGCCTGTATGACGTGGTTGTGAAATCTCGACTCTCCATAAGTCGGAACGTTGTGCGTGTTGGCCGTGGGACCTCTGACCTCTGGTGCAGTGGATGATCATGTCTCGAGTGCCCTGCTTTGTCGCTGTCAGTGGCGGGTCCTCTTGACCTGATCCGTGGTGTAGGCGGCGAGTTCGAGCACCGATTTCATGTTGTCTGATGCGTATCTGTGAACGGAAATCATCTTTATCTTGCGGTGCGTAGGCAGATAACTGACGGGAGCAGGCTCTCTCAGAAGGCTCAGAGGTCGTCACAGTCTGTCTAGTCCGACGTCTGATCCGAGCAAACATGCCTCCACCTCCCTCTCCTCCGACGCTCTTGATCGCTCCTGTTCTCTGCCCTTTGCCTCCGTCTCTGCCGAATGGCTTCTTTTTCTGCCGTCGGCGCGGCGCAGGGCGTCCGAGTTTCCTCCCGGCAGTCACGACCGGCGACTTTCCCCGACCGGGCCGCGCCACCGGCCGAGCCGGCGCCGAGCCGCGCGCCACGCCGGCTCCATTGTCACGGCCTGCGCGGCTGCCGGCGGAGAGGCCGGACAGCGGCCGCCCTGAGCTGCCGCGCGTCCGAGGCAGCGTCGGCGGCTCGGACGGCCGCCCGGAAGCCGCCGTCCGGCGGGCTGCCGGGCCGCCGGAGCGTGGTCGCTGAGTCACCGCGTCCTGCGTCCGGGATCGCGACCTCCAGGGCTCGGCTGCCCGCACCGTCACGGGGGTGGCGGCTAGAGGCCGTCGGCCGAGCCGCAGAGATGCCGCCCAGTTTTTGGTGGATTTGCACGGCCCTGAACGAGGGCCACAAAAAGCTGGCGCCAACATGCCGCGAGTTTCTTATCGCCGAATCGGGTCTGTTAACTTCCGACATTTGGCTATCGCATGACTTCAAAATGTCTTAGTCAGTGGGAAGTGACCGTATCGCCGCATTTTCACAAACACCGCCAGTTTCCGTTGCGTTTTCAGCATCGACAGCCTCTCAACACCTGCCATTTCCTGTGGCATTGGCTTTGCATTAGCCCCGTCACCACCTGCTGAGGCCACTGTGAACCTCCCGACACCTGCTCTGGGAACCGCCCCCCCCCCCGCTTTGAGCGTCTGCTCCGTGAAGCCCTGGCCTCGGGCGCCGGGCGGCTGCGGTCGGACGGCCAACAGGCGGGGCGCGGCCGGGCGCTGTGACGAGCCCGCTGCAGATCGGCCGGCCGGCGCTGCGCTGCGATGCGGCGGACCGGTTTTCGGTCGGCCGCCGCTGCCGCGTTGCCTCCGGTCGGACGGAAGCGAGCGATTCCTCGCGGGCCGGCGGACACAGCCGACAGGTCGTCCGGGGAGCGGGGAAAGAGCGCCGGAGAGATGTGTCGGCAGCCGTCCTGTCGCGGCGCGGCGGCCGGCTCCGCCGCTGACCCATCTGGCCGGGCGGCGGCCGGCCGGACGGGCGCGGGGTCAGTGACCCGGCGTCACGCGTCCTCCCGGTGTGCCGTTCCGCACGCCCGAGCGGGCCGTGGCCGCCGGCCGCGGCGTGTTCAGTCCTGGCTCCGGACAGGGACGGCGCCGCGCCGCACCGACCGCGTGTGGTCCTTACGGCAGGTCGACGTTCCCGAGCGAACCCGTGGCCGCGCTGCGTGGGGTGTACGGACGTTCGCGGGAAGTCCCTTCGCCCGAATGGAGGCGTTCACGTCCGTACGGACCGTCCGTCGGCGTCCGCGGAGATCGCGGAAGTCGGGTGCTCAGCTGTTGGCGTAAGAAGCGGTACAGATAAGAACGAGCCTCCGCATCGTTCTGGACTCCTGCAACACTGGAATAGTGTAGAATGTACGGCTTATGCTATATGTAATATGTGATGCGAGGGCATTTCCATACGGTAGACAGCGTCCCACTGAAGAGGTGTCCAAGCAGACAACGTCCCGCCCAGTGGCGAGGAACTCAAAGCCTCCAGGCGTCATTCGCTCGTTCGATCGTGATTTAATCACTCAAACGATATCGCATAATTGCCTGAACACCACACATATTTCACATTCCCTGTTTCCGGAGAGGAGTGACAAGCAGCTTTGTCTTGCTGTTGGTCAGTGGAAATATCCCCGACAAGCACCGCCACTTCAGCAATGTAGCGACTGTTATAACTGGAATATCGCGCATATCGGCACTTCAGTTGGCGTTTCAATAAATCGAATGACAATGGCAAAATCAAGGAGCATTGAATCGACGTCAAAACACGCTCCGTTAACGAGGCGCCGTTGGGTCCGGTTGATCCTGAGGTGACCACGGATGCCGACGTCCTGGGGAGGCGTCGCACGGCAGCCTCTGGCGCGCCGCTGCCGCATTCTGGGAGTGGCTGGAGTCGAGCGTTTCCAATTCCCAGGTAACGACTTCCAGTAATTGGGCGGTCAGGCTTGAATTCCTGCGTGGTTCCCGCGTGCCATGCCCTGTGAACAGAGCTGGAACGACTCATCAATGCCGGTTGCCGTGCCCTGGCACTGTCACACAGCCCTGAAACTGACCCCGTCTCAGCCTGATGGAAGCAGTGCATGCACGTTGCACTGTTTCGGCCCGCATGTTCTGCCATCGGCGCATGTGGCGCTGTGTCAGCCTGCTGGTTTGGCCGGCGGTGCATCTGACGCTGTCTCAGCCTGTCCGGCGGTGTGGCTGACGCCGGTGGTCGGGTCCGCGCAGGGAGTTTAACACTGGCTCGCGCGACACGTTCCGCCCCCACACAACCCGCGCATTATCGTCCCGGTGCCGTATTTGGCCCGGTATCCGTCCGGTGCCGTGTTTGGCCCGGTATCCGTCCAGTGCCGTGTTTGGTCCGGTATCCGTCCAGTGCCGTGTTTGGCCCGGTATCCGTCCAGTGCCGTGTTTGGCCCGGTATCCGTCCAGTGCCGTGTTTGGTCCGGTATCCGTCCGGCGCCGTAGTTGGTCCGATATCCGCCCGGTGCCGTGTTTGGCCCGGCATCCGCCCGGTGCTGTGTTTGGCCCGGTACCCGCCCTGTGCCGTGTTTGGCCCGGTGTCCGCCCTGTGCCGTGTTTGCTCCGGTACCCGCTCGGTGTCGTGTTCGCTCCGGTACCCGCCCTGTGCCGTGTTTGGCCCGGTATCCGCCCTGTGCCGTGTTTGGCCCGGTATCCGCCCGGTGCCGTGTTTGGCCCGGTACCCGCCCTGTGCCGTGTTTGGCCCGGTATCCGCCCGGTGCCGTGTTTGGCCCGGTACCCGCCCTGTGCCGTGTTTGGCCCGGTATCCGCCCTGTGCCGTGTTCGCTCCGGTACCCGCCCCTTGCCGCGTTGCGCCGGTGGGCGTCACGGTCGGCCGGCCGGTGGCACGTTTCCGCGGTGCCGGAGAGCGGGGCGGCGGGCGGGGGAGCGCGGGCGGACCGGCGTGGTCCACATTCGGTCCGCCGCCGCTCTGCCGCGCCCGCCGAGCGGCGCCGGTCCAAGGTTGCCGCGGCTGCGGCGGCGGTGAGCCCGGCACCGTGACGGCGCGGCCGGCCGCTGCTTTCGCTGATGGCTCGGAGCGGCGGGCGGTGCGGTCGTGACGGCGGCCGGCCGCTGGTGAGTCCCGGCCGAGCCGCCCGAACGGTCAGGAACAGGCGGCCCGGAGACTCGGCGATCGGGACTCACGGTCGGAAGAGGACGGGTCAGGAACGGTCAGGACTGGGGGAGATCAGGAGCAGGGCTCAGGTGCTCTTCCATCTGATAAACACAGGGATCACGAGAGTTCAGCATCAGCCCCATTTCCATGTCACTAGCAAATCCGGATTTCCTTTCATATCCCGATTTCAGAAGTCAGGGAAACACCCATTTTAGCAAACTTGATTGGGTTTCCGAATCCGGATTGAAAAAGGAGTTTTCCGAAGGGAATCCAGATTTTCCATGAACTGGAAGCATGTGGCAGCATGACGCGCCCAGTTTGTTTTGGGTTCTTGCAAGCGTGTCTCATTTCGTTTGTAGACGAAACTACCGCCGAGCTTAATTTCTTGTCTGTTGGCTATTTGTTGACAAAAAAAACGTTTAGTTGGCGGTACGATGTTCTCAAATCTCAGACACAACATCTCCCCACACAACAGCACAATCCATGCGGGTTACGGCGATCTTCCATGGAATGTATTTCCTCACGCCGTGAAAAGAAATGTCACACATGCGGCATGATTGGCAGCAAATCCGAGATTTCCCAGAAATCCGGACTCGGAAATCTTAAATCTGATCCGGATGTCCTGCGTACGGTCATGGGAACGCGTCTTGTAATTCCGATCCCCTCTCGAGGGAAATTCACCTTGTAATCCAATCTTGTCATGGAAACGGGGCTATCGAGAGTATTCGGGTCAGCTCACTCTGGATTCGCTGATCTCGGGTAGGTAGGGCTATGGTCGCTGCGGACCATTTCGCTTTATGGGTAGACAAAACTTGTCGCGTTTTACTGCTGCCAAAAAATTGTGAACTTTTCTGCACTTGGTATTTTTCTTTCTTGTATGTTTCTGGAATAAGAGCGTCGTCCGAAGCATCCTCGCATTGTTGCATCACGTACTATGTGTCCGTTCAGTCATGGGTCATATGGACTTGGCGTCGCCGTGCTGGCACCTGGCACCTGACTGCGTGTTTTCGTCGTGTTCGGGTGTCTCCCCGGCGCCTGCGTTCTCCCGCATGTTTCCATGGCGTCGGAGCGCGTCAGGGCCGCCGTGCAGCCGGCGGCGGCGGCGTCATTAGCGGCGGCCGGTGCTGTCCGGGCCGGTGTAGAACTGTTCACGGTCCGTCGCCGGAGCGCGCCGTCCGCCGGCCCGCCGCCAGATTTACGGCCCCCGTAGACGGCGGCGGCCGCCGTCTGTGTGTTATTAGGCCGGTCCGCCGGCCGCACAACAATGCCGGGCGCGTGTGGTCCGGCGCGACGGCCGCCGGCGCCAGGTGGTGCGCGTGCCCGGCCGGCCGGCTCACGGCGGCAGGGGACCCAGCCGGGCCCCTGATTCATGGTCCTCGGGTTCAGAGGTCCGAGGGGCAGGGGTTAATGACTGCCGCCGGCCACCGCGGCGCCATTGTTGTCCGGCTGCTTAACGACTCATTCAACGTCGCGGGGACTCGGTGTCCCATGTCTCTCATGCCCGTTGTCGCAGTGAGGTCAAGGGAATATGTCCCGTTTGTTTGCAGTGAGGTTTGAACCCCAGGCCCTGCGATAGCGGGAGACCGTTTTTCAGTCACGTCGCTCCGCTGATAGCGTCTGTGGCTCTCGTCGTGGTTTGAAACGACATTCTTTGTTTGGGATCACGCCCGCGGCCTAGCAGATAACGCTGGATGTCTGCGCTCGATGGAACATAACCTGGATCCCGTTCTCGAAGTTGTTTGCTCGGTATCTATCGCCCTGTGTAGACTTCACTTTTCGTGACCACCTTGTTTTGCACAAGTCTGCGGTGCGTAGGCGGAAATAACAGATTTGACCGTCGTCCCAGGGGAAGATTATTCCTGGTTATTGCCATGCACGGTTGTTGACACAGAAACCTGATCGAACTACCGCAAACTCTCGAAACAAACCTATCTTAGGATCCAGTTCGAGGTGCATGCCTATCCAGTATAGTATCTAGACGAGAGAGAAATCTTTTAGCTTGGCCCGACCCGACCCGGTTCTTCTGTTTCCAGTGTCACATCACCTTGGTTTAGGCATGTATTCGCTGCAACCCGGACGACGTAGAATCTACGTGACGTCGTCGTCGTCAACGTCACCCATGACGCCATATCCCGAAGATTCTGCGCGTTTTGGTGTTCGAAGCGATCCGGACGCCAAAGATTCTACGTGACGTCACGTAGAATCTTTGCCGGACGGGCAGAATATTTTTCCGTGATTTGGTCAGACTTAGACAGAAATGGCGCATCTGGTTCATTTACAAACCTTGTTGTTTGTAAATGGATCCCGCCGGGTTTGTTTACGCCCAGTTCCAAGGGGTTAAAGCGAACCAAGACTATAAAATGATAATGCCGATCAGGCAGTGTCAGTGACTAATGGGTTAATCTGTTATTGTGAGGGCGACAGTGCCAGTTTCTGGAGGGACCTGCCAGGGAAAGTTGGACCCGAAGGGGACACAAATTGTTATATTGTCTCGCCCGCCAGCCAGTAATTGCATTTGAATAATGTGAGCTCTTTGAACTCTGCCTATCCGAACTCGTGAAATACAGTGGGTGCGTAAGCGATTCACTGCTAATTCACGATGCTCGTCCGTTGTCAGTTGTTGACAGACATGGTGATGTCTTGCATGTCCAGTTATTGTCATCAGCGTAACACAATTGTAAACAAAAAAACTAGCACGCTGCGAACACGTCCGGAAAAGATTCTACGTAACGTCACGCAGAATAGAATGTTCTACGCGCGCTGCGAACACAACCTGAGACTTGCCGTCGCGGGCGACCTTCGCGTGACTCATCCAAGAGCGTGGTTGGTTGCTTGTTGCCACAGTCGGCGCCAGTCGCTCGTATTTACCAGCACGGCGGCGGCGCTGCGGCCGAGTCCGGCGTCGATAAGCCGAATGTCGCCAGAACTGGTGGTGCTTCGGCTCAGCCGCCGAGATTAGTCACGGCGCTCCGGCCGCTGCTCGGCATTAATCGCAGTTTTGCAGCGTGATGCTTTCTCTTGCTTCGGGTGTGCAAGCTTGGAGTGCCGTTCAGAAAGCCTTGGCGCGTTAACGCGGCAATGGCATGCGTGACACATTGCATGAGATATATCCGCCGCACGACGTGCAAGTTGGCGTAGGTGCCAGCTACGTCTGTAACTGCATATCTCGGGCGTGGTTTTGATGAACGCGAGCGGCCTACTGTTAGTTATCCTTCCTCAGAACGGCTGTTTTCCTTACCTGAAGTGTAAGGAGCCTTAAGACGGCTGGCGCCCTTCACACCCGTGGCAGAGGCTGCACCGCTCCCTAGTGTGAGGAGCCCGTGGACGACTGTTGCTCCTCACACCCAGTGTTGGAAACCTGGTTTTTCTTCCTGTTGTTGGAGTACAAATTCTCTTTTAGAGTATAAAATCTCATGCATTTATGTGAGAAACATGGACTAACTAGGTTTACTGTGTGCTTTGCAAACATCTGTGACCAGCAGGGGCGGATCTAGCGGCTCCGTTTTTTTTTGGAGGGGGAGCAAACCAGTTGCCTGGGTCTACATGTTAGATCAGCGGAGTCGTTGACCGGGGGAGTGGAAGGCGGCTGGCCGTGGGTTCGGAGTGTACTTCAGCGGCCGAGTATGGATGGTAAACCATCAACGGGGGGGGGGGGGATGCTGGGCAACTTCAGACTGGTTGAGTAGGAATACCCATGTCTTGGAGGGAGGGGCAGATGACTTTTTTGGAGTACAAATTTTTCTTGGAGTATAGTTTTTGTGCTCCTTGACGCCAGAAAATGGCAGTTTTTCCAGCACTGTTCACACCCGTGCCCGTGTTTCAGACTACACCGGCCCCTACTGTGAGGAGCCCGAGGATGATTTGCTCTTCTCACCCATGCGTTTGTTTCAGGCTATACCGGCCAGTACTGTAAGGAGCCCGTGGACGACTGCGCAGTCCTGGATCGGCCCTGCCTACACGAGGGCGAATGTATCGACAAGGACAATGGCTTTCTCTGCGACTGCCGCGGCACCGGGTAACGGCTCCCTCCAGCGGCAGATCTGTCGGACGTTGAATTTAGGGCGTTACGCTCGTGACGTGATGGCACACCCAGCACACGGTCGGGATTGATTGACTGCTGGATCGTGTTGTGATTTGTGCATTGTTCTGTGGGGAATCCTAATAGGCATAAACCAAACACATAGCCGAGGTGTGTCTTCTCTTCGATGCGCTGTGGTGAGGTATCACACGAGGACGTCGGGACGTCACGGTGCTCAGTGGCAGGGATGTTGGGCCGTATTGTTAGGTGTAGTAAAAAACCAGTGCGGGGCAGTAAACAGATATCAGTGGGACGTTTGCGCGGCCACGGCGCTGTGCAGGGATATCTGTGAGACGTTAATGCCGCCACGGCCTGAGGCAGGCATGCCATCGGGAGCCTGTTTCATTGCTCTATTGTGACGCAGACGTCGGCGATGACAGGCCTCGTCGCATGCCGACCGCTGCGCGGCTCGTGACGGCGTCACTACATTGGCATTCGGCAGGATTGTGACTCGTGACGTTACCGGGATCCGGGCATACGCCTCCACGACTTGTGACGTGGCTGTGATGGAAACAGATGCTGCCGATATTCCTGGCGTTTCTGGGAACCCGGTATGGGCCTTTGTGATGTGTGCGACGTGATTGATACGGGCAGGCATCAGGTCGGCGTTTGACGTGACGCCGGCAGACGTTAGCGCGGTGTATGAAGTGGCCGTAATGGCGTCAGTCATGAACGCGCAGTATGGCGGTGACGGCGGCAGACTTCGAGGCTGTGTGTTCCTGTGACGTCAAGTGGCAGACATTTAGGCTGTGTTTAGCCGTGACGGTGACAGACATGAAGGCTTCGTCTAGCGGGGATGGTGTCAGACACCAAGGCTGCGTGTAAGGGTGACCGTGACTAGCACCGGCACGGCGCGTGACGCGGTCACGGCCCGGGCAGAGGTCAGCACGCGCGTAACGCGGCCGTGGCGCTGGCAGGTACGACGGCGAGCGCTGCGAGAACAACGTGGACGAGTGCCAGTCGTCGCCGTGCCAGAACGGGGCCACCTGCTTTGACCAGTTCCCGGACTACATGTGCGCCTGCCCGCCCGGCTGGGAGGGCGGTCACTGCGAGCAGGTGAGCGACGTGACACCGCAGCGGCCGGCCGGCGTCACCGGCGGCGCGTCACGTTACGCGGTGTTGACTTTCCGGCCGGCTCGGCGCCGCCCTCGGCGGTGTGGGGCCGTTGGCGCCCGGCGTTGCTGCCCGCACCGGGGTGTAGAAACAGGGCGGCTTCTGAATCTGAACGCTGGCCTGTTTTGCGCGCAGGAGCATTTCCTGTGATTCGCAAACCTCAAAAGGTCTGGTCTGAGCAGAGGCGCGGCCAGGATCCTCTTGGGGAGGGGGGCTCAGTGTGGACTGAAATCATACGAAAATCGCCTGCCGGGAAGACGATGCGCAGTGGTTTTCACGAAAATGCTGACCTAAGGGGACAGGCCCACCGGCCTCCCTTGGCCGCGCCTGTAGGTCTAAGCGATTTGGGAAAATGCCTGCGGTCCAGGGGCGTAGTGGCAACCGCAGTTCAGACATGTTGGTCGTTGTAACAACCTCATTGCGGCCGCGTAGGTCTGTCGGCTCAAGTCGGCCGGAAAAGATAAATATTCAAGGATCTGGTGAGCTAGAGAGGTCAGCTCAGAATTGCTGCCTCGTGTTATGTTCCATAGCCTGCTGGTAAAGACCTGATACGATCCCTTCACGAACCTCGGGCAAAGCTCCAGGGTCATCATAGTTACCAAGTTTTGGTTTCTGGTGTATGGAGCGTGAAGCACTAGGGGCAGAAATACCTCCAGGTCTTTGCTCTCTCGTTGCCATGGTAAAGCATCAGACTGCTGCCGCTATGACTGCCGTCAGGCGATTGACTCACATTGGAATCGTTCTGTCCTAACTGGAAGCAGTTGCTCTGGAATTCACTTTCACTTTGCCGCTGTAAGATCGCTATGCGGGCAGTGCGATTAGCCGCTTGCTGACACGGTTTGACCGGGAACACGAAACATCTACACGGCGTCGGTGTCGCAGGCTGGGTGTCGTGCCGGGCCCGGCGGCCGGCCGGACTTCTGACAGTCCCCCGCTTTTCTCCCCCCCCCCCCCTGACGCCACCCGCGACGGCCGGCAGGACATCAACGAGTGCTCGGTGCAGCCGTGCCTGAACGGCGGCAAGTGCGCCAACCTGCCGGGCGGCCACCGGTGCGCGTGCCGGGCCGGCTTCACGGGCGCCGACTGCGCCGTCAACGTGGACGACTGCAGCACGGCGGCGTGCCCGGAGAACGCCGACTGCGTGGACGGCGTGAACGGCCACGAGTGCGTCTGCCGGCCGGGCTTCTCAGGTGAGCTGACGGGAGGACCGTCCGGCCGCGACAGAGCCGGGCCAGACGCGGCGTGCACGCTGTATGCATGGCGGTCAGGCCGGTGATGGTGGACGGAGAGAATCCCGCGAGATGTGCGGGGTTTGGTTGTCCGTTTTCTCGGCGGCATGGTCCGGCGCGTGGGCTCCGCTGGCAGTGTGACTCATCGCGTTCTGTTTGTTTTCGGTGCCTGCGTCTCAGGCGCTCCCTCCAACTGCACGCGCATGAGCTCCTGCGAGCCTAACCCGTGCCAAAACGGCGGCCTGTGTCAAGCGCAGGACGACAAGGTGATCTGTTACTGTACCAACGGATTTACAGGTTAGTCGCTCGCCTCTCGCTCCGCCGTTTAGTCAAAAGGGTCTGTCATGCGTGATTCGCGTTCTCTTCTGCAATGATTGCTTCAGTACTGGTCCGCTCACGCCGAAGCTGGACTAGGCACCCAGTGTAGGCGACTCATTAAATTTGCATGACGTCGGCATGGACTGTACATGCATGGGTGGAAACAACTCATTGGCTGGAAGAAAGGCTGTGTTTGGCACGTGATGTGTGAATTAACAGTTGCATGCATTCGTTCCAAAGCATTCGGTAGATTCAAGCGTTTCGCCAAGATGTGTCTGGTTGTGGCAAGTACACCACGCAATCATCCGTTTCCCTGCAATTATGTTTGAGCTCCACCGTGCAAACTGCCCATGCAAATTTAAATATCATGCAAATTTGTCGTGACCTCTTCACCTGTTAAGTACGGTTGTCAATGGACGTCTGCCAAGTGCACCTATCAGACTTTTCTCGACATCCACTCCACATCACGCTGTCTTGTAGTGACCCTGGCGACTACGAGCCTCTGTCTGACTCCCGAGGTTAGCTTTAAGTCCTTGGCGTGTCTTAATGTGAAGCGGGCTTGTCGCCCGAGTGTTCCGAGTTTCCGTGACGCTGCCCTGTGACACCGCCCGCGCCCCACGTCTGCCGCCTGTGACGCCGTCCTGTGACGGCCGGCAGGGCCGACGTGCTCCGCGCCGCTGACGGTACCGGAGCCCGTGCCGGAGCCGGCCGGGGCGGACGGCGCCAGCGCGCGGCTGGAGGTCTCGCCCCGCCAGCAGCCAGCCGCCTGCCTCTCGGAGCCGTGCCTGAACGGCGCCACCTGCTCCGACGACGAATCGGCCGGCTTCAGTTGCCTCTGCGCGGACGGCTTCACCGGCCAGACGTGCGAGCAGGCGGCGCCCTGCCAGCCGGACCCGTGCCGCAACGGCGCCACGTGCACGGAGCGCGACGATGCCGCCCTCTGCCTGTGTCCGGACGGCTTCTCAGGTCGGCAGCCGACCCCGCTTTGCGTGTGAAACGCTGTCATTTGTTTCCTGTGTCAATGTAAACTGCATGAGGGGAGCCTGCAAAGGTTCATTTCCTGTGTTGTAGCACTTTGCAGAACGACCTCCGGACCTTTTTATTTAATTGAAGATGTTACACCGTCTGTGACATTGCGCTGGTGGATGCCATCCGTCCTGTAGGCTTTCTCAGTTGGACGGGCTCACTGGTGATACCTTCAAACATTCAGAAACCTTTGTCGAACATGCCCGTGAGTTCCTTTCTTGATATTTCCGATGTATTCAGTCCCGGATCCTTGCGGTTGCAATAGCTACTGCAAGGATCCTTATCCTTTGCTGTAGCAAACGCGTCTTACAGAAAACTCGTGCAAAATGTCCAATGACTACTTGCTTAGGTTCCGACTGTGACTTAGAGGAATTACTTAAAATGGACAACTGTAAGGTTTGCAGTGGCACTTTCGTCGTGTAGCTCTGTCATTGGGCGCCGACGTGGTACCTTTCTGCCTCTCCTCGCGAACACTGCACGCCGCGGCAGTCGCCGACATTGCAAAACTGGCAGAAGTGTCTCCTCGCTAAAGTTTGCTGTACTGTACTGTAAAGGAAAGAGCTGTTAGACGGGCGATTACTTGGGCTTACCATAGACTGTGTAATGGAGGATACGCGTGTGAGATATAGACCAAGAGACTAGTTAGTAACGTCTGTGTGTTGCGGGCAACATCTGTGGCTCCCACATTGCCCAAGAGGGAACACTTGTCAGTGCTGCTCTCATTCATTTGTGCATTACAGGGGAGACCTGTGAGATTTCAAGCAACCCTTGTCTCAGCGAACCGTGCCTTAATGGGGCCGACTGTGTCATCACGGATACGGAAGAGAAGTACTACTGCGAATGCAAAGCAGGTAAGGATGTTGTTCACATAATAGCCCTGTATGAAGCACGTCTGGCCAGAGATGTGCACCTGAGTACTGTAAGTTTGGCGTGGCAGTAACGTTACTTTGTCGTCATTTCTCACGCCTGCCTGAAATAGAGTCCTCGCGATTGCTTAACGGCTGTTCTATTTGTTGTGCGGCTGGCACGCTCAGCACCGTGGAAAGCGTTCAGGTACGCTTTGTCAGAGTCATCTCGGCTCCTCTTATTCTCCGATAGACGCCATTACATTGCCCGCTGCCGCCTTTGGCCCCGCGTTGTGAGTCCCGTGACATTTAAAGCCAGCTTTCCGTGCCTGAGGCCGTTCTGCCGGTGACACGTATTAGTGGTTTATTAGTGGTTTATTAGTTTATTAGTGGTTGCACGTATTACTAGTTCGGCCGCGTCGGACTCTGCGCCCTCCTGAACGCCGCCTCCGCCGGGCCGGCAGGGTTCGAGGGTCTGACCTGCGAGCACAACATCGACGACTGCCGCGGCGTGCAGTGCTCGCGCGGCCAGCGCTGCTTCGACCAGGTGAACGGCTACGACTGCCGCTGTCCGGACGGCTTCACCGGCGACCTCTGCAACCAGAACATCGACGACTGCGCCGACGGTCCCTGCCAGAACAACGGCACCTGCGTGGACAGCATCAACGACTACCAGTGCATCTGTCCCCCGGGATACACAGGTGACCTTTCCGGACGGGGGGGGGGCGTGGAGGGGGGGGGGGGTCTGGAGGCTGCCGGCCGCTGCATGCCTGGCGTGCAGGTGATGACTGCCCTGCTTGTGGTTCGGCTATGCTGAGCTGTAATTTTGCGCCGAGCGACACCGCTAGGCCGTCATTAAACGCCCCCGCCAACGCCGTGCTGTAGACAAACGCCGACCGATGCACGCAGCAACAGGATCCAAAATTCGGCGTGTGTATCGTCAAGCCGTCCTTACACGTGAAAAGTGTCGTCAGGCCTGATCTGTACGGCTGTGCTGGCCAAGCACGCCAGGCTGCGGCTAAGCATGTATGCACCCTTATCGCCAGGTGGTCGCTATTGCCAGCGCTTGCTCTGGATGTTTGATGACGTCATCTGATGTCGTGACTGTGTGGTCGCGGCCGGTATCACAAGTCGTGGCTGTGTGTACAGACTGGTGTCACAGATCTTAACTGTATTCAGGCGGTCTCACTGGTCTTAACTGTGTGTTCATGCCGATGTGTATGGATGTATCGACAGTAAAAACACTGTCCATTGTTAAAATGGCCATTCCGAGTGTCGATTCAAAGTTACGAGAAAAGACATGTTAAAGACGATATTCTACAAAGACACAAATAAGATCAAATAAAAGCACACAAACAAGAACGCCCACACGCAGCACTTCTCGCCCGATGTCACGGGTTGTGACTGTGTGTTCAGGCTGGTATGGTCAGGCCGTAACTGTGTAATTCAGGCCAGTATCGCAGGTGGTGGAGTATGTTCAGGCCGGTGTGACAGGCTCGTAAACGACTGCACCTGCTCGGCCGTCCCCAGGTCGGAACTGCACGGACGACCTGGACGAGTGCGAGGTGAGCCAGCCGTGCGTGCACGGCATCTGCCAGAACACGATCGGCTCCTACCAGTGCTACTGTCGACCCGGCTTCCTCGGCGACCACTGCAACCACGACTACGACGAATGCCTGTCGAGGCCGTGCCAGAACAATGGCACCTGCGAGAATCTGGTCAACGGCTACAACTGCCAGTGCGCGCCGGGCTTCACCGGTGAGTTCGTCTGGCGGCAGCTGAGTGACGACTCGCCTGTGCCCCGGTTTGGGGCGTGACGGTGAACTGGGGCCGTTCGCGGACTCAGATGTGCAGATTTTGTGGCTTGGCTGTGCGTGGAGTCGGCCTGTGACGTCATGTTACTGCAGGAGCGACGTTGTAGTTGGCGGCTGTAGTTGTGGGACTCTTGTAGGCGATCGGGTCTGTCGTTAGGGGCAGTCGAATGTGTTCGAATCGCTTGGCACTATCTGATTTCCTTCGGCATTGTAGTGACATTGGCTTTTTGGGACAGCCTTGCATAAGTACGCACGTACGTGTCCTTACCTTGCGGCTGAAGAGGGCTGCGCTGTCCACCGCACGGCACTGACAGTTGTTCCATTCCGTCCAGTGCTCTGCACTTTCGCCTTTTGTTTTCTCTATTGAGCTGGGCGAGGGTCTGTTGGCCACTCTGTGCATAGGCTAGCCCGTGAAAGCCATGCTGTTCCGCCCATCCCATTCACGCTGTGCGAAACTGTCTTTGTTATGCTAAGGGTCTTGCTATAGATGACGTTTCGGAACTCACTTCCTACGTTCGTCAAGCTTTCACAGCGCGTAGTCACCCCGGCGGGGCTTTGTGCAACGTGTCTGAGGCGGTCCCAGCCGCTCGTGACTCGACCCCGTCCGCCTGCAGGGAAGAACTGCGAGGTTAACATCAACGAGTGCGAGCCGTACCCGTGCCAGAACAACGCCACCTGCGTGGACCGCATCGCCAGCTTCGAGTGTGCCTGCCTGGCCGGCTTCAGGGGCGACCTCTGCGAGACCAACATCGACGAGTGCGAGGTGATTTGGACATTCAGACCAACGATATCGGAATACGTGTCTTGGCGGTCGCATTTGTTGACGACTTAAGACAAACATATAAACGAAGAGTTATGTGGTTGCGCTAGTCCTGAGTATGTCGCAGAAAAACTTCTAGCGCTATCCAGTTGTACCGTATGGTGCTTAGAATGGAACAACTACCGTCGTTTCGGGGATTTGACAGGTCATCGCCGTTCTGTTTCCACCTGAGACGACATCGCATCGCCCCTGAGGAACATGGGCCTGGCATGTCCCAGCCGCCGAGTGACTAGTACACACCGGCCCTTCAGACGTTCACTTTGCTCCACAGTCGGCGCCCTGCCTGAACAACGGCACGTGCATAGACGGCATCAACATGTTCACGTGCGACTGCGAAGACACGGGCTTCCGCGGCGACACGTGCGAAACGAACATAGACGACTGCGAGCCTCAGCCGTGCAAACACGACAGCACGTGCGTCGACCTGGTGAAGGACTACAGCTGCCAGTGCTACCCGGGATACGAGGGTGAGTGCCGGCGTCGCTGGAGGTTCTACGGTGTGTTGCTTCTATACAGCGGCGTTTTTTTCACTGTCGCATATGAGAGTCTTGAAGGGTTGTGACTCTTCTACGTTCCTTTGTTGGTTGGTGACGTTTGGGCTTCGTGCTGCGGTCGCATGGCTGGTTACATGGCTCTGTCACGTGATTACAAACTCGAGTGGGTCATGCAGCTGCCTTGAGCAACAGCCGTTGAGGCTGGAGCGGTCATGTTGTGGGACTGCTGAAATAAGCAAACTACCTTTGGCTAACGCAGCAAAGAACAGTTCGTTCGGTTGAACGTAGCGCAGATCACATTTAAGCGTCAGAAGAGATAGCCATTGTTTTGCCGATGAATCCTTTTGAACTGACAGAAAGTTATTTTAATCCATCAGTTTTAAAGCCAGTTTTTAATGATACAAAGCTCGAGTGTCTTTTTCGTGTTCGCCGCTTCATTCAGCTCGCTGTAACGTCTCGAAGAACTCAGCATGAGGTATCAGTTCTGGCAGTCTGAGTCATTTTCCGTCATTCGTCACGCTCCAGATTTATGAATTCTTGGCGACGTACGCTAATGATGTCAAGCAGAGCGCTATATCACGATTGCAACACGTCCTGATTCAACAGCATCGTCTGTCTTACGCCACGTGCAGCAGAACAGACACGGCGCGTCCGTTTCTATTTCACGTGCGTCGTCCGGAACCTACGACTTCGTGTTTGAAGGCAATAGTTCCACTTGGTGGCAGTCCAGGAAACGTTATGAAATGATTAAACATAGTCCGCAGATAACGATTCCATTATTTGTTTCTGTTATAAAACCTTGGGAATCTACAAAAGTAAGCAGTACTTTTGATCTTCTTTTGATGAAGAAAGTATTCAACACCATGAAGCCATTTTAGGAGTGACGCCAGACACTGAGTGACGTGACGTCATGCCTGCCGAAATTATGGTGAAGAAAATAAAGGCAAACGATGTTCTGCGATGGCCATTCGTGCAAAATCACATTGACAACATCTGCACTGCACGGACATTTGCAATACCGCAGTGACAGATGCTGACGAAAAAAAGTCCTCGTGGCACCACATACGCAACATTTCTAACACACGACTCGGGGATCAGGCCGCCATTATTCCCACGGGCGGCAATCGCTAGCAACCGCAATGAATTGTTTTTCTGGCCTTTTTTCGACGCATCAGTCAGGCCTGACCACGTCGTAGTCGGAAGTCGACTAGTTTTGTGTAAGGTCGTGTTTCTCGTCAGGCGTTAGTCGGTTGTCTGCCGACGCACCAAACTGAACCGCAACGAAGTCAATGCCAAGGTTAGCCAAGGTCGGCCGACGTTATCAATAAAACTTGGCCATTATTGTTGTGACGTCACTTTGCATTCGGCACTTCCCCCAAATCTGTCAGACTACTTCAAAATCGTTCACGTAATGTGTTCTAGCACGGTAAAAGAAGAGTTGGGGCAAACAGACTTTGGATCATATTTTTTTTTCATCCAATTTCTTCATCCAAGCTACAGTACTGCTGTCTCAGTTCAAAACCCTAGACAAACGCGCAATTCATAATAGTATTGCTATGTCCTATGACTGGCTCACGCGAAAACTGTGCTGCAGTAACGGGGCCTGAGATATCACCCGCATCTGTTTCGTGCCGTGTTTGCTCTAGATAGTGGTAATTAGGGCATGACTGCAGGCGGTATTTACGTGGAAGGCATGCTGCCTTTGCACCTTTCACGGCTTTCACGTTTGTCGTGGCCAGCCGTGCAGTCTGTGCCCCAGTGTCCTCCCGTCATGAAGCTCCGCCTGCGCCGTTTGTTCTGCCTTCTGGCGGCACTGCCCAGGCACCCTCGGCTCGCCCTAAAAGGCGGGGGCTCCGACCGATGTCAGCATATATTCGGCCGCATTAAACGGGCCTCGGCGTGCTGTTTTGACAGCGCGATCTGTGTTGTCATTCCATTTGCAGACCGACCCGGAGAGCAGTCATTTCATTTCGCCCTGCGCAGAATGAGCCCGCCGTATTTCGACGCGGCGTCGTCCCCGTCACTCTTGACGTTAACGGCCTTGTTTGCGTCGTCAGGGAAAAACTGCGAGACGGACATCCCCGAGTGCGAGGCGAGTCCGTGCCAAAACGACGCCGCCTGTGTCGAGAAGTCCAACAGCACGCTGTACGAGCTGGGCGTGCAGCTGCCCGGCCTGCCCGAGGTCTACAACTACTCCACCGCCGGCGGCTACCTCTGCCTCTGCCTGCCGGGCTTCACCGGCGCCGACTGCGAGATCGACATCGACGAGTGCGCGTCGAGCCCGTGCCAGAGCGGCGACTGCATCGACGGCGTGAACCGGTACGAGTGCCGCTGCTGGCCCGGCTACGAGGGCGAGCACTGTCAGACGGAGATCGACGAGTGTGAGAGGCTGCAGCCGTGCCGGCGCGGCTCCTGCGAGGACCGCGTCGCCGACTACCGCTGCCTCTGTGAGCCCGGCTTCGGCGGCAAGAACTGCTCGGTGGAGCTGCTCGGCTGCGTCGACGTCACCTGCCACAACGGCGGCACGTGCCAGCCGTTCGTGGTGAACGAGACGGAGCACCTGTTCCGCTGCCAGTGCCCGCCCGGCTTCCACGGCGAGCTCTGCAAGCAGGAGACGACCGCGTCGTTCGCGGGCGCGTCGCACGTGCGCGTCGTCTCGCCGTCCGAGGCCGACAACTACACGCTGAGCCTGCGCTTCCGCACCACGCTGCCGGACGGCCTGCTGGCCGTCGGCCAGGGCCACGCCGGCGACTCTTTCTTCCGGCTGCGGCTGAGCGCCGGCGCCGTCAACCTGTTCAGCAGCATGCAGAACGACCTGCGCGGTCTGACTGTCGGCGCCGACCTGCACGACGCGCGCTGGCACCACGTGCTCATGGCCATCAACGGCTCGACGGCGGCGCTCTCGGTGGACGGCAGCGGCGCCGACGAGCCTCTGCGGGTCTCGTCCTCGGACGACACGCGCTTCGCCAGCACGCTGCTCGGCCACGCGGCCGCCAGCCGGCTCCAGCTGTTCGTCAACACCAGCGGCTTCGTCGGCTGCATGCAGGACATCACGGTGGACGGCGTGGTGGTGGTGCCGTCGTTGCTGCTGGAGGACCAGCGGGAGAACCTGACGCTGGGCTGTCCCCGCACGGAGCAGGTGAGCGCCGGCGGGTCGGCTCCGAGTGTGAGCATGAGCTTTCTTTAGCGGTGCAGGTCTCCATTGCAGGATGACAGTCGTGTG
This sequence comes from Capitulum mitella, assembly GCA_030062745.1. Taxonomy (NCBI): domain Eukaryota; kingdom Metazoa; phylum Arthropoda; class Thecostraca; order Pollicipedomorpha; family Pollicipedidae; genus Capitulum; species Capitulum mitella. Next base: position 20,922,331 of record CP099841.1, on the reverse strand, counting down.
CATTTGGCTTGTTTCATACCGTCGTAAGACTGGACGATGCATAATAACTAGTAAAAACTTTCGAGACCAGTCCCGTGCTGGTTTTTACGAACAAGCTTCGTTCTAGACAAGGCACCAGCCGATCGGTCCGATTTCTGGCCGCCGTCCGCATGTGGTCCGTCTCCGCTTGGCATGGTCTTGCCCACCTTTCGTGAGCGTCCCGAGGACTCCGGGCGCCCCCTGCCGGCCGGTGAACGGTCACGGCGACGGCGGCTGCCTGTTGTGTTGCAGTGCGAGCCCAACCCGTGCATGAACGATGGCGCCTGCGTGGACCTGTGGAGCCGCCACAGATGCGACTGCACCCGGCCGTTCCTGGGTCCTCTCTGCGAGAGAAGTAGGTGCTCGTGCGAGGCCGGTCGCGCCGCGCGGCCGACCGCCGCACTCGTGGGACGCGGAGTCGTTTTCACTGGGTGTTCTCATGTGGCGGCCGTGAAGAAAGTCGGAGGATGTCGCACAGTTAGCGAGCCAGTCCTGCATTCTCGGGCTATTGGAGCTATGGGACCAGCCCTGTTCTTTTTGCGTTAGCGATGTCCTGACCATTTGCAGAAAAGCATTGCTGGTTTTATTTTCACCTGCATCGTGCTGGAGCTGTACGGTTTTGGCCTTCAAGAAATACTCCGTGATTGGAATTACTAGACGATTCCCCTGTTTTTTTTTTCGTGGACCCACGCATTTTGCCATATCGCAGCGTCGTTCCGTGACCTCTGACCTTCCCGCCTCTCCGCAGACATCACGGCAGCCACCTTCAACCACGAGAACAGCACCGGCTCGCTGGTGACGGTGGCCGTGGATCCGGCGTTCGCCGCCACGCTCACCAACTTCTTCGACATCTCGCTGTTCGCGCGCACGCGCCAGCCGGACGGTCTGCTCTTTTACCTGGGCACGGACGTGGGCAACGTGCTGTCGTCGGCTGGGCATCACGTACGCGGCGGCCGAGCTGGTGTCCGGCCGGCTGCAGCTGCGTCTGAAGCTGGCCGCCGACCAGGAGGAGACGCACGACGTGCCCGGGCCACGGCTCGACGACGGCGTCAACAACCTGGTCCGGGTACGTACCGGCGGCGCCGGAGCCGCCGCGCCGCCGACGCCGACGACAGCGACGACGGCGTCGACAACGACGACGACATGCCGACGACGGCGACTGGGGCGGGCGTGGGTGGACGTGACGCGGGTGTTTTCGGTGCTGACGAGTGGTGGCCGTTGGGGATCAGCTCGATGTCGTCGGCCGGACTGTGATCTGACCTCGAAGGCGCCGACGCACAGCCCTGATATGACGTCGCAGCCCTGTCGTATCGCTGGTGGCGTAAACAGCAATTCGTCTTTTTGTTTGCCCCCCGATCAGCCAGTAGCGGCACGCGCACTGACATGGCAAATCATTGACGTACAAGGTAAGGCATCACGTCGGCAAACCCAAAACAGCGTTGCGTTTTTTTCTTTTCGGGCTTGAGCTTGAGGTCCCAGTTTTGGCTGACGTAAAACACGTGTTGCTGGCGCTCGCAGGTGATCCGTAACGACAGCAGTCTGCGGGTGCTGGTGAACGGAGAACAGCGCTCCAACGCCACGGTGCTGGGCACGGAGCCCCTGTCGGCCGAGGTGCTGTACCTGGGCGACGTGCCAGAACCCACCCGCCGCCGGCGCCGCCAGGTGGACGAACGAGGCGTGCGGCCCGTCTTCAAGGGCAGCCTGCAGGACTTGAGGGTGAGTGCTCCGAGAGGGCGGGTTGGTGTGTGTCACGGGGACTGTGTGGAATAGACGCGCTTTGGGTAAAATTTTTATGAAACATAATGATGTATTTGGCGTGCGGTCCTCTCAGCCGTTCTTTGTTTGTGTTAGGTCGTTAGTTTGTGTGCTCGAGTTACGCTGGTCATGTGATTACGACCATGCCGAATATGAAACGAGAAATCAAGGTCCTGCTATTGGCGGCGTGCTAATATCTGTTCTAGGTCCTGCTATTGGCGGCGCGCTAATTTCTGTTCTGGGTCCTGTTATTGGCGTCGTGCTAATTTCTGTTCTAGGTCCTGCTATTGACGGCGTGCTAATTTCTGCTCTAGGTCCTGCTATTGGCGGCGTGCTAATTTCTGTTCTCTGTCACCAGTAGAAATGTCTCGAGTTGTCCCTTGAGTCGGATGTGAGGTCGCCGGCTCTGCCGTCAGATCGTGAACGCCGAAGGTCAGACGCGTCTAGTGGAGTTTTACCCGCTGGACGACCCCAGCCTGCGTCTGCCGCCGCCGCTGGGCCCGATCACGGCCAACGCCGTGATGGAGGGCTCCGTCAGCGACGACGCCTGCCGCGACCAGCCGTGTAGCAACAACGCCACTTGCGCCGTCACGTGGAACGACTTCAGGTGAGAGTCAGAGAGCGGAGACCAGCCGTCGTGGGAGCCTCGGCCGGCCGAGTGCTGTGGGTCGGACGTCGAGGACCTCTTCTGCTGACCTGGCAGGCCGTCCAGTGCCTCGCTGATGTCGGTCTGCGACAGCGGCCGCTCCGGTGACGCCAGCTGTGGTTGACTTTTTCGGGAGGTACGAGCGGCGATGGAGATTGAGTGGAACGGCCGTTCCAAACGGTGTACTGTCGCTGGTTTCGTCGATGCGGGGACCGAGTGTTTTGTGATGTGGGCTAATTTTAACGACCTAATAACAATGCTATTTCGTCCAGAGCTCCACAGGACCGGGCAGTGTTTGTGCTTTTGTTCACTCCCTAACGGTTGGTTTCATCTGTATATGTTTAATGCTTTGATTATTTCCAACACCCTGTGTGCTTCAGACGTGCGCTTAATTTAGCCTCTTGTTGCGTGTCTGAAAAGTGCTCTAATTTTAGTGTCGTTTAACATTTTTCACCGTAATTTGACGTCACGGACCGCGCTCTGACGTCAGCCGACCTTGGCGCCGGTTTCAGCTGCACGTGCCCGCGCGGCTACAAGGGCCGCACCTGCACCGAGCTGGAGTACTGCGTGTGGAACCAGTGCCCGGACGGTTCCAGCTGCCGCGACCTGGCCGACGGCCATGAGTGCATCGCCAACGCCACCTTCAACGGCGTGAACAGCTCGGCGGCGTACACGGCGCGGCTCGAGGGCGGCGCCGCGCTCGACTCGCTCTCGGTGGTGTACCGGAGCCGGGTGGGCGGCCTGCTGCTGACGGCCGCCGCCGGCAGCGACGTGCTCTCGCTCCAGCTAGACGCCGACGGCGCCCGGCTGGCCTGGCCCGGCGGCGAGCTCCTGCTGGCCGCCGACGCCGACCTGCTGTCGGGCGCGTGGCGCACGCTGCGGCTCAGCTGGGACGCGGCCGAGATGCGGCCGTCGGTGGACGGCGCGCCGCTGCCGCCGTTGCTGCTGCCGCTGCCGGCGCCGCTGCCGCTCGGCCGGCTGGTGCGCGACGGCGAGGTGTGGTTGGGCGCGGCGCCGGCCGCCGCCGCCGGCGGCGCGCCGTTCCGGGGCTGCCTGTCCGAGGTGCGGCTGGGCGGCGTGCTGCTGCCGTTCCTGTCGGACGAGGCCGTCAACAGCTCGGCCGCCGACCGGTTCGTCGAGCGGCAGCCGGCCGAGTTCGTGGCCGCCGACTGCACGCTCTGCTACCAGCACGAGTGCCAGAACGGCGGCAGCTGCCCGGACCCGGCCGCCCAGTTCGACTGCGCCTGCCCGGACGGCTTCAACGGCACCACCTGTCAGCACAACATCGACGAGTGCCTGCTGGGCAACGAATGCACCAACGGCGCCACCTGCTTGGACGGCGTCAACACGTACACGTGCGAATGCGTGCCCGGTTACGTGGGCGCCTTCTGCGAGACGGAGGTGGACGAGTGCGCCTCGCTGCCGTGCCAGCACGGGGCCACCTGCGTCAACGCCATCAACAACTACACCTGCATCTGCACGGACGAATACATCGGCCGTGACTGCGAGCAGCTCAAGATCGTGAACTGCACGCATGAGCCGTGTCAGAACACTGGCGTCTGCAGCAACGTGTACGACGACATGCAGCTGGCCGTCAACTATACGTGCACGTGTCCGTTCGGCTTCGAGGGCCGCGACTGTGAGCTGGTGACGGACTTCTGCCGGCCGCGGCCCTGCCAGAACGGAGCCACGTGCTCCTCAGAGGACGGCGTGGTGAGTGGGGACGCGAGGGTGGTGACCCGCCGTCGGGGGCAGCTTTTTGGGGCCCGGTGGCGTGCAGGTGCATCCCTCGGCCGCTGCGGATTTGTTTAGAGTTGTCAGGACTTTGGTTGGTCTGTGCCTTGTTCACCGATAGGAGCGCCAGGACAGAAGCCTGTCTCAGGCAGGTCACGGTATGCCGTGTTTCCAGAAAACTGGGTCTCTGCCCTGATTCTGGTGCTGATGAAAACGAAGTAATTCGATTGGGATTCCACACGTGTTGCGGGTAGCAGGGCATGGCTCAAATATCTCTGTACTCTTACTGGCTGACTCTTTGTTAAAACAGCCTGGCGCTTGATTTGCGCAGGTAGCAACTTTACCGTTGTGATTCCCTGCCTAATGTCCTTGGTCGTATGCTCTTCGGATGTGATTATGACGGGGAAAATCATCATGCCTATGTTATCACCAGCTGGGTGGCTCATTTGCTGGTCACCTGACGCCGACACCCCCACAGGGCTACACGTGCCAGTGCCTGCCGGGATTCGAGGGCGACGACTGCCAGATCGACATTGACGACTGCCTCCCTCAGCCGTGCATGAACGACGGCACCTGCTTCGACCAAGTGAATTCGTTCGTCTGCCAGTGCCAGGAGGGTAGGTGTGCGGCCGGCAGAGCCCGGGGCATTCGTCCCAGGCGGCCCGAGGTCACCCTTCATGGGCACAAAACAGGATTGTTCACTGGAGCGCGTGGCTCGCTCGCCTGACCTCTGTTTGAAAACACGGGTCAAAGGAATTGGGCCGCTGCCTTAAATTTCATCTGAGGGACGTACAGCAGACGACATATGATGCGGCACGATAATGTTCGTTGCTGTTACGCGATAAGTAATGCGGTAGAGTGTATATGTTCTTTGATAAACGTCACGGGGCTTGTGTGTATCTTTCTATGATATGCTGCGGTATATGTCAGTCTGCACGGTTTGTTCTTAAAAAGGAAACTAGCAACGGCTGGTGGCTTACGACGCCGCTAAGACCGCTTTCGTCATTGCCTTTTTGGTGACCGAAGGCAGGATATTGAGCTAATCTCGTGAACTGAAGTAGAATCGAGAGTGTGCACGTTTTGAAGGAAAATTTCGGTCCCCCATTAACCTTTCGGGCTCTGACCGGCTCTGAACTCGCCACCGTGTTCGTGTCCGTGCTCCAGTACTCTGGCGCCCGGCGTCCGGTTGAGTCCGCAGTAGCGTGCGTTACGGACCGTGGAAACCTCTGTTCGTGAGCCGGCGCTCTGAGGTCTGCGTCACCCGTTTGGTTCCACCATCCTGGTCTAGGGACTCGGAGACCCTCTTGCTGTGCAGGAGCGCGGGCCGCGGCCGCCGATGACTCGCCGCCCGGCCGACAGATGTCTCTGCTGGTCCGGGCTGCGGTCGATAGCCGCCTGCCCAGATGGGCTTGTTCGCCCCAGTTAAATATTGTATCGCGCCATGGCAGGAGCCGCGCGGTGGGCGGCGCCCCGGCGCTGCCAGCCGTCATTGGCATGGGCGGCAAAGGGCGGCGGCGGCGCGGCGCCGCCAGCGCCGCCCGCCCGCCGGGCGCGCCGCCGAGTCCCCGGCCGATGAATCAAACATGCGGGCCGAGTCGGTTCGTCGGAAAACGCCGCCGCCGACGCGCCGGCGAGCGCGGCCGGCGCGGCCGCCGATTTCGCTCGGCTGATGCTGCCGCAGCCAGGTCGCCGGACCGTGGCGAGGGCGGGGTATGCACGTGGCGGGCGAGGCGGAGTCGGACGGCCGCTCGGCCGCGTCGACGGCGGTCCGGCCGTCGCTGTAGCCGTAAAGTCGCCGTGTGGACGGTTGCGTGCGGACCGCTGCCACTGGGTCGTAATGTGCGAGACACGCGCCGCGTTCGTCGCAAGTGACTGCCCCATTGTCTGTTAGACCTCACGGGTTAACGACGTGGATAAAATTGGCGACACGTGGCTGCATTTCTGAAGGCTGCGCTTCCCCTCGGGGAAACCACGGCGGAAGGCTGTGATTTATGAGGACCATTTGGTGCGAATGGAGAGCGCATCTATCTTGAATGACAGGACCCAGCCGATCACGTTCATTTGTTCATCGCTTGGTGCCAGTTCAGGCGAGGTAAATTTTGCGCGAGTCGTATTAAATGTGGTCGCCTTTTTGGTCCCTTGGAGAATCACTGTCGACGTCAGTTTTTTTATGGTGAAGTCGGCTGCCGTATGTTTTCCACGCCTTTCTGTGAAGGCCCAGTGTTCCGCTAGGCCGGTTCGAGGGTGGCTGTTTGTGCCAACCGAACGTCCGGTACTGCCGGCCGCTTTCATCCCGGCGGAGTCGACTATTAGCCGGCGGGCCGTCCCGGCCATTCAGCCGCTCCACTTTGACAACCTGCGCGCCGAGGACGTCCAGGCCTTTCTGCCGGCCCACTTCGCGGGGCCGGCTGCCCCGACATCAGCGGCAACCCAGTTTTTCCAGTCTCGGGAACAGGTGGCTCCGTTGAAATGTGTCGCTCGTGTTCCGGGCGCCCGTCGACCTCGTGGGTGGACCCGTCGCGCCGGCCCCGCTCGTCAGCGGCGGCGCGGCCGGGCCGACTCGTTTTCGGTCGGGCTTTGTTCGGCCACCGCCGCTCTTTATACCGGCTCAGGAAGATTTGGACGTCCTGATTGAATAGGGGGTCGGCGCCGGCGCCGGCCGGCCGCGGTTTGACGTGGGCGGCTGCGGCTGCGGCGGGCCGGCTGCCTGCCCCGTTGCTGGGGCTCTGTGCTGTAGACAGAGCTGACTGGGACTTGGGACGGGGGTGTGAGCTCTGGGGCACACGGGCTGCGTACGCAGCGCACCGGCTCGCGCCGATGCCGGTAATCGTGCCGATATTTGTCGCACTTATCGCACGAGCAGGGGCTGGAGCGGCGCAGAGAGCGTGCTGGGCGAGGCTGCGGTCCGGGTCATGCACTGGCAGGCGCTATTTCCGCTTGTGGAGTGAGTCACTTTGTGGGCTGGTTAGTGTGACCTTCATGCGTGCCGAATTGGTGCTCAGAGAACGTGAGGGTCGGTTTGGGATCGCAGGCACGTCGTATGAGGTAAATGAATTTTCCAGTCCTGGAGGGAATCCCGCAGAGGACAATAAAACTCCACTTCGTCGGCTGAATTCGACTTGAGCTGAATTTAAGGGTTGATGCAATAAAGGCGTGCATATATCTCAGGTCCGATGAAACCTCCCGTCTGGTTATGCCGAATCAATACGACTTTTCAGCTGAATGTCTTCGTGCTTTTAACCCCTGAGAGGTTACCCCATTGGCGGTATTCCTGATACGTACTCATAGCACTGTGCTGGTTGCCAGTGATCTGACTAACGTCTGTGGGTACCGAGGTGTTACGTTTGTCGACCTCTCACGGTGAATAGAACCGGACAGTGCGTACTCTGACCTTTCTTCTGAGAGCCGCGAGAGCTGTAATCCGAACTCTGCGGCACTCCGTTTTCCTTCCGACCTAGCCTTTATCTAATCACTGTCCCGCCGTTCATCTCGCCTCCGGTCTCACGTCTGGTCTGACCTTTGCATTACCTCCGGTGTGATCTTTGTTTAATCTTTGTTCTGACCTTCCAACCGCAGATTCGAGCCTCGTCTCACCGCGGACCTGAGCGTTGCCTGGTCTGTAGTTTTGTCTTTTTTGACTGATCTTGGCGTCATCGCCGGCCGTTCTGACGTGTGATTGGAACTTGGACCTTCGTTTGACCTCTGACGTGACCTTCACCTGACCGGCGTCTGACGAGCGGTCGGTGCTGCGCTCAGGATGGACGGGACTGCGCTGTGAGAGCGACATTCCCGACTGCCAGTTCCTGCCGTGCCAGAACGGCGGCAACTGCACAGAACTGCCGGGCAGCTTCCAGTGCACGTGTCCGCCTGAGTTCTGCGGCAAGGTGTGCGACCTCAACAACCACTGCTTCGGCAAGGTGAGAGCAGGGCCCTGTCGAACCGGAGCGTCACGGGCAGGGAGAGGATCGTCCTCCAGCCGCGGACTCGTGAGCCATGTGGTCAGGGCCTATTTTAACATGTTAACTGGGGGGGCAAGTTGCCCCCCCCAGTCAAGATCCTTTGCCCATGCAAAGAAAAAAACAGCCAGGTGTACTAGCGTACCCAGGAAGGTATTCCATAAAGCGCTGCGCTCGCAAAGCAGCATCTTATCAACGAAGGATGTGTTGAATCACTGAGTAATGTGGGAGCACACTTAGAAGCATCACTTTATAATACGTATTGCAGGCACACCTAGTGACCGCTGGCGAGCGTGTTTCGTAATTAGTACGCCGGCACCCGATGCCGCGATTGTCTGGTGGGCGGCCAAGGCGTTTCATTGCATCGTAAGCACGTTAAAAATGATGATAACCATGTTTGATGTGTTCAAGCGCAAGAAAACTGAAGGGCGACGTGGTGCGCAGGGCGGTTTCGCTATGGTGAGATAAGGTTTATATGAATGCGGTAAGAGTCCAGCAGTGCTGTAGTCATCACCAATCATCCTGATCCGAAAACCCTGCTAAAATCCCAGTACCTGATTGGTAGAACTTCATTGAACTAGGCGGTTAAACCCGAGTTTTACGCGAAGAAAACGGAAAATAAATCAGTCATATATTAAAACCGTCAATCTTGCTGCTCCTAGTGCATGGGTTTGAGCATCCCATGAGCATGCTTCATCTTCTTAACGAACATGGCATGGGCCAGACTGCAGAAAATGACGAATGTTGATGATATCTCACTGAGGCGGGCCTAAGGCGAATATCTCAATCTGAGGTGACTTTTTTATTTTGGGGCCGGTGACCTGGAAATGGAGAAGTTTGTTCTGCCTGTGTTGAGACAGCTTTTACACTTCTGCGCAGTGTTGAAAAACATATGGCCAAAATTCGGTGAGAAACTGTATTTTGGGGATAGATTAGATCAACAGAAACTATCCCGGCCAGGCAACCTACTGTCTCATTTAGGGAAGAATCGAAGCTGCAGCAACATCTCGCCAATATTCTGGCCATCGTTTGCAGACTGTGACTTATATATTTGAAGTACCACGCCTTGCCATGCCACGGTAACCCACGGTGCCGGTCTGGCAATTTCCCGCGCGTTCTTAGACGTCAGGATATTTAAGGACCACCTGCGTCAATGCAGAAAGTACCTTTTATAACGGAAGTCTGTGCCACTATGGCTGCACCACGAGAAAAAGAAACGAATTTTGGTTGACCGGTGCTCAGAACTGCCTTCGCGGGGAGAAGTGCTGCAGCAATATTTTCAGTCCCACCGTGTGGATAGGCTTACCCAGAGGTAGGTCAAAACACAGATCGTCCGCGAAATGATGAAGGTGTGGAACAAAGTATTCTCACTGCACCGGAGCGGAACGTGATAAAGAAGCTCAACAGGAAGCTTGACCAGTACCAAAGGCAAATTCTGGAGGTTCACCCCGGAAATTGTCAAGAAGAATGGATTTAGGGACAACCTTAGCAATCTTTTTGACCTTGCCCTTGTCGGCACCATTAACATCATCAGAACCAAGAGGATAAAGACATTCTCTAGACCCAAAGGGAGCCAGGTCGCCGAGGCGTCATGGTGGTATTCGATAAGTTCCCTTCTGAGAAGGGGGAGCGAGCTCTTCAACAACAACAATAGGCCGGAGCTTTAAAGGGCCCGCCGTTAGATTAAACAGCAGACCGAGCATGAGGCAACTGCCCAGCTGGAATACTCGCCTACCGACAACACACAAATGACAGATCAGGATGACCCACAGCCCTTGGCCATGCCTTCGAAGCGGCCCTGCAGGAGAGCCAAGAACATCGCCACTCCTGGTCAGGCAGCAGCCCTCGATCGGACCAAGCTCAATGATCGCTCTGCAATTCGCTTCCTATCGGCGACGGCTTCGGTCCTCGGCCACGACTCCTCTGAACTGGCGATCACAGAAGCTCGGGCAGGCGCGCACGTAGATCGCAGAGGAAAGCCATTGCGGACGAAATCTAGCATTCTTTCTCCGTGTCACTCAGCCTGGTGGTCCACCGGGACGGCAAACTGTTACTGACGATGGAAAGGAAAAGGTGGATCGACTCTGTCATTGTAACCGGTCCAAGAAGTGCCGCCAAGCTCTTCGGTGTTTGGAAGTTACAAGTAGAGCCGGAGCAACGCCAGCCGACGTTGTCGCGCTTTGTCTGGAAGACTGGGAGGTTTCGGACAACGTCGTCGGCATGAGCTTCGACACCACTTCCAGCAATACTGGACAAGTTGTGGGAGCAAACACGCTTCTTCAGCAGAAGCTTGAGTGACGGCCTATTCACTTTGCTTGTTGTCATCACATCGTCGAACTGGTGGGAGAGGCGGCTTTCTCCACGTGCTTCGGTCCGTCCTCGGGACCGCGATCTCCTTGTTCAAGAGCTTCAAGAAGAGATGGAGGCTCATTGATTGGAACAAGTTTGAACCTATGGTGTATGAAGACCTGGAGCCAGCAGTGGCCGAGACGTTTTTCTCTTCCAATGATCGCTTCGTCGCTTTCTGCCGTGAAAAGCTCGCCGAAATCCAGCCTAGCGATGATTATCGTTGGTTCTTTGAGGTCTCGATTATCCCCTTTGGTCAAGAGCCTCCACGGGGAATCAAGTTCCCCAGCCAGGTGCTCTCCAACGTGCCAGATAGATGGTTCCATCGCGCCAGATGGATGGGGCGCATAATCTGCGGGATCAAGATCTTCTTGCTTTGCCATCAGTTCTCCGTGACTCTCAGTGAATTGGGAGCACTCAAGCGCTTCGTCTCTTCCATGGTTGTTTTGTACGTCAGTGCATGGTTCCGCTCTTCATCGGCGGTCAACGCTCCCGTGCACGACCTGGCCGTTCTGCAAAGCCTGATGTGAATGCTGAAGTTTCGAAGGGGATCTCCAAGGTATTTGTCAATCCCCTATTATCTATTATGACATTATATACGACATATGATTTATTATAACAATCACCTATTATGGTGCCCCAGCGAAGAACTGGCTGGTGTGTCGTTCTTCGACGAGGGCGTGCCGTGTGAGATGAAGACGAGGATGATCGCGGCACTCCAGGAACAGGGATCGGAGAGTCCTCCCAGCGAGCGCAGGTGGATATCGCAGAAAAGGAGGTTCTCGTCCCAGGAAGATCATCGTCGACTTCATTACCGCAAAGTTGGTGGGCAACCTGAAAGCCTACGGCATCAACATGGACTTCCTTGCCGCCGATCCCGCTGATTGGGAGACAGCACCTGGCTTCACGGACGCCAAGAAAGTCCTGTGCGGGATAGCGGTAGTTAGCGATTTCGCCGAACGAGCTGTGGCTCTTATCCAAGTATACAACAAGGTACTGACGAGGGATGAAGGGCAAAAGCAGTACCTGCTGCAATTCGTCGAATAGCATCGTCGCCAGAACCCCGAGACCACTAAGAGGACTGAAGTATCATTCCCACCTAAGCCACACTGCTGCCGACAGGGCCAGTGACCTATGACCTGAGACAGAATGCGAAGTGTCTTTCGATCCAGTGTGTCAAAAGCAGTATTATGATGAGCATTTTATGCATATCGTGCGTTTGGTGAACTGAAGCACAAAACTGAAACTGAAGCACAAAACACGTTTGGGGGCATTTCAGACACATCTCTCTCTGAGCGAATCTCCCAGGGATCACAAGTCCATGGAGAATGAGTTCTTGCTGGGGATAAATGAAATGGTGTTCTTTTTAATTTAATGGGCTCGGAATGCACAAAAGCCGGCGCGAATTTCATCGAAATAAAATAAAATCCAGCACAAACGACATACAGTCTTCGTGTGAATGTGCTTAAGAGTGCTGGACCAAGGCCATATTTCGCACACATGATTTCCTTCAGAAGACATATCAGTTAATGACAGCGCTGTGGAAGTGTTCATCGTAATTCGCCCTTATATATATATATATATATATATATATATATATATATATATATATATATATATGCCTCCCTTAGGAAAGCATTTATATATATATATATATATATGTATCCTTTCCTTAGGAATATATATGTATATGTATATGTATATATATACCCTTTCCTTAGGAATATATATATATATATATATATATATATATATATATATATATATATGAAGTGGACAAAATTCAATAAGGAGAACACACATGCCCGGAGGGGTGGTCTCAGCCAATGCGTCTCGTTCGCAGAATTGCCCCCGCAGTCATTTTTCCTTAAAATAGGCCCTGCATGTGGTGGTCGTTCGGCGTTGAGTACTTTCCTGACTTTCCCACCATCGAGCGGAGTGGCTTACGGGATATAATCGAGTGATAACCGAACATATACTCAGTGATAGGTCACGGAACGCAAGATATGTTTACTGCACGTGATATATTATTGCACTTTTCGCTGGTTTGTGCAAGATGGGACACTTGGTATTTTTCATTGGTTGGTTTGTGTTCGACATTACGAAAGGCAACGGCGGTATCATAACGTTAACTTCCAGTTCCGTGCATCATGCGTTGCATATCGCTCATCGTAATTTCAGGCTCTCGGACGTTGAAATTGAAGTCAAAGAATGGGCGAAGAACTCGTTCGCGCCGGCCGGTCGAGTGACTGCTTTCTCTGGAAATAGCTGCCCCGCCGGTTGGTCCGCTGTTGGATCCTCCGCCCCTTTGAACAGTGTACGGGCTGTCATGCCGTGCCCGTTCAGTTTTCATGACGTGACTCACGGGCTTGCCTGGTGGGTTAGTAGGGGGAGGGAAAAGCCGTTAAACGGCTTGACTACGCGCAGTAACTCAGGGTAATTGCGTATAGCGTAACACATCGTTGGCTGCTTTCCATTGTGATTAGCAGTCCACATCAGTTGTAACATAATGGTCGTAGTTTACTGCCACTTGAGGAAGCATTTTGGCGATCTGTAAAAAAAGAATGAAAGCCTTGGTAATTTTTGGCTGTAAGATTAACTTGGTGAGTGTAGAAGCATATACATCAAATGTTGCAATGAAAATGCGGCACGATCCACTGGTAATGGATAAAGTACGTTCATGTGCATTACTTAACTCATATCAGTTAATGGACTGGCTACGTTATGCTTTTGGACAGAGCGATTTCGCGTGTAAAATGTGGGACATTTTCAGCAATAATCGGGTAAATGCGATGATAAAGGCATGCATTAAGACAGTTATTGAGGCATTAAGGCAAGCAACCCAGCAAAACATTTGGATCAGATTTATTACGAAAATGAATTAAACAAAACATGTACCTTGAAAGTTGCCTTCTGAAGACAAGTTTCCTACTCACAGGGCTGAAGGAAATACAAAGCTGACTACGCCGCCGGTCTGTCTTGAGTCTATGATCACTTCAGTTGCGTGGCGAATCAGCAGACATGGTTAACGTTGTGTATATTTAACAGTTCAGTCACAATTATCTGTGTCTTAACACGCGCACTAGAAGGGGTCTTTTTGTCCCCCCCCCACCTGTTTTTCTTGAATATCTCGAGAACGGATCGGAGCTGGTTGCTGCTACTTTGTGACATTTAAGGCAATTGAATAACTCGTCGGATGACACAGAAAAATGGGACATCAGCCGGAAATTTTTGAAGTTTCAAGCATTTGAAGTCAGGTAAACATGACGAAAACGACGGTTATCGCTGACAAATGGGAACTTTGTGAAAGAACTAGCGTTCTACTTAAGACAATTGTTTCAACACAGTCAGGCGATGTCATTGGGGCATAAGTGATGGATGTATTAAGACCACAGCCAGGGTCAGTGAGGGTCAAGGTCATCAAAGGTCAAGGCTAAACAAGTTTTGACCTCATCCAGATTTGCTTTGCAACATGTCAGTTTGTATGAAATATGCATTCAAAAACCCTAATAAAAACACCTGTGCGCACATGGATACGCATACATATATACCAGTCATTTCAGGTCAAGGTCGTCAAAGGTCAGAGGCAACTTTTTTGCGACCTGTTCCAGATTTGCTTTGCAATATGTCCATTTGTACGAAATATGCATTCAAAGACCCCACTAAAACACGTTTGGCACATTGATACTCACATGTATATACATATATACATATGCATACATACATACATAAATATAAACGCTGGAAGTGACCAAATGTACTGATGTTGGCTACCTTCACTGAAAATACGCCAAAAGGTGTTGCGCCATCATTTACTCTCAAACTGTCCCGTGTTGTTCGAAATCTGGTCTGTAGAAGATGAAAAAATGACGCCATAGGTCAATGACCTGACATGACCTCGACCCGGAGTTCTCAGTCAAGACGCTGGATGAATGGAAGTTGTTGTATTCCACGTTTTAACGGCCAAACAAACACTCTTTTCCCGTTTCGTTTGAAAAGTTTTACGGAATAGCCTGTACGGACCGAGAAAGTGTCCAAAGTTGACCTTTTCCACCACATTTGACCTTGAAGATATCGACCTAAGGTCATGAAAATTGCACACAATGTAAATCGTTATAGCGCCACCCTGTCCGTAAAATTTCATGTCTCTAGTTCTTTTCGTTGCCGAGAGGGAGCACTTTTAGACCACCCCTTCCAGTGCGCGTTAGTACGAAACCCCATTCCACTGCGCGGGTTAAGCGCCCACGCGGCACTGGCCATTTTCGGTCGATCGTGATATACGAACCCTCATTGATATTTTTTTATATTTCATTTCTAGTTGATGGAGAACTATTGCTATGCATGTGCTTGCTCACCCCCCAGACGAATCGATTCGCCACGTGATTCACCAAACAGGGAATCGATTCTGATTCTGATTCACATGCTTTTTAAAGGTCAGCAGATTGTACAGACTGGGTGATGATTGAATGGTGACAAGCCAGCGATTTTAGTCCAATTCGCAATAGTTTTGAAGTGAATCCATTGTGATTCTGATTCAAGACGTACGTGTGGAGCTCATGAACCAGGTCAAATTCGAGTACACGCCTGGCTGTTGCCCGAGAGCACTGCAGCACTAACAAATTCCTGTGGACCTGCTGAAACGTTTTCCTCAGCTGCATAGCAGCATGTCGCCACTGACACGCGTGGTCGCCCGTTTATCAAAGATCGCTGGCTGTCGCACGGCCACTTGCCTCGCCCCCGTCAGTAACGTGAGGGGCGATACTCGCAGCACGCCGCACCGTTGTCAGTGCGCCCTGACCTGCACCCCTGCGGTCAGCGGTTCAGTTTGAGCTGTCGTGACGCGTCCCCCTGCGCCTGCTGCTGTCGCGGCAGGCGGCAGCACACCGACGTTCTCCTGTAGCCGGTCCCCGGGTCGGACGGCGATCCGGGTGGCCCCTGTATCGCTCCGTCTGTCGGCCGACCCCTCTACCCGTCGACCCTTGTGCAGACCCCTCTGTTGGCCCCCCCGGCAGACGGCGTTCGGGTCCTGTTCTGGGCGCCGACTATCGGCGATATTTGCATCTGCATATTGCATGGCACGGTCTCGAACACCTGGGGCCCGCTCGTAAAGCCGCCTGCCTGTATCGGCGACCGCAGCTGTCGCCCCTAGCTCTCCCCCCCCCCGGATGAGCGACGGTCGCCAGGAGCCGTAAACTGCGCCGGCGTCCGCGGCCGTTGACCCGGTCACTGGCGTCCGGGACGCGGCGGAACACCTGCGGTTTCGGCCGGCCGCCGTCGGGCGGGGGCCGCTTAATCAGCGGCGCCGAGTCCCGCGGCGCCGCAGCCTCGTGTCGACAGACGAAGCGTGATCGGCTGTTGTGAGCGCTCTGCCGGCCGGCCGCGGCGGCGACCGGCGCCTGTCTGCTGCTGCCGCGTCAGGATCACGTGCGGCCGCTGACCGCCCTCCCCCCCTCCGTTGCAGCCGGACGAGTGCCAGAACGGCGGCGTCTGCGAGCCCTACTGCGACGGCGACCGGGACAACTACGGCATCCACAACACCTCGTGCCGCTGCACGGACGGCTACTACGGCCCTACGTGCGAGGAGCGGGTACGGCACCGGATGTGATGCGGTCTGTGACGCTGTCTGTGACACTGTGACGCCGGCTGTGACGCAGTCTGTGTCGCCGGATGTGACGCGATATGTGATGCTGTCTTTGGTGTCTGGTGTCATGCTGCCTGTGACGTCGGCTGTGATGCTGTCTGTGACGCCGATTGTGATGCTGTCTGTGACGCCGGCCGTGACGCTGTCTGCGACGCCGGCTGTGATGTTGTCTGGCGTCGGCTGTGGTGCCGGTCGTGGCGCCGGCCGTCGCGCTGTCCTGACACCCGTTGTGATCCTGCCTGGTCATTTGCGACGCCATTTCGACAGTGGCCTGTTTGAGAGATTGTGACGCCGACTGCGACGTTGCTGGTTATTCGCAACCGTGGCTTGCCCGTTGAGACTGTTTGAGGCGGCCGGTGGCGATGCTGCTGGTTAACCGCGACGTCTTGGCTGACCGCTGGTTACGTGTTACGCCGGCTGTGATGCTGTTTATGGGGAGTGATGGCGTTCATAGTCGCCGGGGACGTCGACGGGGCTTTCAAACGACGGTGTTTGCCGTCAGCTGAGAGGTGCAGTCCATTTGTGTGTGGCTTCCGTTGGGACGCTGCCGTCGGTTTCTAATGCATATAACGAGTCGCCGCGGGCTATGCATTCTCGACTGTCTGCGATGTTTCGAGTTCCACTCACAGCACTAACAGTCATTTACAGTTTCGCTGTACTAAGGTGAACTTTTAGGTAATACCTGGACCTTGTCCACAGATAAAGCAAACGACTTGTCTCCTAATAATCTGACTGACCTGGTCCAGCATGAGGTCGAGCCAGTCCCTCGAAGGCGTCCGTGCTAGCGTGTAGACGAACATCCAAAAAACCTGCCCATCTCCTTGCTGAGCGGGATTTCGTGCTGTCTAGCGAGACCGGCTGGACGGGGACGGGGCTGGCTGTCTGCGCTGACCGGGGGCCGGCCCTGTGTTCCAGTCCCGCACCGGCGAGATCGTGATGGTGGTGGCGCCGGTGCTGAGCATCCTGCTGCTCGCCGCCGTGGTCGGCATGATCATCTTCACCACCATGGCCAAGAACAAGCGGGCAACCCGCGGCACATACAGTCCCAGTCGACAGGTGCGGACTCGAGGGGTGATGCCGCAGGCTCTCAGAAGCGCCGGCTTGATATTGAGACTGTCACGGATGCGGCTTCTACAGTAGCATAAGCATTGCAGAACTGTCAGGACGTTGTGTGGATGGCGGTATACTCTTTGAAAGTAGTATCCAGTTGCTTCAAATGATATAGGCAGGAGAAGGACCCCGATCCTCTTCGTTGTTCGGCTTGCTTTTTGCCTTCCGCCATGTTGCTGAATGCAGCTTGCTTTCCTGTTAACATTGATTTGCCTCATATATGCAAGCTGGTGAGTGCTGTTGGCTGGCATTTCAATTTGGCCGAGCACCTGGTTCATTGCCCGCTGTTTGATTTGCGCTTTGCTCGTTCATTTGCCTGTCGCATTACGTAAACTCTGCTGCTCCTTCAGCCGCTGTGTGATCCATGCTTCTGCGTCACTGTCCACTCTGTGGTGCGGACTGGCCGCCCGGTTATCTGCCAAGTCTGTCCATCAGTCTGTCTCTGCCGGGTCTGCTGTCCGCTCCGAGCGGCGGTCTCTGCCATCAAGTCTCCCGTCTGCCGCGTGGCCTGCCCCGTCTTCCGTGTGGTCCGCCCCGTCCTCTGTGATACGCCCCGTCCTCCGTGTGGTCCGCCGCCGTCCTTTGTGTGGTCCGCCCCGATCTCCGTGAGGTCCGCCCCGTCCTCCGTGTGGTCCGCCGCCGTCCTTTGTGTGGTCCCCCCGTCCTCCGCCTGGTCCGCCGCCGTCCTCTGTGGGCCGGGCGGCGGCCGGGACGGCCGCCATCGTCGCCGCCCGGCGGCCGGCCTGTCGCGGCATTATCAGCCGTCGCCGGCCGGCCAGCTGCGGCCCGTCCGGCGGCGACATTGTCTGATGGCGCCCAGCGTCGGCACGGCCCGCAGCCCGCGGCCGCCGGCTCAGGAAAGAGCCCGCCGGCAGCCGACGCGCCGGGGAGGCGGGTCGGCGCCCGGCCGGACCGCGTTGGAAGCGGCTGTGCGGCCGGCTGTCGCGCTGGAGGCAGCTCGAACTATCGACAGGCCTCACTCCGGCTTTACGTTACATCCGGGAGGCGGCCGGTGCTGAGACGTCATAAATTCCGCGTCCGGCGGCCGCTTCGCTGCTGAGCTCTGGCGCCGCTCCGGAGGGGTATTAAGCGGGAGGCCTGGTCCGGCGACCAGGGAGACTTCTGATCGACCGCCGCCGACCGCCACCGGAAGTCCACGGGCACGGCGCTGCTTCTCGGCGCCGGCGACCGGCGCGGCCGTCGCGCTCCGGAGCGCACGCACCGCCGGAACGGCGTCGGCCGGAGCCGGCTCAGCGGCCGCCGCCGGTCGCCGCTCGGTCTCCGTGGCCGGGGGCGCCGGCGGCGGCCCGGCGGGGCGGTGCGTCGGCGTCGTCAGTCAGACGGCCGGCGAAAACAGGCGTCCCCGGCGGCCGAGTCACCTTCGGCCGTGTTTTGCCGGCCGCTCGATTGGTGTTTGTCCTGTCGGATCTGTGTGCTCCGGACACGCCGTCGGTCGAGGTTCGCTCGGCGGTGACGTCACCGCGACGCTCCGGCCGCGGCGGCGCCGGGTAATCGGATCGCACCGCCTCGGTTAAGCGCCGCCGTCGCGGCATTACGGCCGGACGTGGCGCGACCTGAGCGGCGGCCCGCGCCGGCCCGACCGGAGCCGGAAATGGGCGGGGCGCGCCGCCGTTACGTTGTTTTCACGCCTGAGCGGTCCGCTCCGATGCGGGAGCCAGCCGACGCTGCTAATTTATGGCGCCGTTCATTACCCGCCATATTTCATGCGACTAGCGCTAACTGTGTCGAACGTCAAACTTTGGGCTCGTTCGAAGTTTCGCCTTAAAAAGTCTCTCGGGACTGGCTGCGCGGAAATCAGGACCAGTGAGCTGGTGGCAGCGATAATTTCTCTGCTATTCCTAGTGACGGGTAAATTTGCTGAGCTGCCCATATGTCAACGCTAGGACGTTTTAAATTTCGTCATATTTGAGGAGTCAATTTGAAACCACATCAGTTCTAAAACGTTTGTGGTTGCCGAGAACTGTCGACCATGGCTTTAGGTTTGCTAGAAATCGGGTGCGATTAGCATTGGATAGCGTAATCATATTTAAGATGTCATATTATCGTGTGTCGGTTTTTCATTTTTTTCCCCTCACTGGAGACGATGATCGACCATGACATCCGAGTGCGCTTTCCCGAGCCCGCGAGGGCACCGCCAGTCTCGTGACGTCACCGGAGCGTCGGTCCGCGCAGCCGAACTGTGACACCGCTGCCCGGCCCACTTCTGCTGAGCGTCGGCCGCCGTCCGACGCGCACCTCGGGTTCGGAGGAGGCGGCGGCGAGACGGTGCGGCGGCCGGCTCCGGCGCCGTCCTTAACCAGCGGCCCCCGGCCGGCCGCCGGCCGACTCGCTTCGTTATGTCTCGGTGGCGCGGCGACCGCCGGCGATCAATTGCCGTCGAGTGGCGACGATCGGCTTCAGTGTCGCGGCCGGCCGCCTGTCGGCTCGGTCCGGCTCGCCGGCGGCGGGCCGGCCGGGCACCAGATGACCAGCGCCGGGCCGGGCTGGGCGGCGGCGGGACTGTCTGGGGGCCGTCGGAGCGCGCGACGCGCCGGGGCCTGATGCATGTCCACTGTTCGCAGGAGATGTTCAACCCGCGAGTCGAGATGGGCAACATGAAGAAGCCGCCGCCGGAGGAGCGGCTCATCTGAAGCGGCCGCCTGCAGCGGCGAGAGTTAGCGTTGTGAGCCCGTCCAGAGACGGGGAACGAGCCGTCCACACCACATTCCGGTCGGCCGCGGCCCGGCCCGGCCCGACCCGACCGCCACGGTGCCTTTTTAGACGCTCACACCACGGGCGTGCCTTGGCGGCGTTTTAGGCCCCTGGGGCGGCGTTGTGATAGTGGTGCGAGCCGTTGCGGCTGCGCGATGTGACGCGGGCCGGGACCCGGCCGCAACTCGGACCTCACGGCTGCCAGCCGGGCGACTCACGGCTGCCCCAGCCGCGGACGGCAGCCCCGGACGGCCGCAGAGACCCGAGCGCCCGCGCCGACCCCGCCGCCCATGTCGGCACCCGCTCTACCACCGCGTGATCCGAACCCTGGTCTGGATCAGTGTAATGTGCGCCTGTGGCGGGTGCAGTGCAGCTGGCAGGTGGCCGCTCGGGCCATTCACCCGGCATGGGCATTGGCCGCTGGGTGGGAGCGTGCTGTTAGTTTGGAGCCTCCGTATCATTTTATACCGAGCTGTCTCCTTCGTGGTGCATTCGTGCCCTGGTGCTTTTTCCTGGAGCCGTTTTATAGCGAGAGAGGAGTGTGTGATCGCGAGGTATCATGTTGGGACCAATTAGCGGGCACAACGGACCAGTGCGAGTGCCAGATCGTTTTATACCGGGTGGTTTGACTCGCTGGGTGCCTGACCCCGGCTCCGACCGAGCCGAACTCGTATTCCAAATGGACTGTGTGCCAACTGTCCGTCCCTTTTCATAATAGCGCCGCGGTGTTTTCCACGCGCTCGTCGGGCGCGCGCCGGCAGTGTTACGGGCGGCGCGGCCGTCCGCCTGATCCGTCAGGCAGCCAGCTGGCCTCGGTGGCGTTTGCAGCAACCTCAGCCCGCGGATCAAACCGTCCGCCCGGTGGCGGCAGCGCCGGCCCCCGCCGGGTCGCACGGTTCACAGGCGCGTCACTCCGTCCAGCGCGCGGCCGGCGCGGCGGTTCGTCTTCCCCGCGCGCAGCTGACGGCGGCCGCGCCTGCTGACGTGCCGGCTGACCGACATCATGGCCGTAGACATTTTCACGTGATGTTGACTCATGCGTTTTTTTTTTGTTTTACCAAGTGAAAGTAATGGACAATATAAAACAGCCATCATTCGCCCCTTGTCTGCTCTTTAGTGCTTGTTTTAGGGTAGTTGAAAGACTGAAGTGGGATATGTTGAAACTCCTCACCTTTTGTGATGTTATAAAGGAAAACAAAGCTCTCATGCTCTGGAAATGGCAAACTATACCAAAGCATATCAAAACGGGAACGACAAGACTTAGATAATCATAATTCAAAATCAGCGGTCTCTTGTGATGCAAATCTGCAACAGACCCTTCGACTAGGATGATCATTTCCCCTCGGAGACTAGGCTTGATGAAAGCAAATTACGTGCTCAGTGTGAAACCGCGATGCCATTTTCATTTGAAGGAACATCAAAGCATAACCAGACACGCTACGATCCCACACTGCGCCCGGTCGGGAGTCCTATTACACCTAGCCCAGGATAGGAGTCCTGTGAGCTGAGTCCTGGACAGGAGTCCCACTACACTTGCCAGGGACAGGTGTCCCGGGAAGTGAGTCCTGGGCAGGAGTGCCGGTACATTTAGCCCAGGATAGGAGTACCGGGAGCTGAGTCTTGGACAGGCGACTTTACAAACGTGTTGTGCTGGGGACGGGAATCACGTCACACTGTGTCCAGTACAACAGACCCAGCACACGGTTCCAGTCCCAGAACGCTGCTCCAGGGACAACAGGCGCAGCAGACTGTTCGGGGAGGAGGCCCGGCTAACGCCAGTGCCAGCTGACGGCCCTTGTTCGGAACCGCAATCCAGGTAGACTGTGTCCGGCTCAGTTCTACCAGCAGTCCGCGTCGCTGCGTCCGGGCAGACTCGTTAGACTGTACCCGGCGCAGTTATGTCAGCAGTCTGCGTTGTTGCTTCCCGGGCAGACTCGTCAGACTGTATCCGGTACAGTTCTGTCGACAGACTGCGTGGCTACGTCCCGGGCAGTCTCGTCAGACTGTACCCGACATAGTTCTGCCAGCAGTCTGAGTGGCTGCGTCCGGGCAGACCCGTCAGACTGTACCCGGCACAGTTCTGTCAGCGGATTGCGTGGCTGCGTCCCGGGCAGACTCCCGTCAGACCACGTTACGGCACGTGTCTTTTCGATTTCTTCGTTACTTCATCTTGATTGTTCCGTAAACAAGCAAAAAACACTGCCCGTTTAATCCGATAAAAAGGACGCCTCCGCAGAGTCGTGCGAAATAAACATGTTTATCGGCGTCGAACATAGGGCAGATTGCATCCGCTGGCGATTTTTTTTGTGGACGTCAGAGAAAATCGTGTTTTTTCCTGTGATTAGTTATCGGTAGTACAGACGATCGGTATACAGTCTCCCACCCCGACACTATCTAACCCTATCAAAGTATCTAACCCAGTAAAAAAATAACGATAGGAGCATCCGAATTATCGGTTAGAACCAGACGCGTGACCGAAATGATCAAAGGATGACTGACTCGTCGGCAGAGGGGAATCAGTTAAGTGGCCTCAGACTACACCGATTTTTTAAATCTATTCAGCGGCTTCTGTGTAATTTGCTTTGCAGTGTATTAAAAGACATTCAAGGAGTCTCCAAAACGTCTGAATATAAGGAGCCAAGGTATTAGCATATAGTGGCACTGGTCCTGTGACTAGGATTACGCACAGCAACCTACTTGCGAGCTTTTTCCAATAAACATGATTCCCAACATTCCTCGTCTTTTGTGCCGTAATGCACGCCCGCTCGAACCAAAGCGAAAGCCGGAAACGCGTTACGAGGAGACGGGCCCGGTGAACTGGCCCGACTGATGCTGTTGGCCGGCCGCCCGACGATCGACACATCCGGCAGTCGGATGACAGAAATTGCGTTACCGGCGCTAATGGCCCGTCGGCAGCGTGCGTCACGGTCGGCCGACAGCGGCCGGCCAACGTCCGGCCGGCGCGGCGGCTGGGGCCAGCTCCGGACGACACTCCTGGGGTGTGACCGCGACCTCGTGCGCAGTGTCCGGCCGACGGTCGGCCTGTGCCGCAGCGGTTTGGTCGTTATCACGATTGTCGCATTGGCTGCACGACACGGCTGGCACCTGGCCACCGGATACAAACGCGCACGGGACGGCATCTTCCCCTTCTGTCTCAGCTCAAGACGGCGGACACCCGGCAAGATGACAGTCCACCGTCACGGACGGCTCGGGGAAACGGAGGACATCCTCCGCTTGGGACAGAGTTCGGTGAAATGTGCTGCCAGGCTGTGGTCACATGGTCAGTTCCTCAAGGTCGTCCTAATCCGTGATCCGGGCGACACTCTGCAGGCAGCAAAAGGAAACCCGATTCCCATGTGAACGACGCTCACCATGATGTGCGAAAAACACGAGACTGCAGCGAGCGCCGCTGTGGTGCTGGAGCAACGGCGCACAAGCCAAGAAAATAACCTGCGGCGTTTCAGTTCCTCTAAAGTCTGGTTGGGGAAGAATGTTCAAGGTTGAGTGACATTTTCCCGAAACATCCCCATCCGTTTAGCCGCCACAGTTCATATGAGTGCCGTCATGGGCTGCTCGAGAAGCCATCATCCCACTTAGCCGTGAAGAGAAGGGTTCATGACAAAAGCGACGCCAGAAGGACCGAAACTCGTGTTCATTAACCCTATTCCCGGAGGGCTAGACGGTATGGCCGATTCCCGGCAGGGGGGCGGATTCGGCCCCCCCCTGAGATCTCGAGAACTACTTGTCCGATTTCATCGCAACAAACGGCAATCGATTTGCCGTGACGTGACCTACATTTTTATAACACGAAAGTTTCAAAATTTTGAAATTTGTGGATACAGGGGGGCAAAAATGTCAAAAGGGGGGGTACTTTTGGACTTCTTATAACTCCGTTGTTTATCGACCAACTTCGATGAAACTGGCATGAATCGAGAGATTATGGATAGGGCTTTTACCATGGGTACACAAATCTGAAATTTTGAGAAAATTCATGGACGTTCACGGGTTTCAAAAATAGTAGGATTAGTTTTTTAACAACTCGATGAACAAAAGAGGCAAACACCCTTTTTGGCTTCTGCTAATCATGTTATACTAAAGAAGTACAAATCGCATTGCAATGTTTGTATAATGTTAGCATAGGCGGTGCCAGGGACATGAAAAAGGGGGAACTGTCATGGTCACACGTTTCTCAGATCAACTTGTGACCTTTGACCTTAAATGACCTCCAGTGACCTTGGGGTCACTTGGAATGATCTCCTATGCATTTAACATTATCTTTAAACGTTTTCAATCGTTTGAATTCACTCCATTTAAAAAAAATCATTTTATGGCTATTGCGATATAGGGTAGGCGCATTGACATTTTAGATCATAGCTCCGTGACCCGACCTGATATCAAGCTGAAACTTGATACACAAGTAGAAGGTACCCTTCTACGTCATATATATTCCGGGTTTGGCATTTGAAAAAAACGGCGCCGAAATTATAGCAAAAAAACAAATTTTGACTTTTGACCTTGACCTGACCTTGTAAAATGACTGCAGGTAAACAAAATTTTATCTGCACATGGCCCAACTATTTAGCTATACATCCATATAAAGTTTTAAGTTTTATCTTAAAAACTCTGTTTTTGGCAGACATTTTCCTTTTACCCTTAACATGGCCAAAAATGGCATGAGGTGCCTCCCAAAAACGTTTCCTGACTCCGACCCTGAGCAAAGTAGAATTTTGAAATTTTGTCACAGCACGTAGAAAGAATAGCTAGGAAAAGTCACCAAGTTTCGTGGAGTTGCGTTAAAAAGCCTGGAATTGGCAAGCAAAAAACCCGAGGGGGGGCGGATTCCGCCCCCCCCCCCTGCCGAGAATAGGGCCAACCACTTCGAACATTCGCATACAGCGTCCTCACAAGGGTCTTCGTTATCTTCGTACCGTAACATTTTGGTGACATGGTATGTGTTACGATGTCCTGTCATGAATATGGTATCCATTAAATATTTTTGCTTGATGGTTACTGAAAATGTGGATGATGAAGGTTTAAAAGTAACGTCGTGTAACTGAAATTACAACGTTTGTTCTGCATTCATTGCACGATTAAGGTTGGACCAGAGAAAAGATCAGTTGTATAAATATACGTCTAACTCTTCTCGTTTGTTTTTTCATTTAGCTATGTCAGCAGCATGTCCATGGACGATAGTAGGTGAAATCTGCGTTCTGCGCTTTAAGGCATATGTAATGCGGCCAAATCCACCAGTCATACCTCACCGAAATTGTTTCATACATAGGCCTGTCATACTCGCAGTACATTATGGCAGATGGTGCAGCACTGGCCTTCCCCGAAGATCGTAGCGCAAAACGAGAACCGTGAGCTCCATCTCCACGTCGGCCCCTGACATGGCTTTACGCTTCGCGGGTGGTCCCGGGGCGAGCTCCGGTATGGCAGATGGCTTCGCCGCCAGCGGCCCGTGGTGCTCCACGAGGGTGGCGCAACGCGGGGTGCAGTGTAGTGGACTCGAGAGAGGCGAATGCGGATCTGCCACCGTGCCTAATGCATATCGTTGGTCACCGACTCAGCACACGGAGAGCTGATCGAGATAAGCGCGAGTAATACCTCAGGGGCGCAGCGCCGAATGGAAAACGAGAGAGCGCAGAGAACGGACAAAAGGAGAAATAAATGAAAGAGAATATTGATAAGATAAACAAACACGGGAAATGACTTCGGGTGGGAGGAAAGCCAGTTCGTGGAAGAAAGAGGAATCACAAAGAGATGGAGGAAAAGATCCGAGGAAATCAGGGAAGCAGGAACACTCGGACCTGAATGGGACGGAAATTAAAGATGATGTGAAAACTGCGCATTCTTTTGAGAGGACAAAGGCGTGGGAGAAGAACACCACTCCGCCACCCGGGAGATGCACAAATCGAGGGTGGCGTACAAACTGAAAAGACGGCCCAAATATGACGTCACAATTCTGCAGTGTCGGCTGACGTATCTGCATGACGTGCAGGTGGTGTCCGCCTGACAAGAAATCGTATCTCAGCGAACAAAGCAAAGGAGGCCTCTGGTGACACCACAAAGGCCTCTTGCGACATCGCACATCACAGGTGCCCCAGGTAACGTCGCATGCATAGTCGGGCCCGGCAGTGCCGGAACTGGCCGCTGTCCGGGTGTTAAGAAGAGAACCCGTGACGACGTGACGCGGGCAGTGAGACCTGGCCGCTGCCCAGGTGTTACACAGCAGGGCTTGTGATGGTGTGACGCATATAGTGGAATATGGCCGTTGTCAAAGTGTTTAGAGGAGGAACTGTGCCAACTTGACGCATTACAGTTGGGCCCGCCCCCTGCCTTGGTGTTTGGAGGAGAACCTGTGACTTCATAGCACATATGATCGGGGCCGGTCGCCGCCGATGTCCGGGTGTTGCAGAGGACGCATGACTGCGTGACGAGTACACTGGGCTCTGGCCGATGTCCGGACTTTACGCTGGACCTGTGGCGACACGCACGTGCTGTCGGGGCCGGCCGGCCGCTGCTCCCTGACGGCAGCCGCGGCAGCCGCCGCCGCCGCCGCCGCCGCCCGGCGCCGTGTCTCGGCTGCAGCCGGCGGTGGCGGCGGCGGCGGCGATGGCGTGCCAGCCCGGGCTCGGCGCTTGGCACGGCCCGCCACGGCCGCAGCTGCCGGGCACGCCGGCCCGGCGGCCCGACGGGACGCCGCCAGAGCCGCTCGGTCTACGGCCTCCACGACACGCGAGAGCCGCCTCAGCACAGCCGCCGACCCGGGCCACTGTCGAGGACACCTGGACGGCTGCGGCCGGGCGGAGAGAGCAGGATGACACCCCGCCTCAGCACAGCCGCCGGCCCGGGGCACTGTCGAGAGCACCTGGACGGCTGCGGCCGGGCGGAGAGAGCAGGATGACACCGTAAACTGCGACTGAAGTACCGGACATTGGTCCTCGTATTTGTCGTGGGGTCGTGAAATCTCTTGCGTCCTTCGGTAAAACGACCAACTGGTATTTGCCGCGAGGTTGTGAAACCTCCCACAAACTTCGATCAAACGACCACATTACGCTGCGTCGAAATACGACTGATGAACTGACGACCGTCCATGCCCGTGGTGTTTCGGTTGCCCATCAACTTATTATGTGTTTAATCACTAGCTGTTCTTTAGGCATGGCTGTCATTATAGGACCTTTCTTTTAACCATTTCGTTCTTGAGTCTAATTTCACTTATCTCAATTCGTTTTCAGTTAGAATGTCAGTTAGGTTTGAACGTGATTGCGAAAAACATTGCGGTTCGTTTGTCTTATGTGCATTCATGCACAAGTCAGCTCCAAGCGGCTCTGTTGCAATTCGCCCGGTTTGCCTTACTGAAACAAACAGGATAACGTGGCACTGAGCATTACGCATTAGTTCACGTTTTCCTTTCCGGGGGTATGAGATTTGTTCGTTTTTATTATTCAGTTTCTCGAAGACTTACCAGCGGTCCAATGGCATGTACCCGCCTTTAACATCGACTGGCCGCCTCGCAAGGCGGCGTTCCGCCTTACCCAAAGTAATAGTTAAGTCACGCATACCTCATTGACTATGCATGCCTGGCTCGCATTCATCGTATGTTGCCAGGACATATTGCCGTTCGCACACTGGAAGTCGAGTTCCCGTTTCACAAAGCAAGTGCGCTCGCTTCATTGCTGTCCTAATTCCCCTCGGGAATGTCAAATTCGTCTGCGTATCGTTTAATTTAGCAACAGACCTGCATAGCCACGGACGGATAGGTCGCCAGATTTGATTTAGTGCGATACCTCCGAGTGCGACCAGTTTGCTCGCATTCATTTTCGTGCAAATGTTTTAAGAAGCTTGCCTCGGCTAGCTTTAAGTGGGGGCTGCAATCGTTTGAAAGAATCCGGGCCAAGCGCGCACCGAGCTGACTCCATTGCCGGACAGGAAATCAACTGCGCACCTGATTGGCTGTAATTTCCTTCTGATTCTCCCTGGAAACACTGAATGCAATCAATAGAGGCCCACGAACGCCACAAGCACGCCAAAACAAGCGGGCCCGGTGCGAACGACAGCAGCTGTCCTGGGCGGAGTACTGCCTCGGCGACGCCTGGTTTTGTCGGACTCATCAGTGCTTTTCATTGTTTTCATGATGTCGCCCTCCTATTTGCAAATCTGCAAATTTGAACTGTCGCTTATCAAATAAAACGGAGGGACGTGTGTCAACTGCCAAGAAAAACACAACCCTGCGTTTTTATCGCCAAACATTAACTGCGGATAACCACTCGTTCTATCGTGATTCCTGTGCCGTTATTTGATTTGGTTTTCACTAGAGCTTTCCCTTCAAAATGGCGTTTTTAGCCATTACACCTTTTCAGTTCATTGACAGTACTTCATAATCGTTTTACAAGCTCTCTGTTAAGGGCGCCGTTAGCAAATCATAACGTTATATGGCCATTGTTCGGTTATGAGCCACTTGAAGCAGATGAAGAACAGTCCGCTGACTGACAGCGTTTGCCCGACGTCAAATCCAGCAACCCAGCCGCTGGCGTGCCGTTATTTCCGATCACACAGGCTTTCAGAAACTGAAGAAAATAAGGAAAAAACGTCAAACTACTCAGAGCAGTTGGTGGTATTCTTTGCGTGGACGGCATAGGGCACCAGTCGCCAGTTGGCTGCTGGCCGTGCATGCAAGCCCAACTCCAGACGAAAACAGGTATGATAATGTGAGTTTCGGCCCCCGTTCATTGTTATCTGAGGCGCATGGAACCCAAGATCCGAGCCGCTGGAATGGTAAGGGTGGTCAGTTTATCGTAAGAAGTCACGCAATAAAGAATGACAATCACGATTTCAGATCCAGTTGCATCTCGGAACTTAAGCACACTTCTTGTCTCGGAAATTTGGCCTCGGTAACGGGTTGGCTTGGACGGAGGCTTTCATTGTTCCTTTAGTGAACTAAGTTCATCAGCTGATACGCAAGATGGCTCAGTAACCTGCAAGTGGTAAAACACCTTAGCTAACACCTTGCGAGGACTGGACTATCAGGCTAAACGAAGAACCCTCTCTGCAGGTGCACAGTGAGCCCCACTGGACCAGGTCCCTAGCCGTGGAGGTGGCCCCATCGGGCCAAGTCCCTACCCCGGCCGTGGCGGCGGCTGCTAATGCGATTGCCCTGGCATCAGCTGCGCCCGACCCAATCACGGCGCAATCAACAAAGGTCGGCCGGAAAAGGGCAGTTGCTGAACGGTACTGTTGGAGACAAGACTCATGTGCGGACGCAGGACTCACGTGCAGCCGAGGGCGACTCGTACTGTAGAGATGTAACTCACATGCGTCCGAGGGAGGCGTATTAAAGAGTGACACGTTCGGACCCCCAGTGGATGAGGGTGTCGTGTCGGAGCTGCCGCTACCGTGCCAGAGATGCCGCTGCCGTGTCGGAGCTGTCGCTACCGTGTCGGAGCCGCCGCTGCCGTGTCGGCGCTTCCGCTACCGTGTCGGAGCTGCCGCTGCCGTGTCGAAGCTGTCGCTACCGTGTCGGAGCTGCTGCTGCCGTGTCGGGGCTGCCGCTGCCGTGTCGGAGCTGATGTTGCAGTGTCAGAACCACCGCTGCCGTGTCGGAGCCGCCGCTGCCGTGTCGGAGCTGCCGCTGCTGTGTCGGAGCTGCCGCTGCCGTGTCGGAGCTGTCGCTACCGTGTCGGAGCTGCCGCTGCAGTGTCAGAACCACCGCTGCCGTGTCGGAGCTGCTGCTGCAGTGTCAGAACCACCGCTGCTGTGTCGGAGCCGCCGCCGCCGTGTCAGAGCTGCCGCTGCTGTGTCAGAGCCGCCGCCGTCGTGTCAGAGCCGGTGTTGGCGGTGACGGTCGGAGCCGCCGCTGCCGGGGTCGATGATTAGCCGGGCGGTCGCCGCCGGCCCGCCGGCTGACGGCCATCGATCCCGGCCGGCCGCCGCCGGAGCCGGCCGCCGGCCGCCGGTGCACGGACGTCGACTCTGCACCTCAGAGCGCCGCGCCCGCCGGCGCCCGCGGCACGGCGGCAGCAGGGGGCCGCAGGACCGCCGGCCGGCAGACGTCGGTCAGCTCTCCGGCTCGTAGCGGCCGCTGCAAACTCGGCAGCCCGACACCGGCGCTCGAGGCTTTCTTCTCACGCATCGCTCACGGCCGGGCGGAACTTTCGAACACGCCGCTGAAGTGTCCGCGGCATTCTCAGCCGCAGGCTTTACGAGTCCAGCACGCGGACCAGAGCGCCGAGCACCTCCCGTCAAGCCCCGATCAGCGGGCCGGTGACCAGAGACCGTTGCGTGACCACGGCCGTCGCGCGAGCGGCGCTCACCTGCCACGGGGAGCAATGGGGACCAGTGCAGGTTTGGTATTCCCGCCCAGCGGACCACCAAGAACAGGGGCGGACGTGCATCGGAAAACAGGGGCGTAAGAACACCCAGAAAAGTGGGAGGGGGCGGAAATGTTTCGAATTTCCCCAAAGGGAAGGGGGCATGGCCTCCCGCCCTGTTCTCACACCCATGTCGGAAAAGGCGGTAGAATGGCGTCCACCGTGGAAAGAGCCACATC
Source organism: Capitulum mitella (assembly GCA_030062745.1). Taxonomy (NCBI): domain Eukaryota; kingdom Metazoa; phylum Arthropoda; class Thecostraca; order Pollicipedomorpha; family Pollicipedidae; genus Capitulum; species Capitulum mitella. The sequence continues at coordinate 20,891,864 of CP099841.1, read as the reverse complement.
ATTAGGCGCCTATCGCGCGCGTGACAGCGGCGCCAGCTCGCTTCATTACCGGTCCGTCTGCGATGATCTGCCAAGAAAATATTTTCCACACATAGCTGATGCTGATGCAAATTGGGAGGCTCTGGAATCAGATGAGTGGTATTGTCTGAATGCGAAAGAAACGGATAAAAAGGAAGATTTTATTTCGTTGTCATCAGATATATGTTTAAGAAACCGAAAATTCAGTGCAGTTATTGTCACATTAATTTTGTGGGCAAAATGCCTATTATCTTTTAGACAAATTCATTTCGCGAATTTAGTGTAGTGCAAATACGATATAATTAGAATACGACGACCATACGGCACGACGTAGGGACTCATGGCGTTCGTTTTCACTAAAACGCTCTATTTCCAAACGATAGTGACGTGTATAATCTCCGTGTTTCCATGGCTTTGGCAAAATCGGTAATGTGGTCACATTTGTAAAACACAAGGACGAATTATTTGCTACTGCCCTGCTTCCTGTGCCGACTCGAGAACCGGGAACATGGCGACAGTTTTGCAATAGCAATGTGTTCGGACTGAATTCTCTCGGAGCAATTACTCTGAACTGCCGGCGTAATGGGCAGGCGTTTGCCAATTAAAACTCCGCAGAGAGGAAACGGAATATGCACTCATTGGCATCGTTACAGTTTCATCACATACTGTTTGTTAGGGTGCTAGACGACTATGATTTGGCTTAGACTGGAAAAATTCCCGAGGAGCTGCCTTGTTACCGCTGAAGTACTGACTAAAAAGTTAACTTTTCATCCGGGACTAACATTGGCTTGATGCCTGTGCAAATTTGTGGTGCAGCAGAAGGCATATATATATATATATATATATATATATATATATATATATATATTATATATTATACGTTATATATATATATATATAATAGGTGCTGTGTGAATAATTAGCAACCGTCGTCGGACGAGGGCACCCTGTTACGGACGTGGTCAGTGTTACAGGATTCTACTTCAGCACGTGTTTTGAAATGAGATAGCCACGTGGTGGCTTTTGTTCTCGAAATCGATTCCTAATCTGCATTATGTATCGTACCTCTTCACTGACGAAGTTTCGAAAAGATTCCCCGCGAATTCCGTCGTTGTTCGTTCTATTCAGCTATGACCTATCGTCAACTGCTGCATGACGTCACGATCGGGCGTGGGCCAATGAACGTAAACAGAGAATCTGTGCTGCGTCGTCATGAAGAGATGAAATCAGAAGAAATTTTACTATGTATTACGTTTTTATCCACCTGGTGGTTTTTTAGAAGAAAGAGATCTGAAAGCATGTCCAGTGGCGCTTTTCGTACCAACAAAACTGATGCTTGTAAACTCGTTCAAGACGTATTCAAATTTGAACGGCACATGGCTCTGTTAGCATTTTTCTGCTTCTCCTCGTCCATTCCGAAAGCCACTTTTGCTGCATGCTGAATGATTATCAGTGACTGGATATAAAGCAGACATAAGGGCCTAGATAATGAACCAACTCCTGTGACTTGACTTGTTTGATTAACATAACGCTCCTAATGTCGGGGGGGGGGGGCAACTTGTCCGGCTCACGCCAGCGGCTGACGTGAGCGGAGCTGAAGGTGCTCCTGCACTTCTGCTCTGTCCAGTCGGACGAAAAGTGGGCCCTGCTGACACAGCGGCTGTGTTTTCCGCCGCAGAGCGCGCTTCCTGCTAGCTTCCCCAGGGTGAAACTACGTGAAATTGAACGGAAATTACACCGGAACTGGACGTGCAATAAAAACGGCAGCGTGACGACCGGCCGGAACCGGCCGGCTGCTGGCCCGCACCGGCCGGCTCCTCTCGGGCAGGGAAGACCCGTCCCGCCTCTCCGGACAGTTTTCGTTGACCCGCTCTGACTTTGCGGCAGGGGAAGCTGACTGGTCCACCATGATTGCCGCGCGTCTGGCTCGCTTTGTTTGCCGGACACTGAGTAAACAATCTTCAGAGCCGACTGAGGCCGGCTGATTGCCCGGATTGGGGGGGATGGAGGGGGGGGGGAGCGGTGCCGCCACCCGGCTGCCGGTCGAGGTCCGTGGCGGCGGCTTTCTGCCGAGGGCTGCTGGCAGCGTCCTCCAAGATTTCTGCCCTGGCCTCGCTTACGGCAGACATTAGCGGAGGTATTAGCAGGGCTGTTAGTTTGCGGGCGAACTGTTGAAGCCATTAAGCTGTGGACCAATCAGCGGGGATCTTGATCAATGGATGATCAGTGAACCCTTTAATGGGTGAACCGATCAGTGGATTTGTTCATCTGCGAGTGTTTTAAACGCACCCGTCTTGTTATTTGTTAGAGAGCTGGAGAAGAGACATTTGCAGACGAGAAATCTAACAAAATAAGTTGAGTATGAAGGAACTGAGGTTGGGGGGCTTGGCGGGAGCTTGGCGGGGGCTTGGGGGAGACGGGATCCTTGCCAGGAAGAGGTTAAATCAAACTGTTCGTCCATGAAAGGACGGTGGAACAGCTGGTTTACGAAAGTGTCAGTAGAACTTGCGATGTAAAGGCACCTTAGTAGGTGCTGGTCAACCAGTGATCCGTGGAGGGATTCGTGGAATCGTGTGTCTGCGAACTCATCTGTGGAGGCAGTGAGCGGTGGGAACATCGGCCACAGAGTTGGCGCATTTCAACCGACCAATAACGCTGATAATCTGGACGGGAATTTGTCTAGATGAAACGAAAACCGAAGGAGCTATTTTCCAGATGATTTAAGAAGCAACTGATCAATTAGTGAACGCACGTTTGATGACGCAGACACCGATTACGGACACCTAGATGTTTAACCACAGCGGTGACTGAGAACGATTGGTACGAGGCTACGGGCTCAGAATGTGGCGCTTCGCCCGGTAACCACAGGAGCGCTCTCGAAACCTCATGAATTCAGCTCCGATCACCAGACTTTGAAACAAATAATTTCGTGCCGACCAGCACGACCGGTCTGGGCGGTGGCGTGTCTGCCAGGTCGCATTAGCCGAGAACAACTAAGTGGAGCGCCTCGCCTAACAAGCGCCTAAGTATAGGCCGGCCGACCGAAACTTTGCCGGAGAGAAGTCCCGGCCGTCTAATCCGGAATCGAATCATAATGTGGGCGGGTCATTTAGCGCTGATGTTACCACTGAGTGGGCCATCTTGTTGGGCGAATCGACCGACTGCGAGCCGCCCACGCCTCCGACTCCTCTTCTCGATCCCGCTGACCTCTAAGGCGCTTGTTGCTGCGTGATGAACTCCTGGCCTGAACCCTGCAAGGGGGAACACTGCCCGACCTCCTGCTGATACGGAACGACATTGCTCAGTCTGACCATACAGAAAACAACGCCGTCCCGCCTGCACCTACAGGGAACAACACTGATAAGCCTACATCCACTAGAAACAGTAATGTCCGGCCTAGGTCCTATAGAGAACAATTTTGCCCTGCCTGTACTCTACAGGGAACAACATGGTCCGGCTCCGTACTAACTGGGAACATCACGGCCCGGCCTCAAGCTGATTGGGAAAAGCTCATCACGCAGTTTCGCCACCGCCGGTGGCCGGCGGCTCTGTGTAGGCCTCCAACCGCGTTAGCGGGACACGGAGAACGGATATTTCAACCGTAAGACCGGCTAAAAAGATGTTTAATTTTGGTCGATTGAAGGATGAATCTGATGCTGATCTGTTGCTGGATATAGCTATTTTCATGCTTTTGCATTTGAGGCAAACAAATGGATAGTATTGAGACAGAAAGATTGATTACTAACTCGTTTCTCGAAGGCTAAACATGTGTTATGTTTCTACGAATTTGTCATGCTCCCGACCAGCGGTTCAGGGGACGGGAACGTGATAACATCACACCACTGGTTATTGCTTATAACTGCCAGCTTTGGGCTTTGCTGCGTCCTTGCTGTTTAAAGCATTCTGCTTAGAAATACGAGCAGGCAGTTCCTGGTGAACGTTGTTGTCGTTCCACTGCTTTGTCCCAATCGCAGATCCTCGTGGGTGAAGCACCTTCCCTGAAACTCGCCATCGAACGATTACGGGAACTGTCCCTGCTGGATATGACTGATTGCCCCCCACCCGACCTGTCTCTGATGAGCGTTTTTTCTTCGGACAGTCGCGGGACAACCCCCCAGCTTTGATCGCTGGGTGGTGGTTGGACCGGACCTTCCCTACGTTGTTGGCGGGCTTAGTGGCTAATTAACGCCGCGTGCGGGCGCCTCTTCCGGGACGTCCCGGATAGCGTCGGACCCGCACGGTAATGTGGCAGATGCGTAACGGCTCATTGGCCGCGTCCCTGCGCACAATGTAGCCACGCTGACTGGGAGGGCGGAACCCATCAGCCGACCTCGACCGTCACAGTCCCTGACCGGACGGGGTCGTACCCATCACATGACCGTCACCGTCACAGTCTCTGACCAGAGGGACGGAACCCATCACGTAACGTGACAGTCACGGCCACTGACAGGAGCAGTAGACCCGCCATGTTGCCGTGACTGTCACAGCTACTGACCAAAACAATGGATCCATCATGTGAAAAGTCAGTGAAAGCCGCCTCATCACACTCCATCGCAGTTTCATAAAACAGCTTCTGAAAACTAGCCACTAGTGACACCCCACCGGCGTCTCGGAGAAATCTGTTTTATCAGAACGCTCTGGTCATACACCTGCTGGTTACTTGGAAACCTAGCCACTTAGTAACATCTCTCTTTTCCTTTCCTCCTTCTTTCTTCCTTCTTGTCTTTCGCCTCCCCTCTCCCTCTCCCATTTTGTCCTTTCTCTCTGTCTTCTTTCAGTTTTTCTTTCCCTTCCCTCTCTCTCTCCCTCCCTTTCCTTCTCTCCTTCTCTCCCTCTCTTTCTCTCTCTCTCCCCCTCTTTCTCTCTCTCTCTCTCTCTCTCTCTCTCTCTCTCTCTCTCTCTCTCTCTCTATATATATATATATATATATATATACATGTACATAGATGGATAGATGACATCGTCTTCGCGCAAGTCATCACTATTTTTATCAGATTGATTGCGAGAACCTATAAAGATAATGACGATGTTTATCGCCATTACGGTTAACTTCATCGCGGACTGACTGATGTGACGATGGTCATGTCACATTAACGTCAAGCAAAATTTGCACTTATTGTAGCGGGTCAGCAGTACGAAGGTGAAAACAATTTTATCAAGCTACACAGTATGCACATACTTCGCGTATTCTAGGAATATGGACATCATTCAATGTTTAATATGCTGTCCGGCTCTCACTGCCCTAAACAACTGAGGGAAACAACCCCCACAGGCCCGTGGAAGAGCAAAATGGCGGAATGGTCCGGCGGTTCTCGGCCCACGCAGCCCGCGTACCTGAAACATGCACGACCCGCTCACCTCAAACAAACACGCGACACGGCCGGCGGCATGCTTTGTTGTCTGTCGGCTGAGCAACGCATCGAATGTGGAACAATGCGTTAAATATTAACGACATGATTTGGTGTGATTACACTCCAGTCTGGGGTATCAAAGCAATTGATACAAATATGTGAGAACTGGACAGCTTTTCCCGTGACATGAAGCAGCCGAAACCTCATTGTTCTTGTAATCCTTCAGCTTTCATGAGGATTTTCTACAGCAATGGTGATGGTATTGATGTTTCTCATTTCATTTTTCATTTATTTATTATTAAGGCCATCCATGCCAAACTGCTGTTTCGGTTGATGCTCGGCATACGGTGTCACACAATCTTAAAACAATGAAAAAAATCCGTTTAAAAAGGGTGGTTAATCACTCCAACTTTCCTGGCTTCTTCATTGCCAAACTTGCCAGTTACAGTCTTTACCTTAACGGATCACCTCTGGAATCACTTTGGACACGGCTCCCAATCACGTTTTATTATATATTACAATTATCGCTAAAAGGCCCACAGATTACAGCTGTATAGCACATATCATACATTAGCATGTGCTAATGCCTGCTTTTGGCATATAAATCATGGTTTCGGCCTTCTGCTAGGTATTTTAAGAGTCATTTCTGATTGTTCTACCCGTACATCCTGGAACGAAATCTATTGATAGGTAATGTTTCCTGTACTTATATTTAGTTTAGATAAAGAGTTGGTATTTAAATAGCTTTAACACGGTTTTAATGTTGTTTTTGAAGCGCAGGTAGTCTTTACTGTCTTGAAAAACATGAAATATTTCCAGAGATTCCAAATCGACAAACAAAACGGCAGCAACCTGAGCCCCGAGCTACCCCGCAACGACAAAGCGCCGCGCATTATTAAAAGGCAAGCTGTGTGCTGTTCCGCAAGACGGGAAGGCGAGTTGTAAGCTGTGCTACATGGTGGTATCAGAATATCATACACACAAGCAGTGAGCGGCGATGTGTAATGATGAGACAAGCTTTGAGCTGCTTTGTACGAGGGCAAAGCGAATAGCGAAATACTCTGGACGACATTAAGGGGCATTGTGAGGCGCTCTGTAAGATGGTAAGGAACACTGAGCTACTCTGTATGGCGACAGGGTGTGCTGTGAGGTATCAGCTGCTTCGCATGGCGGTAAGGTGGGTTGTGAGTAGACTTGTAAGCGATTTACAACATTGGGAATCAATTCAGTTCTGATTCACATCCCAGGAAGATAATTTTGATCCTGACTTTGATTCAGATTGGAAAACAGGCAATCGATTCGATTCTGGTACGAAGATCGTATTTAACTGCAAAAAATCTATTTTATTCACGGTTCATGATTCATGATATTATCTGCTGGAAACCCGTGCTATTCCCTTTTTTGTCACAAAGGCGATAGCCAAAGCCTGAGTCCTGTCATATCCTCAGTCCTGCTACAGATCGTGGGAAAACATTAGGGAGTAATGATTAGGTGTATCATGTGCTGCATAAAATTCACATGCATTGGAATACAGCCCGTGTCCAAAGTCAATCTGCATTTAATGTGAAGATGCAAACATTAATGCACTGCGAGAAAAAGCAGGATGCAAAAATACGAAAATACAAAAAAGAAAAAACGTTCGTGTCTCATGTCAAGGGTGAGGATAGAAATGTCTACGAGGAATTACCCACAAATAAAGCTTCTTACATTTATGTCGACCAGGAGATAGCAACAGTAAAAGAAATAATTAATTTTCCATTCTATTCAACGTTTAGTTTTAATTTCCTGTTTTCATTAAGACACTTGCTCTCAATGCTGAATAGACCTGATTGCTATTCTTATAAATATCGATATTAAATGGTAAGTAATGGTAAATAAATGGTAATAAATATTAAGTAAACAAAACATGCATTCAACTGATCCATAATTTATAAATCGATTCCCAGAATCGATCCCAACAATTTTCTGGATAGATTCGATTCTGACTCTTGAGCCCAAAGGTAACTTTGATTCTGATTCCGATTCACAGCTGTTGAATAGGGAATCGATTCCGATTCTGGTTCACAAGAAGAGTCGGTGAATCAGAGTATATTCTGATTCGATTTTGAATCCTTTACAAGTCTGGTTGTGCGCTGCTCGATGTAACGCTCGATTTGAGCTGCTATCTTTGATGATCTGAAGAGAGGACGTGCTGTGAGCTACAGTGTGGCGTCGCGGCAGCGGCGGCGGCGGCGGCGGCGGCGGCGGCGCGCAGCCGCGCCTGGCCCCTGCCGCCGTTGCCGCCGCCGCCGCCGGCGGCTCCAACGCAGTGGAGACTGGGCGCCGCCGACGGAGCGAGCGTGGCCGCCGAGCTGCCGACCCATGTGCGCCCGGTGAGAGGAGCGCCGACCAGGCCGGGTCTGCCGACAGCCAGCCGTACCGCCGCGCCGCCATGGGGAAGAAGAACTCCAAGCTGAAGCAGGAGACCATGGACAAGCTGCTGAGCGAGACCTACTGTGAGTGGCGGCCGCGCGCCGGCCGGGCCGGCCCGTCCTCCCCTTCCTTCCCTCCCTCTCTCTGCTGTGTACCAACCTCCAGCTGGGTCGTGCTGTGGTCGATGCCGCCGTCCGTTGTTCATTGCCGGCGGCGGCGGCGCAGCGGGCGCCGGAGGAGGTGGTTCTGCTCGCTCCACCTCCTCATCGGCTCCGATCGAGGGCAAAAAGCGCTGAGCGGTCGGCCTGGCAGCGTCCGGTCCGGAAATCCGCGCTGGCGTTCGGAGGCACCCGGCCGTACCCCGACTAAGCCGCCGCCACGTCTGGCCAATCGGCAGAACAACGCGTCAGTAATTGCGCGATGAATGGTCGCAATATTTGTTTGACGTCTGCAGGGAGGTTTATTGAATGGATGGATCATCTTTTTTGGATACAGGAAAAAGAAGTACAGAAATAGCCGTTACCAGCTCGGAATGAGAACATGTTATCACCAGTGTTACTTACGGGTTTATGACAACTTCGCAGATGTTGAACTTTCATGAACGTTATAAGCTAATGTAATGCCGTTTTATGTAATTTTTTATTCGAGCTAAATATGGCTATATGCCAAATGTTAAGTACCAAAGTTCAGTTACGAACAAAGTTGTAGTTCGAGTAGTCCTACTTCAGCTTGCAAAAGAAAATCAAATTGAGCGGCTATTCCGGCCCAGCCCAACTTCAACGTTTTTAAAAGCAGCTTCGTATCCACTAGTTACCAAATCGAGAACATAACTCAGCTATTATTTCAGTTTGCATCTGCATGTACTGGGCTTTAGCTACAACCCTTTCCGTCTGCATAACTGTTCCGAGAGTGATATTTTTCCGCTTAGACGTTTTTCTTCGGATGCTCTGAACCATACGGTAATAACAGCAAACAATATCCTGGGCGCGTGTGTTACGCAACCTTGCTGTGAGTTGGATGTAAATAGATTGACAGAACAATTAACATCTACGATATATATATATATATATATATATATATATATATATATAATATATATTATGTATGTATGTATGTATATAATGTACGTAAAGTGAAAAGAAATGCGTCAGAAATATTTTACAATATACTTCAAGATCTGAATAGCACGCAGTAAGCCTCGCTGGTCATGTGACTCACAATATGTCTTACTAGTACTAGACATTGTTACATACATGGAAATTAAGACGATTTGTTTTAACTTTCACGTAATTTTGTTATTCATCAGAAAGCAAAATAGGTGTCAATTGTTGCTTTATCGTTTTTGTGTGGTGGATTGTATAACTCACATGACACATCACCAGTTATTTATGATATAATATTCCTTGTTGGGGCAAGGGAAAATAGCATACTGTTATTTGATATTATAAATTTGTCAGAACTTTCGCCGGGCCGGGGTAGAAGTTCATGACAATCCCACTCAAGTTTTCCAAGGAAAGCCAAAACACGAAACGGCACCGAAACATGAAACTCGGGTAATCTTTTCATGTATCACTTTTGCACTGTGTTGATTTTTATACTCAGGATCAACTCAAGTCATTGACCTGGGACGTATCAAATAGAAACATGTTAGAAGTAAATTAAAATCGCACAACATTCCATGAAATATGTTGATTGACATCAGACTTGCATAATGATACAACATAATGAACAGAACAACCCTGCTGTCTTGAATCTCGATGTCCTGACTGTGACCTGAAGTCAGGTCATTTTTATTCCGAATTTTCAGACTTGAAACCGAACATAATACATCGGTTTTCAGTCTTGGATGTTTATCGCTCGTCATATGTGCTTTGGAAGCATTAATATATCGAAAAGACTCACTTTCCAAAAGTGCTCTAATCCCATTTGACCCAGCTGACCTGATCCGACCTTTTAAAATATTATGCTTGTTTTCAACGCGAGCGCACTCCTTATAGTCACAGGTGATAAGGACTACGCCCCTGCCTGCTTTCTATACAGTTTGTTCCGCCTCACCTTTCTTATTTTTGGACGCTAAAATAAAAACCCTTGTCGTCGCGAAAATAGAATATAAGGTTTTTATATTGCAGCCGTGCCCAAAGTCCGGTATTTGTGTCACTTGCGTGAAAGAAAAACTGTGACACGGATTTTATGATGTAGAAGGGATATTACATGAGTCGATGTTATAGGATTTTATGCTGCATCGTGTCTGATTGATGGTAATGCGGTAGATAATGCAACAAACATCAGAAACGTCAGACGTGTAGGAGTCAATAGGCTGACTGTCCTTGGCTGACCTTTTTCACCTTGATATAATAGGCGTAGACTTCATGTGCGTGCCAGACATATTTGCGGTTTATTCAAACCAAAACTTATCCTTCTGTATCAAGAAAATGCCACTTCTGCCCTTACTAAAAGCTGATTCTTCCCTTCATTTTCAGCTCTGCTTGAAATGGTCATAATTGGCCTCAAGTGCCCTTGTGTTACCCACTTTGGTATATCAGGCCTTTTCGGTGCTAACCCATTTGGAGCCACGCACAGACCTTGAAGATCGTGTAGACATTTCCGCGGAAAATGTCTACACGGTGATTTACGCAAAATGGCCTCTGGTGATCTTAATTTTGGCCTTATTGGGAAACAATCTGGATGTTTTCCTCTGGTTTTACTAAGGACTTTCAAACGACGTTGTACTTTTTTCTGTGGGACCTATGGTTCTTGAGGTCTGGAGGGGTGGGGGTCTGATAAACCCCCGGCCCGGCGCATGTGGGTCCGGAAGCCGGCTCGGCGAGGCTTAAGAAATGGTTGACTTAATATCAAACCATGTTTTGTCGACACAGAGGGGCTCGAAGGTATCCACGCCAATACTGCACGTTCATTAGCAGACAAGGTATTAAAAGCTTAACCCTATTCCCGGCAGGGGGCTGAATCCGCCCCCCTCGGGTTTTTTGCTTGCCAATTCCAGGCTTTTTAGCGCAGCTTCACCAAACTTGGTGACTTTTCCTAGCTATTCTTTCTACGCGCCGTGACAGAATTTCAAAGTTCTATTTTGCTCAGGGGCGGAGCCAGGAAACGTTTTTGGGAGGCACCTCAGGCCATTTTTAGCCATGTTGAGGGTAAAAGGAAAATGCCTGCCAAAAACAGAGTTTTTAAGATAAAACTTAAAACTTTATATGGTTGTATAGCTAAATAGTTGGGCAATGTGCAGATGTAATTTTGTTTATCTGAGATCACTGTATAAGGTCAAAAGTCAAAATTGTTTTTTGGCAATAATTTCGGCGCCGTTTTTTAAATGGTAAACCCGGAATGTATATGACGTAGAAAGGTGCCCTCTACTTCTGTACCAAGTTTCAGCTGGATATCAAGTTGGGTCACGGAGCTATGACCTAAAATATGACCTAAAATATCAGTGAGCGTACCCTATATCGCAATAGCCATCAAACGAAATTTTTGAAATAGAGTGAATCCAAATGATTAAAAACGTTTACAGACAATATTGAATGCACAAGAGATAATTCCAAGTGACCCCAAGGTCACTGGAGGTCATTTAAGGCCAAAGGTCACAGGTTGATCTGAAGAACGTGTGACCATGACAGTTCTCCTTTTTCATGTCCCTGGCACCGCCTATGCTAACATTATACAAACATTGTAATGCGATTTGTACTTCTTTAGCATAACATGACTAGCAGAAGCCAAAAAAGTGTTTTTGCCTCTTTTGTTCATTCAGTTATTAGAAAACTAATCCTCCTATTTTTGATACCCTGTGAACGCCCATGAATTTTCTCAAAATTTCAGATTTGTGTACCCATGGTAAAAGCCCTATCCATAATCTCTCGATTCATGCCAGTTTCATTGAAATCGGTCGATAAACAAAGGAGTTATAAGAAGTCTAAAAGTACCCCCCATTTCGACATTTTTGTCCCCTGTATCCACGCATTTCAAAATTTTGAAAATTTCTTGTTATAAAAATGTAGTTCACGTCATGGCAAATCGATTGCCGTTTGTCGCGATGAAATCGGACTAGCAGTTCTCGAGATCTCGGGGGATGAATCCGCCCCCCCTGCCGGGAATCGACCATACCGTCTAGCCCTCCGGGAATAGGGTTAATGGGTCGTATTACAACAGCGGTTGGATATATCACCCTTTTCAACAGACAAGAGGATCTGTCTCATCAGGACCCACTCCAGAAGTGTAGCCGGACCAAAGGTTGCGATTGGTCCTTTTGCTTTAATTACGCCGTGTTATTTGATACCGATAGCAATAAAAATGTTCCTGTCCTGGCCCCATTCTATGACTACGATTTCCAACTACGGCACCGTCTTCCCAATAGCCTCTCTACCATTCAGATCCCACATGATTGGAATGGGAAAATCGAAATGAATGGAACCAGAGCAACTCCACCATGACTGGCTAAGGAAAGCTGACCATGGTCCACTTCCATGCCTGTGCGCTGGTAGGAGCTATATAAGCACTGATAGCTCGCGCTGCAGAGTTTTGCAGAGAGCGTCCTCGATATGTGTGCGATATAGTGTTCTGCCGTGCTGCTCTGAAAAACATGCAAACGTGGACGTTCCTAATCATTCCGAATGAATTGCTAGGGTCATATTTGGACCATGGTTGGTGTTGAGAAGAGCTTATTGAACGTAATCTGAACCCCACACCACATCGTGCAGTTCCAGAAGACTGCTGATTTTGTGGCAAACGCTGGTCGTGCTGTCAGGGGTGAGTCTCGACCGTGTGGTAGTCAACATGCTTTTCTGTTGGTTTTTAACATTGGCGGGAAATGGGTTCAGTTACCAGCACCTTCGAGTGCCATCTCATGTTAAACTCCATGTCATGTTAACACTGCCATGGAGTGTTACCACTAGTTTACCGTCTCTGCTTGAATGAATTTAGTCAGATGATAAAGAAAATTTGATTTACGGATCAAGGCGAAGCTATCGTAGAGTATAGTTGCAATTATGTCGTTACGAAAAGTTTTTACCCTTGAATATATGTGGAATGATCATCTAAACCGGAATCGCACACCGTAAGTTAGATATTTTGCTTCCAAGAAGGCAAATATTAGAATCATTCGGCTCTTTTGCAGTTGGAATACCCAAACATCATCACCTGCAACATTTTCATCCAAAAATCATTAGGAGAATACTAACAACAAGCACTTTGCTTTGTGTATTCTCAACGTGATCCATAATGGACGATGACCATTCTTTTTCGGAACCATTAAAACATGCAAACATTTATTGGAGAACTGAGAAACGGAAGGTGGACTCAGTACAGCGTGGCGACGAAATGTCATTTCGAGGCCTCTCCTCATTGATCCAACAGTGATGCTTTTATGGCGAATGTAGTCAAATCTGGTATCCATAAAGTATGGATGAAATCCTTTCGTCTTTGTTTGTGCGCAGCGAGTCCAATGGTGTGACGTATTGAAACGTGCTGGAAAAGAACACTATGACCGACGTAAACCATTATCTGGTTCGGTTCCAGGCTATAAAGTGAAGAGAAGCAGGATGTTAGGTCGAGTTGTCGTGTGCAGCCACATTTACTAAACTTTTTTGTGAGCTTCAAAGGAGGCACTGCTTCTGAGGTGCGGTTCACACCAAAACAAACATTTCCAGTACGGTAATTCTCGTACAAACTCAAAAACAATTTTCGTGCATACAGTAGTCAAGCTTCCAACTTCCACGCTGTCTGTTGACTTGCTTATATGAGCGTACCAAGGGGTTAGATAGTATAGGCATCTAAAGGTCGTAAAAATCTGTGAATTAGCTTCATTTCAACAAACATTTCCAGCACGGTAATTCTCGTACAAACTCAAAAACAATTTTCATGCATACAGTAGTCAAGCTTCCAACTTCCACGCTGTCTGTTGACTTGTATATTTGAGTGTACCAAGGGGTGAGATAGTATAGGCAGCTAAAGGTCGTAAAAATCTGTGAATTAGCTTCATGATCATCGCACAGGCACCACAACATCACAGGCCGTCTTCATGAGTAACATTTGACCCACCATTGCACGGTGTCTACACAAAAAAGAGCGAGGGGAAAATCGTTCCCAGTCGAAGCCACTCATTCCAAAACGCGCCTTTACCTGCGCTTTGGTGGCAGTTCTTTCCGTGCCGTCGAAGCGTGACAGTGATAAAGTTTCGATAGCGGATGGGTTCTCGGGGCTCGCCCCGGGCCGGATTTCCTGTGATTGGCATCTGGCGTGTCGCCGCCGGCTGAACTCTTCACAATGGCCGCATGGGCGTGTCTGGGTGACCTTTACGTGGCGCGGCGGCCAAAGGCGATCACATGACGTATAGGTGGCCATTCAGCGCTCGGACGTGTGCGGAAAATGTTCCTGCAGCCTGGCCGCATGAATAGCCAGTTGGCAATGAGAACACAACAGACCAGAGCATGAATGCCTTTCTTCGTCGTCATGTGCCACATATACACCATTAGGAAAACAGATGGACGAGGACAAACAACTCGAGGTACTGGGCTTACAAAGAAGCTTTTTAGGGGCGGTTCATTACGTCACAAAAAGCGCAATGCTGCAATTTCTCCGTGTCCTAGGCATGACATGTGTCAGTCACGTCATCCGGAGGTCAGCCGACGACTCAAGCACGCAAACGATCTCGGTCGTTAACTTCACACGCGACAGGCTGCGGGCAAATTTGTGTGGAGGCTACTTTCCAAAAGCTGGAAATGCTTTACATTTCATGTTTATCCGTCAGCCGATGTATAAATTATACGAACGAACGAATTCTCAATTAAGCCGATTAAGCCACAACCGACTTACTTTAAACCTTACTGAAGTACATTTACTCCATGGCAGTAATGCTAGGAATTAACTTAAAGTTATGATACAGTTGGTTTCCCCGTTCGATTAAATTGCAACTTGAATCCAACGAAAGACAATTATCAAGCTTTCTGGCGCAATCGTTCTGTGATCACCTGTTCGCTCCCCTGAGACTTTCGACAATGTCTCCGTTTCAGACGTGGTGGGGGGTGGGAAAGGCTCAGCAACCCTGCAGTCCAGGCCGTACTTGCATCACAGGCCGTATTTCATCACAGTCTTAAAGCATGGCAAACGCAGTCAATCATGAACACGCACGTGACTAAATGATAACCGATCGCTTTGGCGCTGGCGCACTGAAGATCTTGCTCTTTAACTGACGCTCGCAGTTGGCCTGTGACGTCGGTCTGACACGCAGTTCCATGAGTCGCTTTTGACTGACAGTGTTCGGTAAATCGGCCTTTTTCTGTTTCTGGGAATGTGCGTGATTGAGCCATCACGTAGCAGTCCCAGTCACGGTTGAGTGGCAGAAAAACGACACGGCGCGCGACGGTTAATGATGAACGCCTCGCCCGACACCCAGCACGTGCATGACGCTCCGTTGAGAAAGGTGCTGTGGATTTTTTTTCAGACACCTTCGCAAAAACCAATGCACCATTTAGCATCAAGCACCCGCTGACATTCGTCTGAAGGCGTTACTCGGCTGCTGAACGTCTGGTGCCCGTGATCAGACGCTGCCTGAGGCGTGGGGCGCTCGAGACCCGACGCAGCGATTCGGCGTCAAAGCTGGCCGGGGCCCGCCGCTGCTGGTCGGAGTCAAACCCCAGAAAAAGCAGCAAGAAAAAACAGCGTCGGTACCGTGTTCGTCGGAAAGGCCTCCTCTCGGTATTCAGCTGGAGGCGCGGTCCGCGCTCACGACAGTCCTCTCGCCGTTTTTTCTTCTGTCGCGGACGTCCGGCCGTGTGGCGGGCGGCCAGGCGTCGTCGGCAGGCGGCCGGCGCCTGCCGCAGGCGCTGCCCGGACTGGCGCCGCCGCCGCTGTCCCTCAGCCTGCAGGCAGTGTTGTCGGCCGACTCCTACCATTAGGCCGGCAGCACGGTATAATTCAGGGGCCCGTCGCCATCCCGATAGTAGACATCCCCGTGCGGATGTGACGCGCAGGCGTGGTCGAATGCCACGTCTGGGAAGACCTGTCTCGGGTGCTCTGTGGTGAAACTCCTGTCAGTAGCGTTTGTGGTTTGGTTATTGTGTACCGTCTCTGGGACATGCAACTAAGATGAGGGTAGCACGTGATTTGTCGACAGGATTTATATGTTTAAACGTTTGAGGCACCTCATGAGATAATTTACATTATTTTTTCCTGCCAGGAATGGACGCCACTATCGGGAGACAGATGGGTAGACTTGGGAATCCCCAGTTATCACACCCACCTGTCATCGACGTTGGTGTCGGTCGGAGATATGATCAACACTACGATGTTGCTAATATTTCTTTTAATGTTGTTCTTAGCTTCCATTAACACTTATCAAGTTTCACGCATATAGCGTTTTTGTTGGTGACAGCAATGCTTGTATTCTACCCCGACTCTCAAATACGTTTGTAATTCCCACTGTGTCCGCTCAGTCAATAACAACCGGTAGTCGTCGAATTCCAATGCAGATTTGGTCCTGATCGCCTCCTTCACTTCATTTGTTTAGAGAGCTGTAAATATCTCAGGCCCCCGAGCCCTGCGGAGGGAATTTAAATATGATAGATCTTAAGCGGTTAAAGCTGCATTTTGCAGCTCACTTGAACCGCTCGTCCTGTACAACTGACTAACATATTTGCTGCATGTCTAGGCGACATGCTGCACATAAAGGCTCTTTCGTAACGTCTTTTTACATGACGAATATAAAAAGGTAGCGTGGAAAAAAGGACGCGAGAATGACGGTGCCACGTAGAATATCTCCAGAGAAAGAATAAATTGGAACCAGATCCGGTAGAGAGTCGGAAATTTACCCGAAACTTAAAGCCACTATTTGCGCACCTATAGCTTCCTACGGCACATGACAAGTGTACCGACCGCATTCACCACCAAGCACAAAGACGAGCTCAACGTGGAACTGTCTGGGCTGGCCATGGCAATCGCCGCGTGCTGCTGACCAGGCCAACTCAGACAGTCCCAGACAGATCGTGCCAACTGGTGATGATCACCCACAGCGGGCTGCCCTCGACACGGCACAACATGGCCATGTCTGTCCGTTTTCAAATGGATTCTGGGCCTCGGAGTGGGCTATAAGGTCCGGCTATGCCAGTCAGCCTGACGCTGAACAGTTTCCCTTCACGCATTCGGACGTTTTGTGAATCCTTCTCCACCGTATCAGGCCGTGGCACGCTAAAGACAAATTTAGCGTCTCCTGGATAGTCCTGAGCAGGGACGCAGCCAGGTGGGGAGGTAGAGCAGAGGGGGTGGTCCCCCTTCTTGGAGAGAATGGAGGTCACCCCGAGGCATCCAAATTTCCTTTCATGGCCCCCTTTGACCCATTTGAAAGCTTACAGTATTCGCAAATATGACCTCTGAGTTGCCCCTCCGTGTTGCTAAAGGAGGTCCACAGAAGATCCCTTGAAGCTATAGGAGGGCCACTTCTGAAGCTATAGGAGGTCCCTTGGATGTTATAGGGGGCCCCCTTAATGCTATAGGAGGTCCCTTGAATTTATAGGAGGCCCCCTTGTGTTCTGAAGGCCCATTTAAATGATGAAGTCCCTGGCCACCTCAGCATTTTTTGGTGGGCCGCCCTTGGGCTGAGGAGGCTCTTTTGCGGTGAGAGGCCCCCTTCTAAGGATCCGCACACCCTTTGCCGATTCCTGACTACGTGCCTGCTCCTTAGACAAGACTGAGGTTGTGGGATGACCCCAACTGCGGCATTTTACGACGTAGGATTGGGTCACGCTCGGTTCAGCGAGGAAGGACTGGCCGAAGGCTGGGAACACTCCAGAAGCTGGACAGGCTATTCAGTAGTGAAGGCCATGACCAAGAAGTTCAAGACTTCTTACACCAGCAAGTTTTAACTGGGAGCTAAACTGCTAAGGTTTAATACCGACAAGGCCCCTGATTTATTGGCCTGCTGGTCAGCCTACATACACCAATGCCCACTCGTGACCTCAGCACCGGCCTAATACACGAAATTCACCCGTCCAGCTCAGACGGTCGAGACCGGGCGAAAGGCAGACCTCTGCGGCCGAGAATGACGGAACAGTTCTTGTGGCTGAGATGGGGGCAGCAGGTGTTGGGGTTGGACAGCCAGGACTGGGGCAAGTGGTGGGGTCTGGGCGGCCGGGACTGGGGCAAGTGGCGGCCGCTGGGCGGCCGGGACTGGGGCAAGTGGCGGCCGCTGGGCACGCAGCCGGCGCGGCCGGGGGACGCCATTTGTCCAGAAGTTGGTGCGCTGGCTGTCGGCGCAGGCCGGCGGAAGTCCGACGCGGGCGAAAGATAGATGATCTCTGATGAAGGGAAGGAAGGAGATTGGACCGTGCGGGAATAGATTGCTTACTCAGTGGTGCATAGTGACGGCGTGCGCGGACTGTTGCCGGTGGCCACCAACATGTGCCGCCTCTGCACGTGGTGGCTGGGACGTATCATGACATGTCAGTAATGCCTGCACCCATGTTTCTGTGCCTTATTTTTAAAGATGCACCTTAAATTCATTCGGTGTTTAATTTTACCGTATAATTAATGTTATTTTTTCAGCATTTCATACCAAATGGCGAAATCGTTACTCACTTTTCCGACCAAAAACAAGACTCATAGATGAGAGAGAGAGAGAGAGAGAGAGAGAGAGAGAGAGAGAGAGAGAGAGAGAGAGAGAGAGAGAGAGAGAGAGAGAGGGAGAGAGGGACAGAGAGAGAGGGAGAGGAAGAGAGAGAGAATTGCAGCATCAATGGAACTATAAGAACCAGTTTTTGGATTTGTTTTCGACGTGTGATCAAAAAGTATGCATTTACATCGCACTTTTCTTTTACAGGACTGAAAATTGATTGTTTGATCACTGTCGATCGATTGATCAGACAAAACTGTTGATACGACCGTTTTTTATCCTTGGCATCTCTTTGTTTACACGAGCCAGCTTGCGTTAAACACAAAACCATTATGCATGTTCAGTGGCCTGCAGAACTATGACGTTAATATTTATTATGAATGTATTCCTTTGTGGCACGAGACAGCTGCAAATGACAGTGCGGGCAGTAGCGTCATGTCTCCGGTCCCCGGCCGGCTGTTCGGCGCCGGCGGCCAGCAAGCGCCACCTCAATAAGGCCGCCTGTCGGCCGCCGCGCGGGACAGGGCGCTCATTTCTCACGCCCTCCGGCGGGCCCAGCCCGACGCAGCCGCTCTCAGCCGTCTGTCCAGCAGAGGCCCGTCACAACACCGCTCCCTGTTATCCGTCCAGCAGAGGCCCAACACAACACCGCTCCCTGTTATCTGTCCAGCAGAGGCCCGTAACAACACCGCTCCCTGCTGTCTGTCCAGCAGAGGCCCGTCACAGCACCGCTCCCTGCTATCTGTCCAGCAGAGGCCCGTCACAATACCGCTCCCTGTTATCTGTCCAGCAAAGGCGCGTCACAACACCGCTCCCTGTCATCTGTCCAGCAGAGGCCCGTCACGACACCGCTCCCTGTTATCTGTCCATCAGAGGCCCGTAACAACATCGCTCCCTGCTATCTATCCAGTAGAGACCCGTCACAACACCGCTCCCTGCTGTCTGTCCAGCAGAGGCCCGTCACAGCAAAGCTACCAGTCAGCTGTTGCTGCGCGGGCGCAACTGGTCATTGCGTCGAACAGCCGGAGGTTGGCACATTGGAATAATACCCATTTGTGGGTTTACCGCGAATCTGCTTTCTTTGCAAAGGGAGGGTCTTCCGAACATGCAATGTAAACATGATCGGTCTGATATGGAAGGAAATTCAACAACCATGTACTTGAAATATTTTCGTATGAGGATTCGGCATAAAACGGTAAATTTCCCATTTTCCTCGCCAGTCAAATATGGAATGATTTGCATAAAAGCGCTTGACTGTTTCTGAGCCTTGAAGTAACTGGACGTTTTAAAATTGCTTTTGCGCAGCCTGTTTGGATGGCAGATTGATTTCAGGCGCTGAGAGAACTCGGCAACGCGCCGCGTGTGTTGCAGCTAATGGAGTATTCTAGACCGTCAAATGATGGACTTTAAACTAGTACGGGGAACAGAAACAGCTGCCAACATCCGGCTCGGTGTTATTTTGGACGGCGCGGACTGGAGCATCAAGTGAAAACAGCGCTTCCGTCCATGGAAACCGGATTTGGTCAAACACAAGCTGCATCCACCATCAGAAATACCCATTCTCTGATGATCTTTGTTTTTTCATCTACTTGCCACCATTTTACCTGGTCTTGTGCGGCTTATCGATTCACGGTTTCATTGGTATGCCACCAGTACACTTGTTTTTAAACGGCTGGAGGATTTGCTCATCTAAACATCGCGGCTTGACCAAAAGAACACGTTTCCTGACCCACTGGACGTGAAAATCAGTCCACAACAATGCTCCATTCGGTTGTATCTTATGCATGCAGAGGTGACAAATTCACTGGCTGAGTTTAATGGCCAGTTTAAGCTAATGCGTTCATGAACGCTTGCTCACGAGGTCTGCTTTATGTCCCATGCTTACCCTAACTAGTTAGCAAACTCCGAGGCTATTTCCAGGTCGCTGCCGCCCATCAGGCGCGTTTCGTAACGCTCCGGACATCACTTTAAAGTGGTCGCCGTCTCCATCGTTTGGACTCAGTTCTCCCCGGCACCGTCCGCTCGGCCGGTAAACGGCGTCGTCTTGCTGGAGGCCTGGCCAGCAGGGCCGGCCATCATCGTTAGCACGGACATTCTTTTCGGTGTCCGGTGCCAGCTGCAGAGGCGCTGTCTCAGTCAGTGTCCGGTGCCAGCTACAGCTCACGGCCTCGGTCAGTGTCTAGTACCATGTAGAGCTACTGTCTCGGTTAGTGTCCGGTGCCAGCTGCAGAGCCACTGTCTCGGTCAGTGTCCAGTGCCAGCTGCAGGGCCACTGTCTCTGTTAGTGTCCGGTGCCAGCTCCAGAGCCGCTGTCTCGGTCAGTGTGTAGTGCCAACTTCAGAGGCGCTGTCTAGGTTACTGTCGGACCACATATCTCAGGTCAGATGCTGTGTTCGAAAAGTGTTGCGTCGGACATCAGTTCGACGCCAAAGAGAGGTTCTGTCTTCGTCCATACTGGAACAGTATGTCGATATCCGAACCGCTGTCTGACTAGTGGAATATCTGTGATGGTGTGTAAAGGTATGAATTAGAGTGGAGATAGCTGGATTAAGTTTTATGAGGACTTTGGCTCATGCAGGATGCGGGAATGACACAGAAAAGGTGCCAGAGACAGGACAGGAGATGGAATTGGCCCTGACCCCGTTCTGAGTCCCTGGTGCTGACGAGCTAGCGACGACTGAGACTGGGACGGCGCTGGAGGTCTCAGGGCGCCGGGGAGGACCGGCAGACGGGCGCCGGACTCGCGGGCTGTAGCCGCCGGTT
Organism: Capitulum mitella; assembly: GCA_030062745.1. Classification (NCBI taxonomy): domain Eukaryota; kingdom Metazoa; phylum Arthropoda; class Thecostraca; order Pollicipedomorpha; family Pollicipedidae; genus Capitulum; species Capitulum mitella. Next base: position 20,870,708 of record CP099841.1, on the reverse strand, counting down.
CCTGTCCTGATGGTCTGGCCGAGAGGGTTCGGCGGCGGCCGCCCGGCACAACACAATTGGTCGCACCACAGAGGCAGGGTCTGGGGAGGGGACGGGCGGACCTGAGATGAGCGGGGGAGGACAGACTCCGACGGGTGGGTCGGACCGAGTGGCGGGGGTCGGGGACGTGCTGGGCGGGAGTCGGGTGTGTGGTTCAGGCGGTGACATGTCGGGCGGGGTCGGGCGTGGCGGGGGTCGGGGACGTCCTGGGCGGGAGTCGGATGTGTGGTTCAGGCGGTGACATGTCGGGCGGGGTCGGACGTGGCAGGGGTCGGACTGGTCCGCCGGCCGGCGCCGCCGGCAGCGAGTGACGCCACCGCCGGGCGCGGCGCGACGCCGATATACCGACAGTCAATCAATGTCGGCCAGCCGACCACTGGCAGCCATTAATACCCACCTGTCCGGCCGCGGTGCCGCCGCCCGCTGATGGGTCCGGCTCGGCGCAGATCCGGCGACCGGCTGCGGCTCGGACCTGGGCGGGGTCCGGACCCGGCGACCAGCTGTTGCCCGGAACTTGCGGGGGCCGGGGGTCCGGATCCAGGAACTAGTTGAGGTCCTTGAAGGTGTCTCTGGCCGGAGCCCGTCCGCCAGCCGCGCCTGCCTGTTTGGTTTGTATTGCCGACAGATGATTCCCGTCATGGTCCGACCATCGTCACTGCGGCAGGATCCTGCTCACTTTAACCCTTTATCCGAACTCATACGTTTACCATAAAATGAGGCATGGGTGGTACTGCCTTTAGGAGCGACAAACATGATAGCATTTCTGCATCTTTTGCAACACAAACATGCCCGTTTTCAGTATTTGACTATTTTGCGATTTTCTGGCCCGCTAATGAATCATGAGCCATATATCTAATGATGAAACGAGCTCTTCAGTGTGCAATGTGCTGGACCTGCTGCATTACTATGATGTTGCGGAGCTTTTGTTGATGGTTGCATCTAACGCTGCGACAGCGCTGCGAATGAATGCCAACGGCTTCCAGCGCCCACATTTATTCCGTGTCGTCCCTTTGCCAAGGTAACCATAACAATGCCTTCTAGTACATTTAGTTGGTTTCGTGTTACTTTGGAGCACATTAACAAGTTACAGCGGTGCCACTGACTGCCAAAACATTTTAATAAGACCTTATTTCAGAACTCAATATGAAGCCATGGAGCCATGGGACAAGGTTTCCCGCCTCGCCAGGTGTAAAAATGTCCGAACCTTTTATATTTCGACGAATGTCGTCGAGGAGAGAATCCTGTTAATGGGGATGATGGTAATGATGATAATCCCTGCCACTATGAGATTTTGAATACGCTCGGTTCCAGCTGATGACATGGTGGTGTCAGCGATGACCTTTGGTCGTCTCCACATATGTATGGCGCCATATCTCAGTCGCCTGAGCGCGATGTTCGTCTGAGGGACCTCCTCAGGGCACCACGCCGACTAAGATTATTCTTTTACTCCCTCTGATATCTCTTCTGACTTCCTCCGAAAACTCCCTCTGAAATCCGCACCGGATGAAAACGATTCTCTGGTATTTCTGTACATGCTTACCTTGCTGCTTTGTGCAGTGCAGAGTTCTTCGCTTTCAGAACATCAGGCATCTTGCCAGTGTCATTTCAAAGTGATTTAGTTGGACAAGATATTGGCCATGTAACAATGATGGTGGCTTTTGTCCCTTTCCCTGTACTGCGTGATAGACTTGCATTGGTCCTTGCAAACAGCGGCTCACTGATGCTGGACTTCCTGCGGCATCGCTTGGTCGTAGTAAGGTTGATGGCAGTTCGCGATGGTGCACTCGGACCGCCATTTGTGTCACGTTATTGCCGATGCGAACAACGTGACTCGTTTTTATTGATCTTCGCTCCTCTTCCACGCTGCAGTCACGAAAAAGGAAATAAAGCACTGGTAAGTGAATCTGCCGATGTCTGCTGACGTCCGCCGATTTTCCATGGCTCCGCGAGCTGTACATCATCAAAGGCGTCGGGCAGTCATCAGTTCTAATCAGACGTCGCGTTTGATTTATGCTCGGTGGAACGGCATCCTTGCTCAGCAGCTGCCGGCTCGCTCCGTCGCTGGGTGACGTTTATGGCCCCTGTTCTTGGCCCAGCCAGAACGAAAATGGCCCGGCCGGTCATGTGTAATACAAGGCCACGGTTCTCCCTATGTTAGCCGGCGCCAGGGGGCCGGCTAACATAGGGTGCGTATCACCTCCAATGAGCGTCAATGTCGAAGCCAATGCCTGGAAAGCGGGCCTCCTCGACGGAGCAGGTCGGTATCGAACGTCGGCAAACATCGCGTTGTCCGACCACGGTCCGACCGGTTAGCCTCTGGGATTGGTCAGATGTTTGCATCAGCTGGCTGTCCGGTCGCGGCCCGCCCCTGTCCGGTTAGCCGCCGGGATTGGTCAGATGTTTGCGTCAGCTGGCTGTCCGGCCGCGGCCCGCCCCTGTCCGGTTAGCCGCTGGGATTGGTCAGATGTTTGCGTCAGCTAGTGGAGACGGGAATCGGTCAGATTTTTGGCTACGTCAGTGAGCTGAGTGGGAATGTGACTTGATAGATGTTTGGTCACGTCAGTCGTGTGAGGGCTAGCCGGTTAGGTGTCTGGATGCATGAGCTGTGTGGGGCTGTGACCCGACAGGTGTCTGGTGACATAACGTAGGTAGAAATGTGCTCGCACAGATTTCTGGTTACGGCAGCTGTGTATGGATTGGCCGGTAAAATGTCTGGTTGCGACAGCTATGCATGCACTGACCCAGGGGTGTCGATTTGTATTCTTTCGAGAGGGCCCTGGCCCACCCAATGTTGATTTGGGCCCCTCCAATGTTGGTTTGGGCCTCTCCAACATTTTCTGTCCGTTTTAAAGGGAATTGAGCAAAAATAACGAAAGAAACGGCCGCAATGGGTAAAAGATGGACAGAAAATATACATAAGGCATAAAGTAATGCATCTATCTATTTTTCTATCTTCTATATATACGTATATATCTACATACACGGGATATACACAATTTTTGTATGGAAAATAGTAATAAAAACCATAAAATTTTCTTTGATCGAAATAAAATGGGCTAAATCAGTTGAGAAGCCCACATTTTACCGAAACTGACGCCCCTGGACTGACCGATAAAACGTCTGGCTACGTCACCTCAATGTGGGGAAGTGAGCGGTCGGATGTGGTTAAGACGTGCCCGGTTACTGTGATATGCGTTTTCGATTGGGATTTTTTGGACCAAGGTTTCGGGCTGTGCAAGTCACGTTTGTACGTGGTAAATTTCATCCAGGCATTCCGTTACAGGCACAAGGGTTTCATCAAGGATTACCCAAATGGCGAGCTTGACGAACAGGTAAGTACTGGAAAAACACTGCCGGCAATCTTTTGCCGCGATGTTGTGAAATGCAGGAATGTTTCTGGTTCGCAATGACTTTGCTGGTAAATAGCGCAGGGTTTACCGCCGCTCGATGATGACCGATGCTTCACATATCTTGCTCAAAATGTGGGTAGATTACAGCGGTCATTTACTAGTTCAAAAAGAGGCAATGCAATTTGGGGTGGCGGGCGGCCGGCGACCGGCTGCTCCGGCTGCTGGACGCCTGCTGGACGCCTGCTGGACGGCCCGGCCATGCCGGCTCGGCGTTCAGCCAAGCCGCGCCGTCTGGGCGCTCAGCGGCGATTTGCAGTTTTACTTGAACTAAAACTGCTAACACGTACTCGACTATTACAGGCAGGCATGTGCGTTATACAAGTATTACTAACAGTAATTATGTGTTGAATATGTATCGTGCAATAAACTGAGGCTACAAATTTTTTGTCTTTTTTTCTTGCAAACTGGTAAACTATACGAAGACACATCTGAAAGCTAGCATTGAGCTGTACAATCGAGAATGTCCTGTGACTGCATCCACAAGAGCCTTAAAAATACTGTTACGTTTACGTCATTTTGGAATGCCTAGGAGCACAGCCAAGTTTTTACCGTTTTTATTTTGCGATAGGGAGAATTTCTGCGTTCCAGATTATGCGTTTTGCAAGACATGTTTTGCTCGTTCTCTATATGTTTAAGTTTTATTTTGGCACCATTTTCTTAGATTGTATGAATGAACATTCATGTTGTGCCAAATAAGGGCTCTTCAATAAATTTCGCAACGGGCGGAGAGGGTGGTCGCGGTCGACGTTAGACTAATGGCTAAGAGGAAGTCACGACGTCTGAAAAGCATTACCACTACGTCTGAAAAGGTTTGCCGGAAGGGGTAAAAGTAAGGTAAACATGCGTTACGTAATTTGCAGAAGCACCTAATCACTCCTCTCGGTCAAACTCCCAGAAGTTTGTACATGACGAGGATCTCTTTATTTGACAATATCTCTTTAAAACGATATCACTTGCAGCCTGACATCACGACAGCAAAAGCCAATCATGGTCTGGAGAGAAGGAAGCATTGGTGCCCTCTGGAGCTTTGGTAAATCTCTGTTTCACCTCACTGCCAAAATGGGTCTTGGCTTCAAACGTGCACAGTCGTATTTCCAATTACGGCACTTTTTATCCTGTCAAATAGGAGTCACAACATCAATAGGGCTTACTGTAACGTGGAGGTGTCGAATGAGAAACTGTGACGCGAGCCCAAGTGAGACTTAGCCATAGCCTTCTTGTGATACCATTAGGACGAAATATCCGGGTGCCGTTGGGGCGCTTTAGGCGTTTGAGGAGTTGAGTGAACTATTATGGCAATGTTTCATCTCTCCAATTACGGGCTGCTGGAATAACAAGTTAACAAAGTTCTCCCTGTACGCTCTTCTTGAAAACACGGCAGTAATGCAAGGGGAAGAAAAAACTCTTCAGAAAATCCTCACCTAGTCTTTTGTTTTCTTCAGGGCTTCATCAAGATCTACAAACAGTTTTTCCCTCACGGCGACCCCACCAAGTTTGCCTCGCTTGTGTTCCGGGTATTCGACGTCAACAAGGTGAGCGACCGGTCGACTCGGCTGTCTCGGACTCTTGCAGCCGCCGCCAGCTGAGGAGTCTCCCCATCGCAGCACCAGCTGGCATTACCAGACCGCAGAGGAGCGTGCCGGAGAAACGTCACGTTCGTAACCCACTAAAACGGAACCAAACTTAGATTGAATAGTTCGGCGCTGACGGTGGACGAACACGTGCCGAACCGACTTCCCCGGTCGGAAATGAACATGGGCCTGTGTCACGCTTCCACTTATGTAGGCGTGGTTGTGGCCTGACTTGGCTCCACTTACAGCGGCCAAAGTCAGGCTCGAAACACGCTACAGCTGCGTGACGAAACAGAGTCGGAACCACGGCGGATCCATTTCCGGTGAACCCTGGCGGGCCCTAAACACACGAGCGATCAGCCAAGCAGACGATGAAAGCGATTTCTCTTTTTTTCAGTGTTTCGGTGGTAAAGGTGGCTTTGTTTTGAAATTCCTTCTGTGAGTCTTTTCTTACAGAAGCTTGTCCTAACAAGTATCATTATCTTCTGTCGTTTTTTTTTCTGTTGAAAACTTCCTGTCTCAAAAAGATGCTGAGGTCCAGACTTAGATGCAGCAATTATACTAAGAAGATCTGAGACGCTGCAAAACTAATTAGAAAACGTAAGCTTCTTGTGCCATGATTGGACAAGCCAGACGCCGACAATCAACAACAGGACTCATCTTGAAAACACCGGAACTGTCTAACGACCATCTGATGAAACGTCCAAGCGACAAAATAGTTGCCACAAAATATCAAGCGCTCTACAGAGTCCTTACAACACAATGCAAACTGCCGAAGGGGGCCCATTTCTGTCAAAGAAGTGTGGAGCGCATTGTTGGATCTTTTAGCTTTGATCTATTGTATTGTTTCAAGCCTATGTTCAAAAGATGCAATACAAGGGTCGATATGCGTACGATTTTATTCGAGGACAATATCCGAGCCCCGACGGAGGGAAAATAAGATCATAAAACGGGGGTCCAATCAAAATAAATACATAATCGTCGCGTGAGTTAGTAAATCTAACATACCGGTTTCTAAGGAGAACTTGACGGGATAGTTAAAAGCTTTCCGTATTGGAATAAAGGCTTCAGTCGTTACCGACTTCATTCAGGAGTTATCTGTGATAATGCAGAAATACACAGCAGAACGTTTGACGTGAACTGTATTACGAACTTCCAGGTGCTTTTGTGTTTATGATTTTGTGTAAAAGAAATACGTGTCTGCAGAGGGCTTTTGGGAGCAAATGCCTGGCGTTTTCTTCAAATGGACTTGCGTTATACTACTTTTTCAGGTGTCAGAGGCTGCAAAAATGTACATAATTCAGGATTCGTATCATTTTACAAGCTGTTTTTATGATCTGAACAACTGATGTTTTGTATTGCAGGATGGATCCATAGAGTTCCAAGAATTCATCAAAGCGCTAAGTGTGACATCACGGGGTAACATGGACGAAAAGCTGGAGTGTAAGTCTGCTCGTGTTTGAAAAATGTGTTCTGCGTTACCCATGAATTCCTGTAGTTCCAGTGGCGAACCAAACTGCCCTTCTCTTGAGACTATAGCGTCGCTGCGGCGCTGCAGCAAGCGTGAATGAGCAGTCGGAACTAATAACTGTGGTGGCCCAGTGCGTTATCGCACCTAACGTGAAGTATCTAACACATAGGATCATAGAAAGGGCCATGCATTAAATACTACCTCCACGTGGGTGCGTTGTCAATCCTCATCCCTAGCAGTTAAAAACCCCATAGAATCAAACTTTTCTGATCAGGAATTAACCCTTGAAAAGAAGTCTTTTTGTTTTCAACATGCCAGACAAGAAACATATGCTTGTTGGCTATTCGGTGACTTTTAACTATATGGTGCCTGGTAGCTAACATGTTTTCCACAACAGTCAGTTTCATTCTTCCGATTCCTTAAAGACACAGCAAGCACAGAGTGTATATCTATAATTAGTGTTGCCGTTCCAAATCGCGCAAGTTAAATGGAAACTAATATTTGCAGGGGCCTTTAAACTTTACGATGTGGACAACGATGGATACATAACGAGAGAAGAAATGTACAACATCGTGGGGGCAATCTACGAAATGGTTGTAAGTACTCCAATCCAAAGCGAAAGGACCAGAACATTTGGCAAACAATGCTTTTAGCCACTTATCCTTCTCGTATACCTGGCGCCACATATCTCGCTATGCATTTGCAGATTAGCTCTTTCAGCCTCACCTAGCCATATCATCGCCGGTACCTTAAATCCTAGCGGCAAAACCTTGCCGTTGTCTCCGAGTCGCCCGAACATTGCTTATCTTTTTTTTGGAGAGCGAAAGTAAAATTTCCGACATTGCCAGGGCCAGCACGTGAGCGACGACGACGAGAACAGTGCCAAGAGTCGCGTCGACAAAATCTACGAGCTGATGGACCAGAACGGCGACAACCAGCTCACCTTCGAGGAGTTCAAGGAGGGCAGCAAGACGGACCCGAGGATAGTGCAGGCGCTCAGTTTCGGTGAGACGCCGTAACGCGGCCGGCCGCCGCTGCGACAGTGACTCGCCGCTCGTCCCAGGGCGGCGCCGGCAGGCCGGCAGGCACGGCGAGGGACGTTCCGGGCGCCCGCTGCGGACGGGACAGTGACGGGCCGCGGCCGGCCCTCGTCCACCGCCGTCCCGGACCGTCAGGAGGCGTCAGCGTCGCCGCCGGCGGTCCTAGCGGCTGGTGGCGGCTGATGCGCTGAGACCGCTGGCCGCGACCACCGGAGAGGTCGGAAAGGTGCGGGCGCTGTGCCCGGCCTCTACACGGCACACGGCCGTTTACCGTGTACCGTCCGGCCACCGTGCAGCTCCCCTGGGGGCGCAGCAGCGCGCCGCCGCCGACTCCAGCACGTCTGATCACGACCCAACCAGCGGCTGCTAATGGCGACACCATTCCATCTCATAGAGAATGCACATGCGTTTAAGGTTGATATATGCCTTTCGTGTGCTTGAGCTGTACATTTCCTTCTAGATGTGCAGGATTTGCCAAGCGAGTGAATGCCGTTATCGTTATGGTGTATCTCATGTTTCCCGACGACATTTTAACGTTTTGAACAAATGATGGCTCGATTTGTCGAAGATCTGTTGGCTTCTGTTAAAAGTGCACGTTTGTTTTTGCATTAGACTCACGGCCGCTGGCTATGCTTTGAGTCCGCTGCAATGCTGACGACGGCATTGATCGTTTGTGCGTTATATGGAAATGTACTATCGGTAGATTTTATTAGCTTTTACTTCGAGCTGTCTCAGTGTTGCGATGATATTCCTCGACGCTCCATGCCGTTTTTTAAGCCCCTTTCGACGGTGATATAGATGTAAAACTGTCCATAATTGGACAAGCCGCCGCTCCTTCATACACAGTTAATGTAGCCGATCTAAATTTTTTGACGAACTTCTGGGAATTCGTCATTCACAGTTGTTCTACACGTCGGTTGGAGAATGCTACCGCGAGTGTCAATATACCGAGGTGTTTGACTTGTAAGGATTTTATGAAAGCTTCCTGGGCTCCCAGTTAAACTTCGTAGCGTGATTACGTCCCTCTCCTCCGATTGCCCGCGGTGTTGCGATTTAAAGGTGGTGCTCAATTCGAACCCCCGTCACTTTACCACTGAGATTTCGAGACGAGCGCTTTATTTCGACTGCAAACGGTGGACAGCTGATGCTTCCTCACTCGCGAATTCGGGGGGGGGGGGGGTCATCGGGGCCACGCCCCCCTTTTTGGTTGGAGAAGGGGAGGAGTAACATGGCTTTTAGCCACCCTTTGTCTTAACACTTCGCAGTTTTCGAGCGGAAGGCTTCCAGGATCGTTCGTCTCTCAGTCGCGGGACATGGATCGGGGACCTGGTCTCGCAGAGCAGTCGGCAGTCATGAGCCGGGGTACCGGTCCGGCAGAGCAGTTGACGGACGAGCTGAGCACGCGGTCTGGCGGAGCAGTCGATGCTGAGTCGCCTCAGGACTGTTTATACTTCAGACGCTGTGGGCCGGAGATCAGTTTCGTAAACCCACCCTGTTCAGGGCCTGTGCTCCGGGTTGACCACTTGACACCGCCCCGTTCAGACCCTTTATCTCGGAGCTCATTTTTTCTTTTTAACTTCACACCCCGTTCAGACTGTGTTCCGGAGTTCAGTTCTATAACCGACTCTGTTCAGACGCTGTGTTCCGGAGCTATGTTCCGTCTCTCACTGGTCACTGGCTGTGTTCCGGGGCTATGTTCCACTTGTCACTGGTCACTGACTGTCGTCAGACCCCAGCTATGAAATGCAAGCTAAGCCTGCCGACAGCATCGCTCTTCGGCCGCCTTTTCTGCCGCTGGCAGGATCGCCGCTGCTCTCCTGCGGCCACATGGGAACCCTCGTGAGGCGACAGCCCACGCCGTCGGCTCGCCGTCCAATCCGCAGCTCGAAGTGAGCCGTGCGTGAAGCTGCAAAGCCAGCTCTGTTTCCCCACAGGCCACGTTTTTTTCCCCAGAGGCCCACGTTTGAGCGGTGTCCGGTGACCGCTATAGACGGGCCCGACAGCTCCACATGCCCAGCCAACTCATTAGACCGACCCCCAAAAAAACATTTTTTTCTCAAAGCTAACACGCAAAAACGGTGTTGCACTGACTGCTGAATTCTAAGATTTGCCGTGAAGAATCAAGCAAATAAAGTTAAAATCCATGGAGCTCAAGCCATTTTAGAAAAGCATGTTTTGCATTTTGGCGTTCAAATCTCCGTTCAGTTTATCATTGAAAACAGAAAGCTAACACCACTCATAAGCCGCTGTCGTTGTACTGCACCGAATTCGGTAATTTCAACGTAATCAACGTGTTTATTGATCATAACACGTTTACAACTCTGCATTAATTGTTTGGGGTCCGGGGATCGAATGCCGCTGTACCCTGCGTTTTGTTTTTACCTCGGTGTGAAAGGCATGGATGTTTTTAAACAAACGGCATTAAGAAAACATTAAAGTTTATTGTTTGGCGCCTGGTGGCACACATCCAATAAACACTCCTTAGCACTACTTCCATGCCTCGTAACATCAAGGCTTTTCAACGCCTTACACTATCGCAATTTTCGCCAAGCTTGGATGCTTCTGGCGGTGGTGTTCTATGGCTTGCAGCAAGGCCTGTAGCTGATCTTCGTCGTGAGTTCTGTCAGCGAAGTCCTGTATCAACTTTACTGCCATTTTGGCGAGATCATTTACACACTCGACGTTTCGTGCGAACTCTTCGAACTCACGATATGAGGGATCTAACTCCCATTCGTTTGGGTCTCGCTCTATCCAATCTGAATCCACGCAGAAAGCTTCAAAGGCGCACCATGAGCTCGGTCCCACGAGTTCCGGGAGTCTGGTAGCTGCCGTCACCTTCGGGAACACGGGCTTACCGAGTTCGAAGTTTTCTGGCCTTGTTGTGCTGAGGATGCGTCCTGCCATCTCAGCTTTGATCGGCGGCGAGCTCTGTCGGCTGCGCAGTGCTAGGGGCACCACCGCCTCCGTTAAATACCATAAGTGACGCGACTGAGCCCACTGAGCTGCTGTCGCGATCGGGGCACATTCAGTTTCATTCAGTCGCACTGGAGTATTCAGAGAGCGAATGATAGAGCTTCAGGTCATGGACCGAATCTTTTGCGGCATTTGGCAGCTTCGATCAATACGGCACGTGCACGAGCGCGGCACACTGACAGAATACCTCGGGCTGTTTTGTAATGTTTCTTTTGCACGTCATCTGGTTGCTCCATGCCAGCCTCCATACCACACCAGACAGATGGCCTCTCTGTTATACGCGTTCAAGAGGCTGGCATGGAGCAACCAGATGAGGTGTAGTGGAGACGCTATATAAGCCGTTTTGTTTGAAGCTGCCGAAAGTGGCAGAAGTTCCGCTTTATGACCTGAAGCTCTATCACTTGCTCTCTGAATATTCCAATGCGACTGAATGTGCCCCGATCGCGACAGCAGCTCAGCGGGCTCAGTCGGGTCACTTGTGGTATTTAACGGAGGCGGTGGTGCCCCTAGCACTGCGCAGCCGACAGAGCTCGCCGCCGATCAAAGCTGAGATGGCAGAACGCATCCTCAAGGCCAGAAAACTTCGAACTCGGTAAGCCCGTGTTCCCGAAGGTGACGACAGCTACCAGACTCCCGGAACTCGTGGGACCGAGCTCATGGTGCGCCTTTGAAGCTTTCTGAGTGGATTCAGATTGGATAGAGCGAGACCGAAACAAATGGGAGTTAGATCCCTCATATCGTGAGTTCGAAGAGTTCGCACGAAACGTCGAGTGTGTGAATGATCTCGCCAAAAGGGCAGTAAAGTTGATACAGGACTTCGCTGACAGAACTCACGACGAAGATCAGCTACAGCACTTGCTGCAAGCCATAGAACACCACCGCCAGAAGCATCCAAGCTTGGCGAAAATTGCGATAGTGTAAGGCGTTGAAAAGCCTTGATGTTACGAGGCATGGAAGTAGTGCTAAGGAGTGTTAATTGGATGTGTGCCACCAGGCACCAAACAATAAACTTCGATGTTTTCTTAATGCCGTTTGTTGAAAACATCCATGCCTTTCACACCGAGGTAAAAACAAAACGTAGGGTACAGCGGGATTCGAACCCCGGACCCCAAACAATTAATGCAGAGTTGTAAACGTGTTATGATCAATAAACATGTTGATTACGTTGAAATTACCGAATTCGGTGCAGTACAACTACAACGGGTTGATGCATGGTGTTAGTTTTCTGTTTTCAATGACTAGCCCAAAGAGGCTTTAACGCCAAAATATAAAAAAAAACATGTTCCCTAAAATAGCTCGAGTTCCATGGACTTTACCTTTATCTGCTTAATTTCTTTAGGGCAGGTCTTACAATTAATCAGTCAGTGGGGAACCATTTTTGCGTGCTAATTTTGAGAAGCAAAATGTTTTGTTTTTGGGGGTTGGTCTATTGCTTATCTTCCATTTGCCTGACAAGACTTTCAATAAACTAGATGTGCGGTGAAGGACGATGGCGGAGCCACTGAAAAACTGGGGCACTGTGCCCTCCCCCTTAACCCGTCCCCGACTGGGGGGCAGTTAGCTGCCCCCCCTGAGGTTTTTTTGGGATTGCGAGAGAACGAACAAACACAGAGTCACGAAACTTCGTGTACCTTTTGCTTCATCAATTTTACATCTCGTGTCAAAATTTTGACCTCAGGTCAGGTCAGTTGCCTGATCTAGGTCAGGTCAAACAGACCTATGTCCAAAAAAGTTTAGCGTCCTCTAACTTTTTCGCAAAACAAGATATCTCAATAATACTTTCAGGGATTAGTGATCGTCATAGATGCAACAAATATGCTATCTCAGATTTTTCGGAATTTTCCGGGTTATTGACTTAAGGTCAAGCCCATTTTTAAGACATATCGTCGTTTTTTCGGAAATTGACAGAATATTTCACAACATTTTTAGTGTGGAGTGAAGCAGACATCTAGTTGCCGTCATTGGGCAAAGCATCAATGATTTCCAGCCATTGACCTGAGGTCAGGTCACGAATAACTGCAGTGAGCCAAAATGTACCACCGTCAAAATCGATCATGAATTCTCAGAATGGGTAGAAAATGGCAGAACTAGCTTGCACAGACGTAAGTAATACCAGGAACCTCAAAAAGTTTGAAAAAATGGGAAAATTTGGAAATAAACAGGCTCTCACGAATAAAGCTCCGCCAATTTCGTAGATTGGTAACTAATTAATTTTTCTAAAATTTAAGCATGAAAAACCATCATAAGAATCACTAAGATCAATAAAATTTACACAGATCGTCTTTTTTCGCGAAAATAAAGGAACGCTAAAATTAGTTCCCGTCAATTTGGTACCACGCAACGAAGTAGAAGCGTGTCTTTAACCAAGTTCCGCGTCATTAACAAATCGTGTATCGGCATCCGCGGACCTTTACTTGTGCGCTGGTGCCTTTACCTATGAGTCATTAGTCACAGCCCTTGAGATTCAGGCCATTTCTCGGTCTCATGCAGTCGGCTATGAGAAAATATATATAGGGCGTAAATTGCTTACATGTTATCTAAAACTAAATAAATGAGACCAGTTTCGCAGCTCTACTCGTCACAAGCTTTCCAACGGTATGCTTATTTTTATTGTGCGACCAACCGTTCGTGAGTTAGAGGGGGGCGGCCAACTGCCCCCCCAGTCGCCAATGTTCGAAACGGACCGACGATCGTGCGCGGGTTAACAGACTTGTAAGCGATTCACGAAAATGGGAATCGATTAGATTCTGATTCATAGTCCAATAAGATGATTCTGAATCTGACTGACATTGGAAAATAGAGAATCGATCCGATTCCGATTTAAAGACCATTTTTACTGAGGTTATCGGTTCGATTCATGATCTACGACACGACAAAAGCCGTGCTTGTAGTTTAGTTTTGTCATAAACGCTAATCAATTAAATTATTCGTAAATATATATGGAACATATAAATTAACAAAATAGCTAATTCCTGGATCTTGTGTTACTTCATGGCCTGCTGTAAGTACCTAATGGGATGGTATTTTGAAATAATGACATCGTATACTGCATGGCATTTTACACATCGTCATAGAAAATTGCTCCCATATTCGATTTGCATTGAATAACAAGATAAAAAATCTCAGTATGTAAGTACATTGGTGTCTAGGGTTAATGATAAGAATAAAATTGTTCACCAGCACGTACCCACAAACAATGCGTGGTACATTTATATTTAACAAGAAGTTAAAGTCACAAATAATAATGCATTGCATAGAATATCAGCAGGAAACTGTACAGAAATTTATTAAGGTAGGCTCCAGCCATGTGGCCTCATGGTCTAAATATTAATTCAGGGTGTAGAATGTAGTTTTTTATGACGGCGATAAAGGCAACATTCCACTGGTCATTGTATCATACCTGGAATTCTCATTTTCCATTTCCATTTAGTTCTACTCTCATAGCTGATAGACCTTATGGTTATTTTTACAAATAATGATTATAAATGGTCTCATTTATAAGGTAAACAAAGCATGCATTCAAATGAATCAAGATTTGGGAATCGAGTCAAGGATTTGATTCTGATTCTGGAGCCAAACGTCGATTCTGGTTCCGATTTTAATTAACAGTTGTCTAAAAGGGAGTCAATTCTGATTCTGATTCACAAAAAGTAAGTGAATCGGGATCAGTTCTGATTCGATTTTGAATTGCTTACAAGCCTACCTTTTAAAAACCAAAATGTCACGGTGATGATATGAATTTGGCCAGAAAGAAAGGATTAAAAACGGCGTACGTCTCCCCCCGCTTTAACTTGAATCCGGATGTTCCACTGCCGATGTGCGAAGGACCGGCAGGCTTGTGTTTGAAGTGGATTTTTTCGATATGGGAAAAAACCTCTGGCGCGACAGATTTCGCAGCTCCTCGAATGTCTTTTTACCCTCGACAGTGAACACGTCAATGTTTACGAAACAAAACCTTGAGCCTGCGAATGCTTGCGTAGCTCCGCGTGTAATGGATTCAGCACATTGGGGTCGAGCTGTGATTGGACACTGTCCGTCGACACCGCCTCCGAATTGTTCGCAGCGCCCGTCGAGTGGACCAGGCGGCCTGGGACGTCTCGAGCTCGGACGTTCCAGATCGTTTTCAATCCAATCGTCCGGCGGTCTGGGGGCCGGAGTCCGCGATAGCCGGTGCCGACAAACCGTTCGGCGGCCAGCATCTGAATCGCCGTCAACAGCGCGGCAACTTTCGCAGTCCGGTCCAGTCGGACGGAACGAAATCAGCCCCCTCGAAGTTTGATCGAAAACGGAGGACAACCTGGCGGACAATGCAATCAGCCAACAAACTTCGGAACGCCCGCTCAACTGGGCAAGAATCGGAGGAATATTTCTCGGGATTCGTGGCCCGTGAGTCGACACGTGCCGACTGCCAGCACTCGGCGCTTCGCGGACACCCTAACGGGCTTCGCTAATGGTTAATCACTAGCGGCTCATTAAGGAAAGAACGGAAAGGGGAGCGCTCACGGCACGTAACGACCAGAACAACGTGCATATGAAAAGCGCTGGGGCTGGACATTAGTCAAAAGCGATATGGACGTTTCCTGTGGCAATAATGAGCAGGCTGTTGCAATGTTTGCGGGGCGGTCCATAGACAATGCTACTGCTGGCGTTATTGCATTGACTTCAGACATAATCGTCGTCGACGTCAGCACTCCAGCGATAAGGCTATGCAAGCTTACATAAAGAGTACACATGAACGTTAGCTCAAAGTTTCCCAGAGGTCTCCGCAGTACGTCTGAGCATGACGACGACGGGACGGTAATTTCCGCGTCATGTTTCTGGCAAAAATTGAAGTAGACGATATTTTTGCACCTTTTCTCAGGAACATAACATTGTTTTAACTAAGATTCACTAAAGCATTGGTTTCCTTAGTTTTAGCGCTTTCCTTCGTTTCCTGGGACAACAACGGCCCTAGGGAACAAATGTGATTCAATCCATGAAAGGCGAAACATTTCTTTTAGTTTTAAAAGTGCACAACGTACTTCTTTGCACACCAGAATCTCTTGGAAATTGAATACGGGGAGCACATCCCAATGAACAAATAGTTTTTTTTCCTGGTTTAAAACTGTGTTTACTAGGGGAGGCGGGGGAATGCTGGTCTCTTGCCTCCTGAGCAGAGTGTAAACAAAGGAAGCTCAGCAAACTTTCTTTTCCGTTGAAGATCACGTCGAAGGACAGAAAAGGTCAGCTACTGGATTGAACCGGTTTTCCGTAATTATAACGCATAATTCATTTTTGAGTGTGTTGTTACAAAAAATACCATATTTTCCGATGCCTGTATGTCTCAGGAAAACCTGAAAACCATATCCAGTATGTCGTCACCAACACTGTAATATGTGGAATGAAGAACAAGAAAAAATTTTAGCGCCAATATGGCCGCTGCGAATTGGTATGATTGTTTAATGGCATTAGAGCCATCGGGGTAACGCCGTTCACTTTGACGAGGCTATCCCGCAAGGCAGGCCTCTATGGTCATGGGTGGCCGGTCGGCCTTCACCTCATTTTGACCCAAAATGACAGGATATGTACTAAAAAACACTTCCACTGCGCCTCTGAGATAAAAAATAAGTCCAGCCACCTACAGAGGGCCAAGCTATCGAGGGCCTTGAGTCCAACAGGTAAAAAACAAGTTTGCCAATCCAAAAAAGCAGAGGTATACGTCTGCTTTTACCTCTTACCTCCAAGATGCTTCCAAATACGGTTTATAAGCAGGGCCTATTTTAACATGTTAACTGGGGGGGCAAATGCCCTCCCAGTCGGGCACTTTGCCCCCCCAGTCAAGATCCTTTGCCCATGCAAGGAAAAAAAAGCCAGGTGTACTAGCGTACCCAGGAAGGTATTCCATAAAGCGCTGCGCTCGCAAAGCAGCATCTTATCAACGAAGGATGTGTTGAATCACTGAGTAATGTGGGAGCACACTTAGAAGCATCACTTCATAATACGTATTGCAGGCACACCTAGTGACCGCTGGTGAGCGTGTTTCGTAATTAGTACGCCGGCACCCGATGCCGCGATTGTCTGGTGGGCGGCCACGGCGTTTCATTGCATGGTAAGCACGTTAAAAATGATGATAACCATCTTTGACGTGTTCAAGCGCAAGAAAACTGAACGGCGAGCTGGTGCGCAGGGCGGTTTCGCTATGGTGAGATAAGGTTTATATGAATGCGGTAACAGTCCAGCAGTGCTGTAGTCATCACCAATGATCCTGATCCGAAAACCCTGCTAAAATCCCAGTACCTGATTGGTAGAACTTCATTGAACTAGGCGGTTAAACCCGAGTTTTACGCGAGGAAAACAGAAAATTAATCAGTCATATATTAAAACCGTCAATCTTGCTGCTCCTAGTGCATGGGTTTGAGCATCCCATGAGAATGCTTCATCTGCTTAACGAACATGGCATGGCCCAGACTGCAGATAATGACGAATATTGATGATATCTCACTGAGGCGGGCCTAAGGCGAATATTTCAATCTGAGGTGACTTTTTTATTTTGGGGCCGATAACCTGGAAATGGAGAAGTTTGTTCTGCCTGTGTTAGGACAGCTTTTACACTTCTGCGCAGTGTTGAAAAACATATGGCCAAAATTCGGTGAGAAAATGTATTTTGGGGATAGATTAGATTAACAGAAACTATCCCGGACAGGCAACCTTCTGTCTCATTTAGGGAAGAATCGAAGCTGCCGCAACATCTTGCCAATATTCTGCCCATCGTTTGCAGACTGTGACTTATATATTTGAAGCACCACGCCTTGCCATGCCACGGCAACCCACGGTGCCGGTCTGGCAATTTCCCGCGCGTTTTTAGACGTCAGGATATTTAAGGACCACCTGCGTCAATGCAGAAAGTACCTTTTATAACGGAAGTCTGTGCCACTATGGCTGCACCACGAGAAAAAAGCCGAATTTTGGTTGACCGGTGCTCAGAACTGCCTTCGCGGGGAGAAGTGCTGCAGCAATATTTTCAGTCCCACCGTGTGGATAAGCTTACCCAGAGGTAGGTCAAAACACAGATCGTCCGCGAAATGATGAAGGTGTGGAACAAAGCCCGTATTCTCACTGCACCGGAGCGGAACGTGATAAAGAAGCTCAACAGGAAGCTTGACCAGTACCAAAGGCAAATTCTGGAGGTTCAGCCCGGAAATTGACAAGAAGAATGGATTTAGGGACAACCTTAACAATGTTTTTGACCCTTGTCGGCACCATTAAGATCATCAAAACCAAGAGGATAAAAACATTCTCTAGGCCCAAAGGGATCCAGGTCGCCGAGGCGTCATGGTGGTATTCGATAAGTTCCCTTCTGAGAAGGAGGAGCGAGCTCTTCAACGACAACAGTAGGCCGAAGCTTTAAAGGGCCCGCTGTTAGATTAAACAGCAGACCGAGCATGAGGCAACTGCCCAGCTGGAATACTCGCCTACCGATAACACATAATTGACAGATCAGGATGACCCGCAGCCCTTGGCCATGCCTTCGAAGCGGCCCTGCAGGAGAGCCAAGAACATCGTCACTCCTGGTCAGGCAGCAGCCCTCGATCGGACTAAGCTCAATGATCGCTCTGCAATTCATTTCCTATCGGCGACGGCTTCGGTCCTCGGCCACGACTCCTCTGAACTGGCGATCACAGAAGCTCGGGCAGGCGCGCACGTAGATCGCAGAGGAAAGCCATTGCGGACGAAATCTAGCATTCTTTCTCCGCGTCACCCAACCTGGTGGTCCACTGGGACGGCAAACTGTTACTGACGATGGAAAGGAAAAGGTGGATCGACTATGTCATTGTAACCGGTCCAAGAAGTGCCGCCAAGCTCTTCGGTGTTTGGAAGTTGCAAGTAGAGCCGGAGCAACGCCAGCCGACGTTGTCGCGCTTTGTCTGGAAGACTGGGAGGTTTCGGACAACGTCGTCGGCATGAGTTTCGACACCACCTCCAGCAATACTGGACAAGTTGTGGGAGCAAACACGCTTCTTCAGCAGAAGCTTGAGTGACGGCCTTTTCACTTTGCTTGTCGTCATCATATCGTCGAACTGGAGGCAGAGGCGGCTTTCTCCACGCGCTTCGGTCCGTCCTCGGGACCGCGATCTCCTTGTTCAAGAGCTTCAAGAAGAGATGGGGACTCATTGATTGAAACAAGTTTGAACCTATGGTGTATGAAGACCTGGAGCCAGCATTGGCCGAGACTATGTTGTATGAGTTTTTCTCTTCCAATGATCGTTTCGTCGCCTTCTGCCGTGAGAAGCTCGCCGAAATCCAGCCTAGCGATGATCATCGTTGGTTCTTTGAGGTCTCGATTATGCCCTTTGGTCAAGAGCCTCCACGGCGAATCAAGTTCCCCAGCCGGGTGCTCTCCAACGTGCCAGATAGACGGTTCCATCGCGCCAGATGGATGGGGCGCATAATCTGCGGGATCAAGATCTTCTGGCTTTGCCATCAGTTCTCCGTGACTCTCAGTGAATTGGGAGGACTCAAGCGCTTCGTCTCTTTCATGGTTGTTTTGTACGTCAGTGCATGGTTCTGTTCTTCATCGGCGGTCAGCGCTTCCGTGCGCGACCTGGCCGTTCTGCCAAGCCTGATGTGAATGCTGAAATTTCGAAGGGGATCTCCAAGGAGTTTGCCGATCACCTATTATCTATTATGACATTATAGTCGACATATGATTTATTATAACAGTCACCTATTATGGTGCCCCAGCGAAGAACTGGCTGGTGTGTCGTTCTTCGACGAGGGCGTGCCGTGTGAGATGAAGACGAGGATGATCGCGGCACTCCAGGAACAGGGATCGGAGAGTCCTCCCAGCGAGCGCACGTGGATCTCGCAGAAAAGGAGGTTCTCGTCCCAGGAAGATCATCGTCGACTTCATTACCGCTAAGTCGATGGGCAACCTGAAAGCCTACGGCATCAACATGGACTTCCTTGCCGCAGATCCCGCTGATTGGGAGACAGCACCTGGCTTCACGAACGCTAAGGAAGTCCTGTGCGGGATCGCGATAGTTAGCGACTTCGCCGAACGAGCTGTGGCTCTTATCCAAGTATACAACAAGGTAATGACGAAGGATGAAAGGCAAAAGCAGTACCTGCTGCAAGTCGTCGAAAACAACAAACAAAAAAAAATTTAATTTTTTTTTTTTTTTTAAAAAAAAAAAAAAAAAAATTAAAAAAAAAAAAAAAAAAAAAATTTTTTTTTAAAAATATTTTTTTTTTTTTTTTTTTTTTTTTTTTTTTTTTTTTTTTTTTTTTTTTTTTTTTTTTTTTTTTTTTTTTTTTTTTTTTTTTTTTTTTT
Source organism: Capitulum mitella (assembly GCA_030062745.1). Lineage (NCBI taxonomy): Eukaryota > Metazoa > Arthropoda > Thecostraca > Pollicipedomorpha > Pollicipedidae > Capitulum > Capitulum mitella. The sequence goes on along the minus strand of CP099841.1, from coordinate 20,850,894 downwards.
TTTTTTAAAAAATAAAAAAATTTTTTTTATTTTTTTATTTTTTTTTTTTTTTTTTTTTTATATTTTTTTTTTTTTTTTTTTTTTTTTTTTTTTTTTTATTTTTTTTAAAAAAAAAATTTAATTTTTTTTTTTTTTTTTTTTTTTTTTTAATTTTTTTTTTTTATTTAGAATAAATTTTTTGGTGTTTTCTCCAATATTATTTGGGAGCCTTCTTTTTGGGTTTTTTAGTTTAAGTGAATATATAATTTTTTTTTTTTTGTTGTTATATAGGAAGCACTGTAAATATTTATTTCCAATCACTGGCCTCCATTTTATTTACTCCAGGATGTTAGGATGACAGAAAATGATTCAGAGAAGAACTTTGTGGGAAGAGTTTATCAGGTACTGTGAAACTGAACATCAAATGTGGGTCAAGGAGCACATGTCCCCTTCCCATTTTGGTGCATTTGTTTCCAGTAATATGATTTTTTGCTATGCCTCAGGTGAAAGGGTTTCTCTTGTTTTACATTTTGCCTTAGTTTTGAAAAAGTGAATCTGTGTTTGAGCATTTACAGCTTTCTGCTTGCAGTCATGCTAACAGTTAAATTTGCATTGCCATTTAGACCTTGTGCTTAAAACAGAATGCTCCATATATTGATAATGAAATAGGTAAAGAGGTTTTGAGAAGATTGTGGGTTAAGAAAATCAGGAATTTTAGGAAATTTATGTAGGCACTGTGTATTAAGTTTTGAATGGCTTTGTACAATAGTGATATGATGCTGCATCTGCCATGTACCATCAGAATGATGCAGAAACTCTGGACAGAGAAGCTGTGGCAGCAATCCAGAACCAAATCAGTGATGGAGCAAAATACCTCATGGTAAGGGTACTTTTTTCTAGTGAGATAATAAGCGGGTCACATGTCATGTTATCAGTTTTGAAGTATTACTCTTTAGTCAATGTAGTCACAAAACACTTCAGGGTATGGTGGCAGTTCATTAATGTTAAATGTCTACTTTCATGGTGTGAAAACAGACATTTCAATCATGCATGAGGTAAATATGAAGTTCACATTTACCTCAAGATTACATGGGCCTGGATATAAACACTGCAACTGTGTGTATATATATATATATATATATATATATATATATATATATGTCACTGTATGCATATTTGAGTAAGATAATCTATCACAGAGCAATAGGTGAGAGTCTGTATGTGTGGTGCATAACATTTGTGATCAGGCCATGACTGCAGGTAGTCCAGGCTTGTCCAAATCTTCTTTTATGGGATCAGTTGCTGCCATGGTCAGGTGCTTAAAAACATATCAATACATTTGGATGTTTGTGAGAATATATTGCACTGGTGTTAGTACATTTACTGTACTAACTGTAGTACATTTATTTTAAATGCACATGCTTTGTACATTTACTTTTGGTGCAGATGCTCATTCATTTCTCTCTGATTTCAGCCCAGTTTTTACTCAACCATTGAACCTGAGGTGATGGCATTGGTGAAGCTTCTGATATGGCATGTAAGCAATGCCTCCTGTTAGGCACTTATATAACTCTGTTGTTAGCCAGCAGTTGAACTGCCTTTTGTGTCAGTCAAAAGCCATAGAAACATTTCATGTCTAACAACTGTCATTGTAATCAGGGTAGGTCATCTTCAAAATATAACATCATACACATGATGCTTGTTGTCTTGCATGCTGTGTGCCATAGTCAAAATCATTGCTGGTCTCTGTATACATTCTTTGTACTGTTATGCCATTGACATCTGATAGCCATCTTTGTGCCACATCAGGTGACCTTTACTGTTCTGCATTTCTGTCACAGTACAAATGGATATCCTGGTTTGGTTATTAAGCAGCTGATATACCATCACCAGAATGTGTGTTGGAGTAAAACATCTTTTGAGTCTGCTTGTTGGGGTAAAACATCTCTGGAGTCTACTTGTTGGGGTAAAACATCTCTGGAGTTTACTTGGAGTAAAAAGTCCCTGGTAGTGAGAGGGACCACGATTCTGGACGATTCCAGGTTATGTATAGGGAGGATAAATTACACTGATAAAATTTCTCAACTGAAAAAGGGGTTATACATTGGTCTCATAGGTATCTTACAGTATATGTTAAGGTGCACCTTGTCTAGACTGAGGATCTCTCCCATTTCATATATTTAGTGACAGTACTGTCAAAGCCTGAGATAGCTCTTGTTAAGTCTGTTGAGGCAGCTGTGTTTAGCTTATCTGGGGAAAGAAAAAAGACAAAGTGAGCTCTGCTCAAAAGTAAGTATAAATGTGGGGGACTCCAAGTTTCAGAGCAGACAAGCTTTCAGGTAGCATGCTAAGCAGACAGTTTAAAGGTATCTTTGGCAAAAAAGCATCATGATCTGAGCATATGCTCTATGTGAAAGGCTGTAATGGTAGCATGCCTGTCATTATGTTAGTACAGTATTAAAACATCTGAATACAGTATCAAAATATGAGCATCTTTTAATGCATGTTTTCACTAGAGATTATCAACAGAAATATCAGTGGCATATTTTGGAGAGAAGTGCTACAGCCATGTTCCGACATTGATGAGCCAGTGCTGCAGCCAGTGGCTGTAGACAAAATTCTTAGCCAGCTATGGTGGCTGAATAAGCAAATTAATCTAGAAAACATGAGTGTTTTTCAACTCGAGGCACTTATTGCAAAGGTCCTCATCCATTTTGCTAGTGTTTATGTCATGCAGCACAGGATGTTGCTTGCAAGAAACGAAATTGCCGTGGCTGTGGCATGATGGATAAGGAGCCGGACAACAGATCCGATGCGTGGCAGGCACTGGGTTTGAGTCCCAGAACGAGCACCTTTATTTGGCCGGAGACCGGAAGGGTCAGCTAGGCACGGGTCGGCGGTGTCGTGGAGTTGTACGGCACGATAGAGGTCCTCCAGCGCATCTGGCTCGGCGCCTGGGGCAAAATTGTTCCGTCGGCTTAGCATGAACTCTGATCCCAACGCCACCCACTTCGACGCACTGGGGCTAAATTTATGAAAAATAAACAAATGAAATAAAAAATCCGTTAAATGCAGTTTGCATCCGCGCACGGCATTAGCGTTAATGAGGTCGACTCCAAGACATGGGAAATGTACAGTAATGGCGCAGAGACCGACGCAATTCAGTAACGAGTCTCCCGAGTTGCCAGAATTGCAGTCAGCTGAAGGTGCATTTAGATGGGCATATCGCAAACTGCCGACGATATCCTGCCCACAAGAAAAAAGCAAACCAAATTGGCTGACAGAGCTTATGTTGCCGAACAACATATATTTCTCTTCAGTTTATCAAAGTTTGTATGGAACAGCTGATGACATTCCTCTATGTTGGATGCAATTTGGGAATTTTGCACGGGATCCTTCCTACAAATAGGCGTCTGCAGCTTTTCGGAACATCGCAGTTTGATAAGTGCCAGTTTAGTCCCTTTGTACCAGAGAGTGATTCATCTGTTTGGTCACGCAGCTAAACTCAGAGGTTCTTGCACGAACCGAGTCGTGTTTACCAAACCGCGTACTTTGGCAAAACCATTAAATGTATGCAAATGAAGTGGAGGCATGGAAAAGCAGTCGATAGAGCTGTTAACGATGCTATCAAAGAAATACATTTCACGCTGCATAATACGCTCAGTGTATTCAAACAACCTGGGGTTTGCCGACTGACTAGTCACGTACAAGGTGAATAAGTACGTCATTGTGGTTAGGGGAAGCAGAGCCAAGCGCGACGCCCTATGGACATCTGTTATTCAGGCACTGAGCTAGACATAGAAAGACGAGGTGGCGCTCCAGTCGGCGCCGGCTCGGTCGTTGTTCGCGCCGGCGGGCAGGCCGGGGTTCCCCGTGGCCGTCTCAACAGGCCACCCACAGGCGGTCAGCGCCTGACACGTCAGAGGCACAACCATTTGTTTCCAGTGCTTGTAAACTTGCCGGCGGTGCGTAACCGTGCATCCACCTGAGAAGCATCTGCGGTGGACCGGCTTTTTGTTATCGACGGCTACATTGCTGACGTCGTGCCTGCCACACTGCGTGATATGTTAGGCGGAAAACCGTGCCGGAAACGTGGTATTTGACTCGTGGGCCACTGGTCTCTGCGTTCGGTAAGTCGACTGACCTGCGCCATAGTACACGCTGCGCCGCTCGGAGCGCACGTTCGGCCATCGCCTGCTGGGCCTGTCGTACGTGGGTCTGACGCCGCGCAAGTCTGCCCTGTTCGCCCTGCTGACGGTCGGCGCCGGCTGGCTGCGGCAGCGGCTCGCCGACCTGCTCACCCTGGCGGTGACACGTCGGGACGTCCGAGAGAAGGTGAGAAGCCTGCTCACCTTGCCGGTGGCACTCCGTGGTGTCCGAGAGAAAGACTTGCTGACCCTGGTGGGGACGCTGTAAGATTTCCGGGAGGTGAGAGGCCTGCAGGCTGACCCTGGTGGGGGCACCTCAGGGTGCCCGGGAGAAGGTGAGAGACCTGCTGACTGTGGCGGTGACATTCCGTAATACCCGGCAGAAGGCGAGAGATATGCTCACCCTGGCCACTCCTGGTGTCCTCGGGATGTATTGTCCTGAGGAACGCGAGGACTCAGAAGTTGTGAGACCGCCTCCTGGATGGTCACAATGGCTGGCACTGTGTCAGGAGGAAAGTGAGGGTGTCGTCACCACCTCAGACATCTCTTAAGGATGCTGGAAAATGGTGCCATGGGTTTTTGAACTTGCCCGCATGCTGCCTTTATGCATTTATTGCGTGTCGTGCTTTCATAAAGCATCATATGGCCTGTGGTGTTGAGCTCAGATATCGTCGACCCAGACGTGATGAACGTCTGAGCGACGGGGCTGTATGAGAACAGCTGGGAGGTGTGTGAGCTCCGCTCTTTTTGGCTTTAATGGCCTTAGACGCACCATCCACAAGCGTGACGATTTCACTTGCTACCGTGTCTACTGTGCCACCCCTGTGCGGAACTGGTGGATCACTCGATCGCAATTGGCATGGTGCGTTTTTCGATACATCCAGTTCACCGTCCGAGCTCAGTTCACTCCTCTTCTCTCTGCGGGTGTACAGCTGCTGCGGGCGGAGAATTAGCGCGGTTCACTGCCCTCAGTTCACCACTGCCCTCTGTGTCCGTGTACAGCTGCTGCGGGCGGCGAACGAGCTCAGTTAACCGGTGCCCTCTGTGTCCATGTACAGCTGCTGCGGGCGGCGGACGAGCTCAGTTCACCGCTGCCCTCTGTGTCCGTGTACAGCTGCTGCGGGCGGCGGAGGAGCTCAGTTCACCGCTGCCTTCTGTGTCCGTGTACAGCTGCTGCGGGGGGGGGGAGCTTAGTTAACCGGTTTTGTACACTGCTGCGGGCGGCGGAGGAGTTCAGTTAACCGCTGCCCTTTGTGTCCGTGTACAGCTGCTGCGGGCGGCGGACGAGCTCAGTTCACCGCTGCCCTCTGTGTCCGTGTACAGCTGCTGCGGGCGGCGGACGAGCTCAGTTCACCGCTGCCTTCTGTGTCCTTGTACAGCTGCTGCGGGCGGCGGAGGAGCTCAGTTAACCGGTGCCCTCTGTGTCCATGTACAGCTGCTGCGGGCGGCGGACGAGCTCAGTTCACCGCTGCCCTCTGTGTCCGTGTACAGCTGCTGCGGGCGGCGGACGAGCTCAGTTCACCGCTGCCTTCTGTGTCCGTGTACAGCTGCTGCGGGCGGCGGAGGAGCTCAGTTAACCGGTGCCCTCTGTGTCCATGTACAGCTGCTGCGGGCGGCGGAGGAGCTCAGTTCACCGCTGCCCTTTGTGTCCGTGTACAGCTGCTGCGGGCGGCGGAGGAGCTCAGTTAACCGGTGCCCTCTGTGTCCGTGTACAGCTGCTGCGGGCGGCGGACGAGCTCAGTTCACCGCTGCCCTCTGTGTCCGTGTACAGCTGTTGCGGGCGGCGGACGAGCTCAGTTCACCGCTGCCTTCTGTGTCCTTGTACAGCTGCTGCGGGCGGCGGACGGCGCGGAGCTGCTGGTCCGGCTGGCAGCACTGCTCAACACGTTACTGTTCCTGCGCAGCGGCCAGTTCGCCACGCTGCCGGAGCGGCTGCTGTCTCTTGAGAAGCGGCGCGCCGCCGCCGACCAGGTCTCGGAGACCAACTACACCTACCTGACCCGCGAACACCTGTGGCGCGGCCTGTCGGTGAGTCGGCGCAGCCTGCCGGGGATCGGGGACCGCACTCTCCGGCCAGCTGAGGTGTGTCGTGCCAGCCGACCGAGCAGAATTCCTTTGGCAGCTTTTTGTTCCGTGCAGTGAAATCTGGTGTACCCTACCTAGCATGGTGTGGCAATACCACGGGTTTCGTCACGTTTCAGGGAACATTTGTTCGAGTCCTAGGGTCGAAATGTTTTCCTGTGCGGGAAACCTTACTACATTCATTTTCTTAAACATGGCGGTCACGGCTTCGTGCGCGGGCATGCTATGGCGGTACGTCGTGCGGGAGTGTGTGCAGAGCGCTGTTCATTTGCATGTTTGCAAAGCAAGTGAGCTATGCAAACACACAGAGCCTCCCTTCTCACCTTGCATCTGCAATGAATACTGACGACGGATCACGTGAGGCCTTTGTACACATTGTTGTAACTTGGCGCGGTGCCAGCTGCAGTGAACATGTCCCGTCCAGAGACGAGAGGTTTTCTTCTGAAAGACCCGGCTTGCTTGGGTCCATGTCCCGTTGTGAGATGAGCTACGCGCCGTTCCTGCCGTGGCGCTGTTCTGGCGGCGCCTGACCGGCCCCGTGCCTGGGCCGCAGGAGCTGCTGCTCTGCGTGCTGCCGCTGATCGACTTCCGGCAGCTGCGGACGGCGGCGCTGCGCCTGCTGCCGGGCTCTGGCCGGTCGGAGGCCGCCGCCGCCGCCGCGGGCGCCGCCCCGCTGCTGACGGCCGGCTCGCGGTGCGCCTGGTGCGGCGAGCCGCCGGTGCTGCCCCACCTGCTGCGGTGCTGCCACCTGGGCTGCTACTACTGCCTGCAGGCGGCTGCCGGCCCGGACCAGCTGCGCTGCGCCGCCTGCGGCCGGGACTCGCCCCGGGACCAGCTGCGGCCCGTGCCGGTCGTGCGGGGTGGCGGCGAGCGCTAACGGGGCCGCCACCACCCCTGGGCGGCCTCACGCAGGCCTGACGGCCGGCCGGGCGCCGGTGTCACCTGTCTGTCTGGGAGACTGAATAGTTCTGGAGAGGAGGACCTTTCTAGAGGAGGAGAGGAGAGGAGAGGAGGACCAGACTTTTGTACTGTGATATTATGGAAGGGGCAGAAACATCAGGGAGTTCGCGTTGCATCAGGTTCCAATTTATGTGAATCCGTGCCGCTTGTTAAAAATGCAGCATTCTGCTGTGTGGAGATTTTACCACGGATTGGGGATATGAACTATAGAAGACGGTTGGCGTTAAATGATCGTAATGTCTGATGTGGCACGATGCATGGTTGTGCTCTGATGTTTTACGGTATTATCACGCTGTGGCCGAAATAGCACTGATTTTGGGCGATATGTTGTCTCATGGTGCGTCATGCGACCTAGTCTTGGGAACGTTCCGAATATTGAACAAACAACCAGTGAACAGAACTTGTCGATCACCCTTACCATGCTCGCGTTTACGAGACGTTTGGTCGGACCAGTGTGGTGGCAAAGGAACGAACAACATACAGGCCAGTACACACAGGATAAATACCGGCCGTGTGGCTGGGAATGTTCCAGAACCTGAATGACCCTATTTCCTTACGTGGATTGGCTTCAGTGCGACCCATTGGCCCAGGGAATGTATTAAAAAAATAACTTCGGAAGATCCTGCGCTTGCGTTTAGTCGCGCACATTATATCTATGAAATGTATTTAGTGTTTCTGTGGATACCCGGTCTGAATTTCCGCCGCGTTACGACCTCGCCGGCGCGGTATTGGCTCCGCTAACCCTGGATATCAATCAGTGGCCGGCTCCGGGCCGATATTGGCAAACGATGCCGGGATTCGCCCTGAATCCGTCTCATTCCCCGGTCTCCGAACTGATCTCGGCTGCCGTTCCTTTCATTACATGTGTGGCGTTTTCTGCTCGGGACTGCGTCTGATATCCAGGAGCCGCCAGAGGACTGGTTCCTGGAAGCGGGTATCCGGCGCGCGCTTTCGCGGTATCTGGCACCACGTGACACACGAGGATACGCACCAAGCAAGGGCCAGCGGCCGACCGTGTCTAGGGATCCACCAGCCGTGCAAAGGGATCCTAGTCGGCGGCCAGCGGTGCAGAGGGATCTACCACTCTGCGGCCAGCTGTCTGGAGAGATCCACCAGTCGGCGGCCAGCCGTGCGAAGGGATCCACCGGTCGGTGGCCAGTGGTGCAGAGGGATCTACCAGTCGGCGGCCAGCTGTGGAGAGGGATCTACCACTCTGCGGCCAGCTGCGCAGAGGGATCCACCAGTCGACGGCCGGCTGTGCAGAGGGATCTGCCAGTGAGCGGGCGGACGCTGGTGAGCCGGTGGTAAACATCCCGCTCGAAGAATTTAATTAAAGGCTTCAGGTAACGCTGCGTACATTATTGCACTGGTCGCTCGAAACAGCCTGTTACGAGTTTTCGTTCGGACACGCTGCAAACTCGAATTTCGAGGACCCCGCCACCACGCTGGGGTGGCCTCAGCGGCACGTTCAGTCAATTTGCACCTCTCCTGGGGTGGTAGTGTGTGGCAGTTCGGCTCGGTGCTGTGGGAGCGCGGCGCGCGGTGCGGAAGCGCGCTGTTGGCCGATGCAACCCGACTTTAAGTAGAAGGATCCTCTGGGAGCAGCCTTTGACATGGAATATCCACCGCCGGCGAAAGCTTCCTATTCCGCAGCGTCGGACGGACGACTGCTTAAGGTGGCAGTTAAACCGTGCATTGAATAGACATCTTCCGAGCATTAGCGCAGATTTGTATGCGAGAAGGACGACCAAGTGGCTGTGGGGTCTACAATCCAGCCGTTCCAGGAATGTCAACAAAGGGACGTCGTGCACAGACCCCAATCCGATCTTCACAAACGATGAACATCGATATCTGAACCCCAGAAAGGCCTTCACATAAACGGATAAACGAGCATAAGGACGCCGCTGCACAAACATGTTTTCTTCCAGATCCAAGGACATTTCTATGTCCGCCGAAAAACATCGCCTGACACATTTTGAACTGTTCCTGAAACTTAACGCTCTTTCGAGAATTCATTTATTAGTCCAGGAATGATTGACCATCTTCTTGGTGAGTTTGTGAATCGTGTACGTCCATGATTGTACAACCGCTGGACCGCATCACATGGGCTACGACATACCCAGCATGCACAGCACTTCACGTAGGAGCCTACAGTCACTCGATCACACTTACAAAACAGCCTGGCACGCCCAGCCGCCGCGCCACCCTGACACGCTCGCTGAGAACACAGTCGACTGTGTATAAAATCACGCTCCGGAGGAGGCGGCTGGGGCGGCCCACGGGGCTCTGACCCCTCCTCCTGCGGGCAGAAGAAACGCTACGGCCCCGCAGCGCTCGGACTCGGGTCAGGGACACGATAACCGCCCGCGGCGCGCGCACGGCGGCTAACGGAGCGTCGGCGGCGCCGTGTCGGGACGGCTTCTGGCGCGGGTCGGCGGGCAGGGAGGGCTGCAGGCGGGCCGGACCGCGCGGCCTCCTCACACGGGCGCAGCGGCAGCCAGCGCGCCTGATGGACTGTCGGGGGCCAATGAGCGGGGTGTATTGCTGTATTGTCGTCAGCGGAGAGGAAGCCGGCCGACCGGTGCGGGAGCCGCAGAGGACGCGGGCCCGTGACCAGCGACTCTGTCCCGGCACAGGAGCGGACCCACCGGTGCGGGAGCCGCAGAGGACGCGGGCCCGTGACCAGCGACTCTGTCCCGGCACAGGAGCGGACCCACCGGTGCGGGAGCCGCAGAGGACGCGGGCCCGAGCGACCCTGTCCCCGCACCGGAGGGACCACGTGCGGGAGCCGCAGGGGCCCGTGACCAGCGACCCTGTCCCGGCACAGGAGCGGACCCACCGGTGCGGAAGCCGCAGAGGACGCGGGCCCGTGACCAGCGACCCTGTCCGTGACCAGCGACTCTGTCCCGGCGCAGGAGCGGACCCACCGGTGCGGAAGCCGCAGAGGACGCGGGCCCGTGACCAGCGACTCTGTCCCGGCACAGGAGCGGACCCACCGGTGCGGGAGCCGCAGAGGACGCGGGCCCCGGCACAGGAGCGGACCCACCGATGCGGGAGCCGCAGAGGACGCGGGCCCGTGACCAGCGACCCTGTCCGTGACCAGCGACTCTGTCCCGGCGCAGGAGCGGACCCACCGGTGCGGGAGTCGCAGAGGACGCGGGCTCGTGACCAGCGACTCTGTCCCGGCGCAGGAGCGGACCGGACCGGACGGCGGAGACGTCCAACATGAGCCGGCGGCAGGAGAGGGCAACCACTGAGAAATGGCGGGACCGAGGCCGACCGGAGGAGGACAGACTGGCGAGATCGCCAAAACAGACCCGGCGCTGCACCAGGGCAACGAGGACCGGTGAAGGTCATCTTTGGCGTGGTTTGCGGCGACAGCTAAAGCTAGTTTTAGCAGGGCAGCCGATGACCCATTTTTTCCAACAACACTCTATAGAGGCCAAGAACGAGGGAGGGAGAGGGGGGAAGACACCGATCAGAGAACAAGCAGCGCGCAGTCGGACTATGGCACTGGAGATCGCAGCAATGACGTAAAACACACCCAGTAAGTTCAACGAAGTTGGCAACGGAAAACTTCTATCAAAATCTTGAGCACTGTCCTAAGCGCGAAACAAAGCTCGTTCAACACGATATCGCTGAAGTCTCGACGGCGGTCAAAACAGTGGGACAAGTTCGATCTCTGTAATAGTTGGCCGAAAGCAGTCGATTTTATAGGTATTCCAAACTGGCGGGAGGACGTGCGTCCACCGACGACATAACACACTGATATGGCCTTCAGCATATGTAGGAATCGATATGGCACATCAGGCTGGGCATCAACATCGCAAGGTTCACAACAGGCGCCTGCGGCAGTGTACGAACGCCATTGAAAGTAAATAATTACAACAGGCTACCCCCTCGACACGACCGCTAAAAACATCATCCGCGTGCATCATTAAAAAAAAAAATCAGAAACAGGTCGCCGCCGGCCGTCTGCCGGCTGCAGCCAGCGGCGGCCAACACCTGCCGACACGGGCCGAGTATAAAAACACCGCCGGAGGGCGGCCGAGCGGCGCGCCGGCCGCTCGGCCGGGCTTGGACCGCTGATATGGGAGCCGCCCGGACTGGCTACGGTCCGGCCACCGCCTCCAGCCGGCTGTAGCGCTTCCGCCAGACGGCCACCGGGTCCCGGTACAGGACCGGGTCGAGCCGGGCCGCCGAGCGCAGCAGCGGCATGTAGCCGAACACGGCCGCGAACGTGTTCAGGCACGAGTGCCGCTGCATGAAGTGCTCCTGGTCGCTCCAGGGCGGCCTGCGGACGAAATGGTGCCCGGTCAGCGGCGAGGCGGCGCTCAGTCTGAGGCGAGGCGGGGAGAAAGCCACGAGAGCACAGGACAAACGGCCAAGGGCAGTGATAACCCCACAGCCTACAATTAGGAAGTGGAGAAAGTTCATCATCGACAACAGGAACGCTGCTGACCTACAGACCGATAGGGGGAGGGGGCAGTCATTGGGACCAGACAGTCCTAAAACTGGTGTCAGGGAACGACAAATCCAATCAAATTCAGTCAAAAGTGACCAATAGATCTTCCACCAACATGGCATGTCATTTGGGTATTAAAGTGGTGTCCGGGATTCACATGCTCACTTGATTAAGAACGTCTTTTATCGGAATGTCAAGTGGTAAGAATGAATAGCCCATGACCGTACGCAATCTGCGGGAAAGGGATCATGTGGCGATTTAAAATTCTCATTTTGACACTAGACAATTTTACGCGACAATTACTTTCAAATGGCGATTCACACACGTTTCGGCAACTTGAAGAATAAATGCTCCAGCGGATAACACCCAGATATCAATCACACGGTTTCCACAAATCCACTGCCTTAAAGGAGTCTGAAACAGCAACAATACAAGTGGATGTTTGCGCCGAAGAGTTCAAAATAACTTTCACAATAGCCTCCACTATGCGGTCCCATTCCCCTCCAAGAAAGCTGCCAGGCGACACCAGGCGTAAGGGTCGAGAACCGTCTCTGCGCCCAGAAGCGACGACGACTGACCTCATCTGGCCACCGGTCATCTCCTTGTAGCCCTTCCTCTGCGTCACCTTGATAGGTGGTCGGCGGGTGGCGTGGCTGACGATGAAGTTCATCAGGATGTCCTGCGACAGAGGATCCGTGGACGTCATGGCTCACGAACACAAGCCGAACAAAGATCTGACAGCTGACGGAACACAGCAGACACGGCGCGAACACCTGACGTGATAGAAACCGGGCTTCGGAGCCAGGGCACATGACCCAAAGGTGTTCTTCTTTGCACACTGCTTGTGACTGGTAAGAGACTCTAGTCCTTGGAAATAATGCCAGACCGTGCTTCGCTACTGCAGCATTTTCTTCGGTGACCTAGTCCTTCCATCATTCACGACTGGAGAAGAAAATCATCAATGTTGTTCCACAATGGCACTACAGTCGACGACCACGAGCATCAACCCCACGCCAAAACTCAATGTCGGCATCTGCAGCCATATACAGATACAAGCCGTATCCAAAATTATCTACGGAACGCTGGAAACGCACTGACACTCTTTCGACCACGTCGGCCCCCGGCTGACAGACAGAAGTTTGTCCGGCTGGCGTACCTCGCAGTTCTGCGCTTGATTGACCGTTTTGTGGAGCACGTCCGAGGCCCAGTCACTGTAGAGCTGGTGGTAGTAGCGGTGGTACATAGCCGCCGACGTCAGCACCATCGAGTAGTCGTTCAGCCATTTGGATGTGTAGCCCCACGTGCCCTAGACGAGACGAGAAAAACGCGCTTAATGACAGTGCTCTTCGCAAGCATCATTCCCAGCCACCAAAAGCGCGAGGCTTTCACAGACATACCAAAACGCACCGTACAACACATCACAAGGTTGGTAATCCCTGGATATGCAACACAGCAGCTCATCGAAACGCGGCGTTTGACGCATGGCTGAAGCAGGTGTGCCTGAACTGCATGGCAAAATATGTTTACAACAAGGACATATGCACGCGCATGAAAGTGCACACCAGTAAGTTCAGAAGAATATCAATGACCATCGCAGAAATACTGCGGGATTTTGGGTTGAAGCGAAACCAGCGATTGCGATCCAAGCGTATAATCTGCGATTAAATCCTGAGAAGTCTCGAGCCGAGATGCCGTCCTGAGACGGGCAGCAAGCGTTGCCACTCAACGCGAACGTGAATACGCGTAGTGGCTGCGTGTGAGGGGGCCCAGACGATCTGCACCGGTCCAGCGGCGGCGGCGGCGGCGGCGGCGCCGGCCTCACCTTGGCGTCGTCCCAGTAGTGCGAGCGGGCCGGGAAACCCACGATCCGCTCCGGAAACGACCGCCACACCTGCCGAGTTCAGAGAAAGACAGTGGGTCAGCTACCAGCCAACGGAGGATCAACCTCAGCATCTCCAGCACACCGCCGCCACTATATGTATATTTAGTGTATATATATATATATACGTATATATATATATATACACTATATATATCTATATATATATATAGTGTATATATATATATATATGTATATCATATATGTATATATATATATATATACCACATACCCGCAAATCCCGAGCCCAGAGCCAAACAGCGGGTCAGCCGCCAGTCCACTGCCGCGTCTCATCAGCCGGAGCATCTTCCAACACAGTGACCACTACGTCTGCCGAGTTCATAATCAAAAAGCGGATCAGCTTCGAGACAACCGACACATCCGCCAACCTCACAATCTTCCAAACCACAGCGACCGTTACGTATGCCGCGTTCAGAGCCTGAGGTACACAGAAGGTCGGCGCTCGGTCAACGGACACATCCCGCCAGCTCCGCAATACACGACACACAGTGACTGTCGCACCTGATGAGTCAACAGCTATCGCCAGCGGGGAAGATCAGGCCGGCTTCCAGAAAGACTAAACCATCTAACAGGCAACTCCCCTCCAAACTTACCGACCAACCGTTTGAAATCCCAACAATGCGAGATCAAAATGTAATCCGCCGAGCCAGAAAGGAATAAGTCGGCGTGTCGAGGATTTGCTACACCATCGATCTCCCGTAGAAGTCTGTATTTTTGCGAGCCAGAACTTTTCCAATAAGTCTCCCTGTTTTGGCTACCGGAGGAATTCCAATCCACGGCGGCTGACTGGCTAAGGCGTTCCAGCTCCACGGTCGGGGCATAATATCCCGAATGTAATCGGCCTCCCTAAGCGCCGGCCATAGCAGTCCCACGGCCGGCGGCAATATCAAATCCCGTTACAGTCCCGCAACGACCACTCTGGATCATTTCTCCGGGAAATGCCGTACCTTGGGAAACAAAACGCTTACAACGCTTGAGACTCTCTACCGAGACGCCCACAATGGCACGGCATGATCGTGGTTTCTGAGGAGCCAAAATGCATGGATACATATACAAGCTTCCGTAAAATAGGCTTGATAAAGCGAATGAGCTAACTAGTTCACAGATATGCCGAAAAAAACAGAACAGATATACTTCTCGGATGCGTCATTAAAGCCCAGCACACCCAATTCTGCCTTCAGAGCACCAGCATGAGAACGTTGCTGCTGTTACCCATCCCAGCAGCAGCAGCATCAGAACGTTCTTGAACAGGAGCGGCGCTCAGCGTCCCAAAATAAGCAGCCCGTCTGGACTGCCGGGAGGCGTGGGCGCTGCCGACACTGAGAAGAGCGACAACTCCTGACCCCGGCGGCGCCGGCCGGTCCCCAGAGCCGGCAGGCTGGCCGGACGTCACCTCGTGCTGAGCGAACTGAGGCCGCACGAGCCGCCGCCCAGACGGAGCCGGTCCGCCGTGATCTCCGCTGCTGGGAGCCAGGAGCCAGGAGCTAGGAGCCGGGGCCAGGAGCATCCGGGAGCCAGGAGCCGGGAGCCTGCAGCCAAGAGTCGGGAATCAGGATCCAGGAACCGGGAGCCGGGGGCCAGGAGCCGGGAGCCAGGAGCCGGGAGCCAGGAGCCGGGAGTCGGAATCCAGGAGCCAGGATCCAGGAGCCAGGAGCCGAGAGCCAGGAGCCGGGGCCGGGAGCCTGCAGCCGGGAGTCGGGAGCCGGGAACCGGGAGCTGGAGACCGGGGGCCGGGAGCCTGCAGCCGGGAGCCTGCAGCCGGGAGACAGGAGCCGGGAGCCGGGGGCCAGGAGCAGCCGGGAGCCGGGAGCCGGGAGCCGGGCGCGGCCTGTCGCAGTCTGGCGGAGATGTGAAACAGCTGACCGTCTGGTCCCGGCGCGGACAAATCTACACATGTCACGGCTTCATTAGCGGCTAACAGTTATGAGCGCCCGGCCCGGACGAGCCGTCGAGCCGAATTCTGGACTTATATTGGCCGAGTTTGCCGCATAAATTACCGACCAGCCACGCCATCGAGCAATATTAAACCAAATAGAGTGCCCGACATTCGAGCCCCAGACCACTGGCCGGAACTGGGGGGAGCGCGGTGCTGCCAATGCCATCAAAGAGCGCCTTTCAATCACCGTGGAGAGCGCAGGCTCGGCTGTGGGCCTGCGAAGTCTTACAGGAGAGTAGCCCCGCGCGGGGAGCAGCAGTGACGGG
The DNA here is from genome assembly GCA_030062745.1 of Capitulum mitella. Lineage (NCBI taxonomy): Eukaryota > Metazoa > Arthropoda > Thecostraca > Pollicipedomorpha > Pollicipedidae > Capitulum > Capitulum mitella. The sequence continues at coordinate 20,835,158 of CP099841.1, read as the reverse complement.
ACACCAGCGGCCTCCAGGCCGGCTCGTACGGGACAGGGGACGGGTCACAGGCTCCGCCTGACGGTCGGCAGACGGGTCGGCGGCGGCCGCTGATGAAACCGGGCCGCAATTTAGGGCACAGTCAGTCATGCGGAGCGGCCGAATTGAAACGCCCGGGCATCAGCGACGGAGCGCCGCCGGCGAATCACGGAGCCCGGTCATGCGGCGGCCCAATTCCGGACCAATGGGCCATTGGTCTCGACGCCGCCAGCCACTCAGAGGCCGAGACGAGCGGCCCTGGGCACCGCCGCGAAACGGGAAAATCCCCACGGCCAGGAATGCAATGCAACAGAGAAGCTGAAATGGCATCTGTCATATCAAGGCAGCCGCAAACATGCACGACTACTGAAATTATACTAATCGTGCAGTTACGTATAATTATAGTACAGTACAGTATAGTATGGTATGGTATAGTATGGTGTAATATAATTATAAATTAATCATATTACTTGCGTACTATCCATAAACGGCAATTTTAAGGATCCAGACGCCCTAAATTATTTGGCACCTCGATACTGCACAAGAATCGTTACGGTGGGCGGTCTCAAAAGTGCATGACTGCAGTCACTTCTCCGAAATCAAATATCACAGCATATGCACTGAAAACGGTTCAACGAAATAGCCTGGTGCATTTTTTCTTCTGGCCTTCTATACCCTTTACACAGCGGACACAGACGGACAAAACACCGGACATGGTCAGCTCCTGGCGTCCGCGTCACGCGAACACGTCACGCCGGGGCGACTCCAGACCGGCGTAACGGCGCCGCGGTCCCGCGGAGGCCGTCGCCGCGCCTCCACTCGCCTGGTACAGGAAGTCCAGCTCGTCCGTGATGAGCGTCACGTCCTCATCCAGCGAGAGCACGGCGTCCGTCGGGACCAGGCGGGTCGACACGAACCTGCGACGGCGAGGCTCGGCGTCAGCCGGCTAGTGGAGGGGGGGGGGGGATCTCGCTCAGAGGGTCCCCGGCAGCTCCGGCTCAGAGGCGCCTCAGACATCACAGCGTTCCAACGACCGTCACTGAAGCCAGTCACGACCACCGTTACTACCGCCCGAACACGATTTCGGTCTAGGCTCGTTTATCGGCAAAGAAAATACCTGGGAAGGTTCAAGTTCAAGGATGCGAGCTCGATTTTAATTTCGGAGTTTAACTTAAAAAAAACGAACAGTTTCCGCAGCGAAAGATAAGGCTAAGATACAAGTTCCAGCACTAGCGTGCCAGTAACTGGAATAATATGTTATCAGGACACACCCTTCACACGGCAAACAGCTACACATCAACAGGACCCAACACACAGATGAAAAGTTTAGGACCAAAACCCCATTTACATTACAACTTCATCAGCCCCCCTCCCACAAACCGCGCCAATCTCGCTCGGCGCCGCCGGGCGAGATTGGCATCCCGGCAGGGCCCCTGTCCCCCGTCTGCTGCGGCAAGGCGGCCCCGTCCCCCCGTCCCCCGTCCACCACGGTTGGGCGGTCCCGTCTCTCTGTTCCCCGTCCACCGCGGTCGGGCGGTCCCGTCTCTCCGTCGGCCGCGGTTGGGCGGTTCCGTCCTCCGTCCATCGCGGTCGGGCGGTCCCGTCCTCCGTCCACCGTCAGCGGCGGTTAGGCGGTCCCGTCCTCCGTCGGCCGCGGTTGGGCGGTCCCGTCCTCCGTCGGCCGCGGTTGGACAGTCCCGTCCTCCGTCCATCGCGGTTGGGCGGTCCCATCTCTCTGTCCCCCGTCCACCGCGGTCGGGCGGTCCCGTCTCTCCGTCCCCCGTTCGCCGCGGTTGGGCGGTCCCGTCCTCCGTCCATCGCGGTCGGGCGGTCCCGTCCTCCGTCGGCCGCGGTTGGGCGGTCCCGTCCTCCGTCGGCCGCGGTTGGGCTGTCCCGTCCTCTGTCCATCGCGGTCGGGCGGTCCCGTCCTCCGTCGGCCGCGGTGGGGCGGTCCCGTCCCCCCGTCGGCCGCGGTCGGGCGGTCCCGTCCCCCCGTCCGCCGCGGTTGGGCGGTCCCGTCCTCCGTCGGCCGCGGTCGGGCGGTCCCGCCACCCCGTCCGCCGCGGTTGGGCGGTCCCGTCCTCCGTCGGCCGCGGTTGGGCGGTCCCGTCCCCCCGTCCGCCGCGGTTGGGCGGTCCCGTCCTCCGTCCGCCGCGGTTGGGCGGTCCCGTCCTCCGTCGGCCGCGGTTGGGCGGTCCCGTCCCCCCGTCGGCCGCGGTTGGGCGGTCCCGTCCCCCCCGTCCGCCGCGGTTGGGCGGTCCCGTCCCTCCATCCGCCTGTCGCCGCCGAGTGGCCCCAGGGTCGGCCGCCGCCCGCCACTGACCGGGCCGATATGGAGCGCTGCTCGGGCGTGACGACCCGCACCGGCACAGGCAGCCGCGGCAGTCGCGCCACCGACGGCGGCTCAGAGTCGGCCACCCACACCAGCACCACGCCGGAGACGAACGCACTGCCGCCCACCTGAGGGCGAGGCGTCACCACCGTTACTTGCTGTCATGAGTGCACTGTTACCTGGTGTCAAGATTATTACATGACGCCACGACTGTTACAAGACACCACGGCTGTTACACGGCGCCACGGCTGTTACACGCCATCACAACTATTGTATGTCACGGTTGTTACAGTGTCATGTCTGTTCACGTTGCCACGTCTGCTACACATCACGGTTGTCAGCGGACCCATCGGCAAGGTGCTCATTCGTTACATTCGTCAACATATCGCCATCGATCATATCATATCGTCTGTTACCTCGGTCACAGCTATTAACAAGGCGTCACGGCTGCCACTGCAACATCACAACTAACACGGCGCCACAAATGAAACACAGAGTCACGACAGTCGGCGCAGTGTAACGCTGTCAGACAGCAGCGACAGGCGTCACGGCAGCTGAGCGGCCACAACAGAACGGCGTCACGCGCCTGTCAATCTGCCGAAAACGGCGGCCCGACGGCTGCCAACCTACCAGCGTCGAGCAGACTCGCGCCTGTCAAACCGTCAGGGCTCAGTACCGGCAGCCGTGCCAGCTTACCGACAGACACACGGCGGGCCTTTCGGCGCTCCGGCGGCAAACAAACAACACCTCACGCCTCACGCGCAGCCGGCCTGTCGACGGGCGGCGCCCATGACGAGCCGCGGGAGCGCGGATTCCGCGGGCCTCGTTCGGCGGCGCCAAGGCAAACAGGGCGCCGCCAGCCGCACGCACGGTGCCGGCCCAGTCGGCGGCGGACTCCGTCAGCAGTGTCGGCTGACTGGACTGGCAGGAGGAGCCGGGCAGGAGAGGCGGGGCGAGGAGCGGGGCAGGAGGACCTGGGCAGGAGAGGCGGGTCTAGGAGCGGGGCAGGAGGAGCCGGGCAGGAGAGGCGGGGCCTAGGAGCGGGGCAGGAGGAGCCGGGCAGGAGAGGCGGGGCGAGGAGCGGGGCAGGAGGACCTGGGCAGGAGAGGCGGGTCTAGGAGCGGGGCAGGAGGAGCCGGGCAGGAGAGGCGGGGCCTAGGAGCGGGGCAGGAGGAGCCGGACAGGAGAGGCGGGGCCTAGGAGCGGGGCAGGAGGAGCCAGGCAGGAGGCGGGGCGAGGAGCCGGGCAGGAGAGGCGGGGCCGCGGAGCGGGACAGAAGGAACGGGGCACGTCTTACCTGCCCAATAAGGTACCACCACCAGAAGACGACGTTAACAGGAGAAGGATGGGGAATTGGGGATGGAGGAATAAGGAATGCAAGAGGAATAACGGAAGGAGGAGGAACAGGGGAGGGAGGAGGAGGAGGAGTGGCGGCTGAAGGGGCAATAGGCAAGAACAGGACGAGAGAAGGAAAAGGCGCAAGAGGAACAGGCGCAGGACGTGAATGGAGAAGATGACGGGACCAGGAGGCGAGGCCGGGGCGACTGACCTGTCGCAGGAGCCGGTGGAGCGGAGAGGGCGAGCCGTGCTGACACAGGATCACGGCTGTATAGTTGTCGCGCGGCACCAGGTCGGCCGGCGGCCGGAAAAACGGCGTGTCGTGCACCCAGCTGGACCGAGTCGGCAAGTGGAACAGCGCGCCTGGCGAATTCATCCACACCGTGCCGGGGGAGGCCAGGTGCGAGTTCACCCGCGACTCAATTATCTGAGGACAGCGAGGCATCAGTCAGCTGCCAGTGTTCTCGAACAGCGAGTGACGACTCTGGGTGAAGGCGATGATAACACAGGGCGAATGAGTGTTGGACGGGAGATGGACAGGTCCGATTGAAGTCAACAATCTTTCCCTCGATCCCTTCGTCTCTCCCCTTGTCATCTCGTCATTATCACCAGCATTCCATCATCATGCCATCATCGCTCCTGTCCCCTATTCGACTCCTTTCTTACTCATTCTCTCCCCCTTTCTCTTAAGGCCGTTTCATACCTTGCTAATCAAAGTTAGAAGCGAGGATATTAAATGCCAATGTTAAAACACGGCGGAAACAATTTCACATCTACATAAATAAAAGTTGGTTTGACTCTGAGCACTGCATGCAATTAACACACATCATTGGCTCCAACCTTCCTCGACGCTACGATGTTACTGGGTAGTTCATTTAAGAAATACGGAATTCCGGTCAACTAAATCCAGTCATTTGCATACAAATGGATACAATTTAGAGGTTCTATGAATCTGTGATCGCGGGTCGGTTCACGCGCAGCCGTCGGCAAAAGGTCACTGCCATCTAACAACGCCGTGGCGTCGGCGCGCTGCACCAGGACGGCGTCCGCGATTCCTCATCACCCGACCATCCAGCCGGCGGCCGCTGCGGCCGACGGAATCCCCCAGCGACGCCCGGAAACCGACGCCGTCAACTTAAATACCGCGCCGGCGGCTCAAAGAAAATCATTAGCACAGCCAGGCGCACCGCTTCTCGGGCCTTTCTGGTGGCAGATTCATCGTCTATTTTCGCCCGGCCAACAAGGGAGCGACACACCACCGGAAAACAGCAGGGGATGAATTTCTCGCGGAGAAACGTGACGATCCACGGCCGTCCGTCTCTTCCACGGGTCTAACGAAGCCCCTGGGACCAACGTGATCTGTGTTCGTAGGCGGACATGACTACGAAGGCCACTTAATCAGCACCACGCTGCTGGAAACGCGTACACAGGGGAGCGTTTTACAACGATCCTGCCACCCGATTAAACGAAACTGAGAAAGCCTTCACAAGAAAGCCATACACTTAACTCGACGCCGCCCGGGGGCACTGATGCACCCCCTCAGTTTTTCGTAAATAACTTCTGGATCGTTAAAGCCAGCCCAACCAAACTTTCAGTACCCGTCCATCAATCAATTTTACATATTTTAACATCAACCATTTCCATATTAGGCAAGACCATGGAAATATGACGTCATAAATAAACCCCTGCATGCATGTTTTCGACTGTTCTGGTGGCGGCGGGGACATGCTTCGTTTTTTATAATACCCGCGGATATAATATATGGATTATTTGGATTTACATAGGACACGATCCCCAAAGGGATATGCAGCCATATCACGTCAACATTAGAGGTCATGCTAAGTCAAATGCATGATGACAATTGGACATGATTTGTATTGTGGGATATACAAGTGGTTGCCGCTGACCTTCCCCATCATTCAAGCCACACAAGCAAATCCATATGTGCCTCTTAGCAAGGTTCACCAAATGCAACGTGAAGTCTTATCAGGTTACGTCATAGGCAGACCTCAAAACGAAATGAAATACAACTGTCTGTCGAAGATCGTTCAGTGGCAGCAGAGAGCAGTCATTGTTCCTAGTCAGAAACACAAAAATGCTATCTGTCCTCACCTGGCTTGACCCTGACCCGATAAAGAGCAGACAGACCACATTTGATTATCACGAGATGTCATTTCAGTTCTTCACCGACTCAGTTAAGAATCCCAGCGAGTAATCATTGTTCATAGTCAGGAAATCTTATCTGGCCTGACTTAGACTGACCTTGACTGGATGAAAAGCAGGTAATGGAAAGCTGGCCATAAGAAGGCTTCACTTCAGTCTTTTCTGTGACGCGGATCAAAACGACTGAGAGTACTGATCTTTGACGGGCAAAATACGGCCAAAATTTCGCAAGACCTAGGTTGACCTTGATCCCACATTTTTAACATAAGGGCACGCTTCTGATGCAGGAGATCGTGACCTTTCGTTTGATACCTAGTTGAAGGCTCCAAGACCAGTATTGCGGATATGATGTACGAACCGGTGTCACTTTTTCCTACGTCGTGTTATGCGTTCTACGTGACCTCCGACATTTTCAGTCACAGGATCAGGGCTAATATAATATTTTGCGACTCGCAAGACTCAGGGCTATCGACTGGTGGTACAATGATTCAGACCCGACGATTTGATCCTGAGATAACATGGATGCCTTTTTTAAGCTCCCCAGGCGGTCACGGGTACGGAAACACGGCAGGCCGTGCTGGCTTAGCATTAAAAATAATGCGGGACTTATTGCTTATTCATCCAGCCCAAATTACGACAACCCTTTGTAATGAAAATGTCATCATTGGAATTACCTCGCAAGAACAAATAACGGACAGCCATGTAAACGAAAATAAGGACTGAGAGGATAACTTTTGTTCACTGTTTCACACCACTGTCAGGAGACCGTCGCAAGGCGAACACAACAGAATGTAACATACACTGGGCATCTTCAAAAACCGATAGGTGGTCAGCATGCGACAAGTCCACCGCAAGTTGATACGAACTCACTGCGCGACAAGCACCCATGATCCACCTCCGGCCAGGACAACACACGCTCCCACGCACACGCAGAAATACACGCAAGCACACCACTAACCCTGAGCGTTGTGAGGACGATCCGCTCCACGGAGCTGAAGTAGGCGTTCCAGAGGTGCTGCGTGTTCTGTCGCAGCTCCAGCAGCTGGGCGGCGTCCACGGAGCGTACCGTCTCTGTCACCTGGAGCAGGAGACGCTCGTCCGCCCAGATGGCCGCCCGCCGCCAGTCAATCACCTCGTCGAACGGCAGCCTGTGGACCGGCAGAGAGGTCAATCACCTCGTCTAATGGCAGCCTGTGGACCCGGAGAGAAGCCGGTCACCAGGACACCACGTCAGGTTCGCCCTTCAGACTTCCAGTTTGCCAACCACGAGAGAGGGAAGACATATCAGACGCCAAACGGCCCGTACACAGGATCCGTCAGCCAGACTTCTCAGAAGACCACCCCCGAGTGTCCGACACTCAGGGGGACGGTCGGCGTCGTCGGTTCCAACAACATGCAACACTCCGGCAGAAACCAAACAGGCTCGACCACCGGCAGACGGTCAGACCGACAGCTGGTCTGGTGGCCCGTCGTCCAGAAGTGCTGAAGAAATGGCATGTCACATGGTGACATACTTCTCAGGCAACATTTTCAACAGTAAACGAAACAGAAAGATATTTACCGGAGTTTTGTTCTGAATTATTTTTATATTATGGTGTGTGGGTGCATGAGAAAATACACGATTAAAATAAATATATCCGTTAAAACAGTTCCGGTGTACCCCCAGCCAGCGCAGACAATGAGGCTCCACCACACGGCTTATCGGCGGGCAAACAGGACTTCAAACCGCTGTCGGTCTCCGGAGAACATAGCACCCATCTCACAGAAGAGCGGGACATACGGACAGAGCCAGGACGCGCCCTAGCCTACGCTCGACAAAAGAGCACAACAGTCTGGCAAACGGCTCTGCAAAACACGACGCACCTGGAAACACGGGGCATGGAACGTCAGAACGCGTCAGCATCGTGACCCGACTTCGCGCACACAGAGTAATAGCCGCTTCAGACCCGGACCTCCACTCAACATCACCGACAATGAGAGAAAAATAAAACGCCCCTACAGGCGGTTAACCGCAAAAACAAAGACGCGTTCACCGACTTCTAGAACGCCGTTATACCCACTTGAGGTAAATGCACAGTTTGTTATCGACCAAAGCCGCCCATCAATGATAACCACGTGAGTGGGTGGGCACGTGGCGGCGTCCGTGCGTCTGGCGGCGCGCCCGCCGCGTGCGGCCGCCGACTGACCTCCAGCCGTTGGCCAGCAGCACGGGCACGCAGCCGGCCTGAAGCACCTCCAGGAACCGGAACGAGCCGACGCGGCGGCCGCGCGGCACCAGGCAGAAGGTCGAGTTCTGCAGCAGCGTGTCGTAGTCGTACCTGAAACGGCGGCGGCGGCGGCGGCGGTCAGCGGCGTTCCACGGCCGCCACGGGAACCAGCCCCGGCCGACAAACAGCCGGTCAAACGCGGCGCAATTGGCTGCTGCCGCCCGACCGGCCGCCGTTCGTTCCCAGCGTGCATCACACCCGGCCGCGGCCCGAGGCGCGCCGGTCCAAATGGGTCTGTTACCTTGCCACGCATGCGCGGCGACCGGCAATACCGACGGCGACGGAAGTCCGAGGTCAGGACGCGTGTCTCTCTCCAGATAGAATCACGCGGCCGGAGTCCCTGTCCAGTCAGCGGCCGGAGTCCTTGTCTAGACAGTGGCCGAAGACCATGGCTAGACAGCGGCCGGAGTCTCTGTCCAGACAGCGGACGAAGTCCCTGTCCAGTCAGCGGCCGGAGTCCCTGTCTAGACAGTGGCAGAAGACCCTGTCTAGGCAGTGGCCGGAGTCTCTGTCAAGACAGCGGCCAGAGTCCCTGTCCCGACAGCGGCCGGAGTCCCTGTCTAGACAGTGACCGAAGTCCCTGCCAAGACAGCGGTCGGAGTCTCTGTCCAGACAGTAGTCCAAGTCTCTGTCCAGACAGAGGCCGAAGTCCCCGTCCAGACAACGACCAGACTCTGTCCAGACAGCGCCCGAAGTCTCTACCCAGACAGCGACCGGAGTCGCTGTCCAGACAGTGGCTGAAGTCCCTGTCCAGACAGCGGCTGAAGTCGCTGTCCAGACAGCGGCCGGGGTCCCTGTCCAGACAGCGACCGGACTCTCTCCAGACAGCGACTGGAGTCCCTGTCCAGACAGCGGCCGGAACGCATAACCATATCCAGTCGGATAACTCTGCTGTGCGGCCATGGACCAACCCGCGTCTCAGTAATGAATCCAGCAGCAAACAAAAAAAAGCGAATCCCATGATATTCGCTTACTTCATTTTTATAAACTACCCGATCATACATCTTAATTTCAAGCCAGAAACCTGACTGATGACATCTTTCAGGTTCTCGCCATCTTCCCAAAAAGATTTAGAACCGGCATCGCCACGGGAAATTGAACACCTGAACAGAAGGCTGCTGCAATCGACCGACCTCGTTTATTTTCCTGCACTATTTGTAGTTCACCTCCCTGCAGGAGCCTGCGACACTTGGAGGCCCCGATGCACAACTGCAAAGCTGCTCGGCGCGGAGAGGGGGAGGTCGCTAGCAGGAGTCAGACCGGCCGGCGATACATCTTGTCAAGCACCTTCAAGTGAATTATATACGCAAATGATGTGTTAATTCAGTGTGTTACGCCTTGACAAAAAAAACGTTCAAAGCTCTAACAGCATTTATGTCCGTCATAAATTCGGGACATCAGTTGCCCAGCTGGTACAAAAGCAATGGGCGCTGAGATGCTCAGTAAGATCAACGAGTGTTGGCATGTTGATGAAGCGGCCATTTTGTAAGCGGAGGGACCGGTGAAGCAACTCGCGTGCAAACCGCAATTTATAGTCACGAAGGTCAAAAGACAAGCAGAGTGCGTCCGCTGAGGACAAATTCGATGTTGGGTAAATGAGGTCGAACCAGCGAAGGTTATTTCTTATAATGCGGAACAGGCTTTGCTTGCTTGCTCCTACGCCTGAATCAGTCACTGGCGGATTAGGGGGGGAGGCCATGGATCGGGGCCATGGGCCCTTTTCATTGTAAAAGGAGGCCAACATGTCTTTTGCCCTCCCCTTTCATACGAAAAAGCGTATTTTTGTTTTCGAAACTTTTTCAAATACGCCGTAACTTCAGAAAATGGCGAAACAAGGTGGCCAAAATCCGGAAGACATCAACATACGGCGGTAAGCTAGGTGACACGGATAGAATTTGTCACCCCCCCGCACACGGTCTGGATATGCCTTTGAAATCAATGGTGATACTGATCGAGGACTTCAAAGAAGCATTCACATTTTTGGGTGACAGTCAGGACTCCTGACTTCCGTATTTCTATTTCCATTTTACAAACTCAGACTGACCATACTGAACTTCACTGCAATAAGACAATTTCCGTGATTTCTGCTCCATCTGGCAGTGAACAAGTCTCCGTCTGGGGTTAAACAAGTCTCATGCGCAAAGCAGCAAACCACAGTCTGACAAAGACAGCAATCGATAAAAATCGCATTTAAGATCGGTTTTGCAATTTCTGCATTAAAAAAAGTATATTACGTAAATGGACCTTCATTGAAATTACGGCACACATTCCCGTGTCACAATCGGCGACACTGTTCCCACGGGCGGACAGGAGGCACAATTAGTTATGATATACTCCTAGCGCCGCCGTGAACAGCAGCCATGCATCATATGTCTGTGAACTGACAAACAGGAAAGCAGTCGCTACCGTTATCCGTGGCCGGCGTGGCCGGTTTCTCCGTGTCTGGCAGCGGTGGACGCGCCGGCGGCCCTGAGACGACCAGCCGAGCGGCGACTGCCTCCGACCGCCGCCTCCGACCGACGTGAAATTACGTTAAAACAGGAGCTGCAATAGCTACGTTAAGCGAGCTGCCGGCCTGAATTTGGACGTGTCGCGCACGCAACGAGGACGGCGGAAGATCTGTGGTGCCGGCCTGAGTCCGGACTCCCGGCCCGGTCCGCGGGGTGACAGGTCGGACTCTCGGCCCGGCCAGCGAGGGTGACAGGTCGGACTCCCGGACCGGCCCGCGGGGGTGACAGGTCGGACTGCCGGGTGACAGGTCGGACTCCCGGGCCGCGGGAGTGACAGGTCGGACTCCCGGGCTCGGCCCGCGGGAGTGACAGGTCGGATTCCCAGACCGGTCCGCGAGGGTGACAGGTCGGACTCCCGGACCGGCCCGCGGGGTAGCAGGTCGGACTGCCGGACCGGCCCGCGGGGTAGCAGGTCGGACTGCCGGACCGGCCCGCGGGACTGACAGGTCGGACTCTCGGGCTGGCCCGCGGGGTAGCAGGTCGGACTGCCGGACCAGCCCGCGGGGTAGCAGGTCGGACTGCCGGACCGGCCCGCGGGACTGACAGGTCGGACTCCCGGGCCCGGCCCGCGGGGGTGGTAGGTCGGACTGCCGGACCGGCCCGCGGGACTGACAGGTCGGACTCCCGGGCTCGGCCCGCGGGGGTGGTAGGTCGGACTGCCGGACCGGCCCGCGGGGGTGGCAGGTCGGACTGCCGGACCGGCCCGCGGGACTGACAGGTCGGACTCCCGGGCCCGGCCCGCGGGGGTGGTAGGTCGGACTGCCGGACCGGCCCGCGGGAGGTGGCAGGTCGGACTCTTGGGCCGGCCCGCGGGACTGACAGGTCGGACTCTCGGGCCCGGCCCGCGGGGGTCACAGGTCGGACTTCCGGACCGGCCCGCGGGACTGACAGGTCGGACTCTCGGGCTGACCCCCGGGGGTCACAGGTCGGACTCCCGGGCCCGGTCCGCGCGGGTGACAGGTCGGACTCTCGGACCCGCTCCAGGGGACGACGCGTCCCACGCCACGTCCGCCTCCAGCGGACGCTGATAGAAACTGACCTTCGGGGCAGAGTCCTCTTGAGCGTGCCAGTCGAACAAGCAAAAGTCGTTACAGAAGGCCAGGTCAACAAATAGTTCGTTACGGGCATCGTACGATAAATACCGATATTGGACAGACGGCTGCCGGAAAATAATGAGGCCGTGGGGCGAAAAGTCTTGGCTCAGGCCCGAATTGCTTTAGCTCGCAGCCTTTGTGCAGCTGAAATTGCGCCTCTGAACTCCGCCCTGGCGTCGGCAATACGAGACCCCAACGGCTGATTAGTGATTCGGAAATGCTAATCAGCAGTCTGTCAGCCCACCACTTCGATAGCAACGGATGGCCAAATAACAACCGGAGTTTCGAAGCTCCCGAACACAGTGCACACTGACCAGGACCAGTGCTGGAGGGGACAATTTGTTTTTCGAAACTGTTCGCCTCTGTCGTTGCTGCCTACATCTCATGGTGGACAGCCGAGTCCACTGACACAGAACAAGATCGCGCTATCGCATCGGTGCGTCAGCCTGAGCACTCCCTTTCAATCCCCGTCCACATTATGTCAAAGGGTTCAACGCTCCAGCGCGTGGGGGAAGGGTGCCTCTTCACAAAAACATAATGGAAGCACTGCCCGGCATACGAAATGTAGGAGCGTTAATGCACAGTCCGTGCCCTCGCATCACGCACCAAGTCTCCGTTTACGGAACACGTTTATCGGCTCCGGTAGATAAAGGACTCCGGGAAGACGCTGACGAGGAGCAGCACTCGGGCCATCCTGGGCACTTGGCCGACGTGACGTGTCGCAAACAAAGGCTCCTGCCTCTGACCCCCTTCCTCCGTCCCTCCCCAGCGGACAGGAAGGGTGGCGGAGAATGAAGACGACGCATGACGAGCTGTGCAGGAACAAGAAAGTCTGTGTCGTAATCCCAGCATAAGCGGGGACGAATTTCCGAAAACCGCCGCAGTAGTCAACGGATCATCCGTAGCAAGCGAGGCAAAACCCTGCCGAGCCACATCACGAGACCGCAGACCACCACACGTCCGGTTATCTGGAAACGGCACTCATTTTCGAGAATACCGCAGTCCTGCCCCGCAGCACGAGCACACGGGCCGGCCTCCTGAAGCCGCAGTGGGCCGACCGCCTCTGAGGGATGCAGGAGCAGCGGGGTCAGAAGCTCCGACCGAGCGGCGTAAGAAGCTCGGACCGGGCGGCGTCAGAAGCTCGGACCGGACAGTGTCAGAAGCTCGGACCGGGCCGGGCGGCGTCAGAAGCTCGGACTGGGCGGCGTCAGAAGCTCGGGCCGGGCGGCGTCAGAAACTTGGACCGGACAGCGTCAGAAGCTCGGACCGAGCGGCGTAAGAAGCTCGGGCCGGGCGGCGTCAGGAGCTTGGACCGGACGGCGTCAGAAGTTTGGACCGGGCGGCGTCAGAAGTTTGGACCGGGCGGCGTCAGAAGCTCGGACCGGGCGGCGTCAGAAGCTCGGACCGGGCGGCGTCAGAAGCTCGGACCCGGCGGCATCAGAAGCTCGGACCGGGCGGCGTCAGAAGCTCGGACCGGGCGGCGTCAGGAGCTCGGACCGGGCGGCGTCAGAAGCTTGGACCGGGCGGCGTCAGAAGCTCGGACCGGGCGGCGTCAGAAGCTCCGACCGGGCGGCGTCAGAAGCTCGGACCGGACGGCGTCAGAAGCTCGGACCGGACGGCGTCAGAAGCTTGGGCCGGGCGGCGTCAGAAGCTCGGACCGGGCGGCGTCAGAAGCTCGGACCGGGCGGCGTCAGAAGCTCGGACCGGGCGGCGTCAGGAGCTCGGACCGGGCGGCGTCAGAAGCTCGGATCGGATGCCGACACCAGCCCCGGCCCGCCGTCCACCGCGTCGGCGGGACGACGCCTATCTCGGCGACAGCTCAGTCTCCGCGGCCGCCGCAGCGGCCCGGGCCGTTCCGGCCGGCGCTGGCGCCGCTGTGACGGCTGAAATCACCGTCCAGCCGGTGACGGCAGCGCCGAGCAGGGCGCGCGCCGACCGTCCGCCGCCGCCGCCACACGTCACCGAGAAATACCGGCCCGACGGCGTGCAAGATAACGGCCCAAGAAACGCGGCACGCCCCGTTACGAGACCCCTGGTGCGCAGGGACGGATCCCGCTTTCGGCATGCTAATCTCGAGCGAGAGTGCGCAGCAACACGGGTGGACCGCAGCCCTGGACGGCGCACAATGGGCCCCGAATGCGCACGGTGCGTCGTAGTAGCGACCGACGGTGCCTTGTCCGCGCCTCTGTTCAGGTTCACCAAACCGGATGGTGACGTCACGGTGACATTGGCTGACGTCACTGGGGGAACAGTCGGCCCAGGAACGTTGGCCAGCGGCCAGGACGGGCGCGGTGGCGCCGGGGCCGTCCGTGATAGCGTGCGTTTGTCAGCGCTGCCGCCTCGGCTGGAAACAAAGATACCGCCGCCAAAAGGACTGCCGCGACAAAAGAATACCGCCAGGCATGATGTGAACAGATCCTGTCCCAGCACGCCAAGGTCGAGCAGGAGCAGAACGCTACAGCAGAAGCAACGGACGAAACAACATAAAATAATCGAATAAAAGTGCCGACTGGACGGACCGAGAGGGACAGACTGGCCAGCAGGATCGGGGCCAGTCGCCGGCCGGACAGATCGCACGGCACGCGGACGTGCGGACCTGACGGCCTGTGAGGGTTTTATCGCCCCGGGCAGAGGTCAGGCGGACCGCGCCCCGCCGACCCCGGTCGGCCGGCAGCGGCGGCATCGGCGGCAGCACGTCATCGCAGGGCCGTTCGGCCGCCGGAGCCGGCCAATCAGGCCACGAGGCCGTACAGCGCGCCGCCGCGCCCGGCCCCCATTCACGAAAAGGAGCCGGCTCAGGGCCAATTTCTGTGGCGGCGCCGCCGCTAACGGTACCGACTGGCCGCGGCCGCGTGGTCAGTGGCGGGACATTCAGCGGACGACGGCACAATGAGGTGCGGGGGCGCCAGTGACTACCAGCCGTCGACGGTGACGACCGGACGGTTCACCAAAGCGAGTACCTGTGACGTGTTTCGGAAATATGCTCGCCAAGATACATGGGTCGTTTTCCGGCACAACGTAAGGTCATTGGGCGACGTCAGTGGCGTGTCATGTGCAAAACGATACATTTCAGAGCGTTTCTGTGAAATTCTGAGCAAGGAAATGCAACATCAGTTGCTGCCTCTTAACTGTGAAGGGCATAAGAACCACGACACGGGTTATAGGCCAAACCTCACGCAAACAAGCCACTTAAAAATCGTTGCACGTGCAGTCCAATCACGCATCCGCCGTACACATCTTAACATCTTTCGTAACCAGCAGCGTTTGTAACTATACATCTTAATTCGTCCGCCCAGGCCGTAAATTTACCGCCGATCTCCCACCTGTCAAACTCGGCGTTATCGACGTCGCACCGCTCATCTTGCATCTCCTTCCAGCTCTTGCCGTGTTTGCAGGTGGTGGCCATCACTACGTCCTGGCCGTTGTGCAGGTGGTAGAGCGAGTTACGAGTCTGCGAGCCGATGCCGTACACGTACCGCTTGCCCTGGAAACAAACGACAGAGGTCAGTGCGAGGAGGACACAACACACCCCTGGCATGCAAACGAAGCCGAAAAATGCCGCCCGGCGGCGGCGGCGCGGCACGTGCGGACGCGTGCCGTCGGCACGTGGCACGATCCTGCGCCCGAGTCGGCGGCGGAGCGGCCGGCGGCAGTCGGGGCCGCACGCTCGGCAGTCCATCGGAGCAGCGTCTACGGCTGCAGGGCGGACAGAGCACACCGTCTGCACGGCCCGGTCGATTCACGCATTGATCTCCGTGCGGTGGCGGCGGCCCCGGCAGACGAAGCTGAGATCCGGCCGAAGGTCCGGCAGACGGCGTCCAGACCCGCGGCAGAGAGTCCGGCAGGCAGGGCCCAGACCCGCGGCAGAGGGTCCGGCAGGCAGGGCCCAGACCCGCGGCAGAGGGTCCGGCAGGCAGGGGCCCAGACCCGCGACAGAGGGCCCGGGAGACGGAGTCCAGACCCGCGGCAAAGGGTCCGGCAGACGGAGTCCAGACCCGCGGCAAAGGGTCCGGCAGACGGGGTCCAGACCAACGGCAGAAGGCCCGACAGACTGGGCCCAAACCCGCATCAGAGGGTCCGACAGACCAGTCACTGCCAGGTACTTCTCGGGACCACCCTCTGTCGGGCGGACGGAGCCACTCGCAGAGATCAGAGGCCGCAGGTCACAGAGATCAGAGGCCAAAGGTCACGGGGGCAGATCCCATCAGACGATCGCAGAGCGCGCGTCTCGCCGTCAGCCGTCAGCCGGGGCCGGACTGCCGCCACAGTCGGGCAGACGGGGCGGCGCCGCCGGCTCCGCCGCCGTGCCGTCTCGCCGGGACGCTTCGATCGGCTCGTGTCGGGCCCAGACGGCCGTTAGTGGGCCCGGCCAGGCGGCCGCGGGCGTCGCCGGCCGCCGCGCGGGGCCGGCCAGATATGGCGTCATCAATCCGCGCCGGGCCTGAGTCCGCGGTCGGATATCGGCCGCACGCAGCTTAGACGCTCGGACTGTCCAGTCCGGCTCAGGGCACGGTTTAGTTTGATTGGTTGGTCGGCTGTTTGGGTTTGAGGACGCCGGGCTGGGCGGTCGCAAGGGGATGGCTTAGCTGGCAGCATCGTGGTGGGTGACGCAACAGCTGAGTGACAAGACAAAGGAAAGAGCAAAGGCCGTGACAAAGGAGACGAGGCCATGCAGTCTGAACGCCAATCGTTCGGCGTGCGGAAGTGAAAGTTAATTTATTGGTGAATTCCGATGCGCACATCCGTAACAGCTGCGGTTAGGTGGAGGCAGATTCACGTGCATGACTGACTGAGTACCAGGCTTCTGCTGAATCACTGCCGGGCAAAAGAAGGAAACACCCTCCCATTTCTTTGCGACTTTGCATCCCAATGCAGACGTCCTTTACTGGGTCTTGTAAACAACGTCAGATCGGGTGTCCTCCGCCCTTCTCTTTCCCGGCACGAGAAAGACAGGCGTTCCCAGTTCCCCGTCGTCTGTCTCTCCAGGAGGCGCTGCCCACCACAGATCACGTTTTTGCTCTCCGTGAGGCCCCTAGTCAATCCCAGGCATGGTCTCCTGTGTGCTTTAGCCCAGTTCGGCGGTACCGACAGCTGTTCCGCTACACAGGGGAAATGTCTGACCTGAATAAACAAATGCATTTATCAAGTAAGCAAAAGGAGAGAAACGCAACACAGGTATGAATAAAGCGAGAGATAATGTATTTCTGATAATAAAAACATTACTTCGAAAGCCAAAGCAAGCACAGGCCTGCTATTAGCGGCTCACAAACTTTGACGACAAACCTGCTTTCGCAGGCTGCACGAACCCTCGTGCGTCAGAGCGCATCGCAACGAAGTGGAAGCCAAAAAACTGAGCCAAGCGTTTTCGGATGGCAGCCGAAGCTGGGCGCGCAGCCAAGGCTGGACACTCGAGGGCACTACACCACAGGCGCGCAGCCAACGGCGAGCTCTCACAACATTTGACGGCGTGCGGCGCCGCCAGGTCGACGCACGCCGTGCGTGCGTGAGAGCCTCCGGTGGAGGGGGCGGGCGTGGCCGCGTGCGGCCGTGCGTGCCGGGTGATAGGGCCGCTTTGAGCGATCAGCCGGGACGATAACCGGACACAATACCGCCGACCGACGGCCCGCCAGGCGACGGCGGCGACGTCGGCGGCGCAGGACCGGCTGGCCCCGCTTCGGACATGGACCCTGCCGCCACCCGGCCAGACGGCGAAAAAAGACACAAACAAGCGGCGCGGAGGCGCTCTCTAAACAGCGCCGGCCGGCCGACGTCTGACGGGCGCGCACGTCCCGGCCGCCGGCTGCAGCGCGGCTCTGGGAAGGCGCTCAGCCGGGCCGGCTGACGAGAACGCCAGAGGCCTCTCCCACGCCCCGAACGGTCGCGGTCCGGCACAGACCAGTCTCAGCCGGCACGCGGCCAGGCCGCTTCCGGGTTCCGATGGGTCGTGCTGGGGCCTGTCGATGTCAGATGCCACGGTTTTCAAAAACACGGTTTTCATTTAACACGCGTACAATCGCGTGTTAAATGAGTCCCTCCACGACCGAGACCGAGCCTTAGCCTCTCAAGATTAATCGTCTCCTTTCACCGTCCCTAAACACCACCTAACGGCACGATGAAACGCATGACCGAAACCAAATAATTTCCCGACTCTTCGATGGCGTCTATCTGCTGTATCTAGACCATGCGCCCACGGGGATCACATGTTCGAGTAACAGGCGGGAAGACGGCATAGGGAGCACGTGACGCGGGGCCACCCCCCACGGCCGCCTCTGAAATAAACAAACGGCGTGTGTACACTATGGAATGCCGGACAGACGTGGACATGGCACAGACAGCCATATCGACACGGGGGGGGGGGCGGGCAAGGCCTGCCTGTCTCAGTGTAAACGAAGAATGAAGGACAAATCTCGAAAAAATCATGTGGGTTTACCAGAAATGCTGTGTAATACGACCTACAAAACAAAAAAAGAAAAACGTGGCTGGAGCAAAACAATGCAGTTGGAACTGCATATACTTTTGCATATCTCGTTAATATTTGTACAGGCTTAGCCTTGCAGTTGGCAATACTAGGCTGAGCAAACATAAATAAAAGAACGTTACTTTTCCGGTAAGTTTTGTTTCAGTCGCCATGAATTCTTCTAGTATGGTTCAAAGATCTTTTTCCTGATGTATGGTTCAAAGATCTATCGGTTTCCTCTGGGGCTCTCAGACGACCATTTAACGTTCCCACACTTCCTCAGACACTTGTAATCAATATCCTCCGCATCGGTGCCGGAAGAGGTGGCGCGCCGCCAAAAACACTCCAGTCCATAGAGCTGTCGCTGCCAAGACAGTCACAGCGAGGCGGCACCTCACATCCAACGCCAGTCAATAAGGAGAGCCACCACATCTCTCCGCGAGACAACAAGCAATGTTTTCCAGGGCAACGCTGGGTGATACCCCTCGCTTTTCAGTGGGGTCGAGGCAGGGCGAGACAACGATCTGCCCCTACAGCTCTCTGTGGATGGCTGTGGAGCCGGCCCTCGGCGCCCGGACCTTCATCGAAACCCGATACCCACCCTCCCCCCCTGCCGGCCTTCAGTCCGGCGGGCAGCGGTACCGCCGTTCCGGAGATAAATGGAAGGGCCGGCAGATTCCGACTGTTGCCGCGCGCGCGCGCGCCCGCCGCCGCCGCCGAGGCCGATGGCGGCGACGGTGGCGTGTGAAAACGGCCGCCGACACTCCATTCTGGGCCGAGTTGAAACGGCTCCGATTCGTAACAAGTGCTGACAGCCTCTCTCGGAGTTCATCCGGCTGGCTTTCCGGAGACGGACACCGGCTTATTATCGGCCGGCACGAGATTCTGATGGTGTCCAGATGGCGTGCCTCCGCCCATCAAGAGACCGGTTATGGTCCCATCCATCCTCGCACAATCACTTATAAACAAGCTGTGTTCCGAGCGCTGAAAGAAGCGCAGCTAAGCGGCAGTTTCTCCTGAGATGGTTCTGGCTCATGATGCCGGGTCGTCGCGAAAGAGCGGTCACGGTGTTGTGTGTATCGCACAGCCATCTCTACATATCACTATGTAATATATGTACATTATATATTTCATGTATTGTGGTAAACGCAATATGTTATAGACAGTGCACCAGTGTTCAAAAGCGGGAGTATCATGCTGGCCATAGGAGCAGCCAAGGGGGGTCAGAGGGCCCGGGTCCCCCTTAGGCCCGCATTTTCATGAAAACCATTGCACATCGTCTTCCCGGCACGCCGTTTCCGTGCGATTTCAGTTTATTCTGAGTTCTGGCCCCCCTTCCCCCCTTACGAAAATCCTGGCTGCGTCCCTGATTCCGGCCATGAGCAGATGGGTGCAGCGGCGCCCACACGGTCTCCAGCCCGGACAGCACCCTGGTGACAGCCACGGCTGCGGTTCGGCAGGAGCTAGGACTGCACAGCTAACTAGGCTTTCCCCGGACCTGTGGACACGACAACCCGGAACTGTTCAGCCCTGGCCATTGCAACAGTCTGGCTTCCCCCTGAGCTGTGGACCTAGAGATGACCTCGGTCTTTTGTCAGCCACACGCCTGCCCGCCCCACTTGTGATCCCAGTGACAATCCCTGGCGTTCCCAGCCGTGTCTGAGGCCCCTACAGTAACCTCAGTGACGCTCCGGTCTTGCCTGCCGTAACCCCAGTGACGCTTCGGTCGCACCTGCAGTGACGCCAGTGACGCTCCGGTCGTGCCTGCAGTAACCCCAGTGGCGCTCCGGCCGCGCCTGCAGTGACGTCAGTGACGCCCGGTTATCACCGCTGTGCGGCTTCCAGGGCGGTCCAGCCGCCGGGCCGGCCCGGGCCGCCGCTCGCCGGCCATATCCATCATGGCGGCAGGTTATTGGGTCGCCGCTCCGGCAATCAGGGGTTACTGCATAAATCCACGCGGCCAACGAGCCGGCCGGCGATAAGATAGTCGGTCCAGACGGCGACAGCCGCCGCGCCCGACCGCTGATGACCTGGCCGGCTGACGGACGAGCTCCGGGTCACGGCCCGACGGCGGCTGACCGAACGGAGATGACCTGGCCCGCTGACGGAACAGCCCCGGGTCACGGCCTGAAGGCCTGACCGCGTGGCCGACGGCGGCTGACCGAGCGGAGATGACCTGGCCAGCTGACGGAAGAGCCCGGGTCACGGCCCGACGGCGGCTGACCGAACGGAGATGACCTGGCCAGCTGACGGAAGAGCCCGGGTCACGGCCCGACGGCGGCTGACCGAGCGGAGATGACCTGGCTGGCTGACGGACGAGCTCCGGGTCACGGCCCGACGGCGGCTGACCGAGCGGAGATGACCTGGCCAGCTGACGGAACAGCCCCGGGTCACGGCCTGAAGGCCTGACCGCGTGGCCGACGGCGGCTGACCGAGCGGAGATGACCTGGCCAGCTAACGGAACACGTCCCGGAACACGCGGCCGATGAGACGCCAGGTACAGGCGAAGCCCGGAACGCAGCCCCACGGGCGCGAACACCCCCTTTTACCGGACTCGATACCCTTCACGTGTCGATCATGACCGTCCGGATGACTGAAAAGGACACTAAGCGGCAGCTGCGCCGTTTCAGGTGGCAGATCTGCATCTCGGGTAGCCAGCTCGATAATCCATGTAAATTTAAAACGGAGGCTCGGCGTCTCATGCATTGTGATCAATCGGGTCCCGAGATGACAGCTTGGAATCTCAAGGATGACAATCCGTTCCGTTGACAGATGGGTGCTGGTCGATGGGGTGGGAAATTCACTCACAAGAGTGATAGCAGCTGGGTTCATGGGAAGGTCGTCCATCGCTCCAGTGAAATATATAAACCACTCCCAGGCTGCTTTGCCACATATCGGCCCTCCAGCATAATCAGCTGGCATCATCAAAAGACAAGGCAGGCGCAAAAAGCCTGGCCAATATATCTGCAAGAATGATGTTTTATTCATGTGTAAATCGCGCCTTCGGCAGATCAGACGACGGCATCTTTAAGTGATGTATAAATGGCAATGGTGGCGAAAAACCGTTCCACCCACCAACAACGGTTTGCTTTATATGGGATCTTGTTTCGACCACGAGCTTAAGTTTATCGTGTCAGACAGCATTTGGAAAACAGGACAAACCATTTGTCATCTACAAATGGCGATACGGGTATGCATTCCTTCTGTGGCTATGGCGATGCTTGTGGTACGGTTTTCTTGGCACCGTCACCAAGCGTTGCTTAAGTTGCAACCTGGTGATGATCCGAGAACCAGGGGCACCACAAACGGGGGCACAGGGCGATATATACAGCTTTCACCCTGTTTTCTGAATTATTTTACCATTGCAATTTTACGACAAAGACCAATATCAACAACTTCTACATCTTACCGAATCGCACAGCGGCACATTTCCGAGGGTGGCATTTATGGCAAGCCGTCGTTTTTGTGATCTATGTTATTCAATTCATACAGCTGTTACAGAGCGCATGCCAGTCCTTCGCAAAAACAGCAGTGTCTGGGGTCGCACGTGACCACCAAAACAGGAATCTGGAGCGGCGGACGTCGTTACTCCGCCAGCCTTGTCACTCGGCGAGGCTGGCGCAGACAGGTGGCGGCGGGGACCGGCCGCGGCCACGTCCGGCAGACGGCGCCGCCGGAGGGGCGAAACAGCCAGACTCCAGACTCCAAACTCCGGGGCCCACACCCGACGGCAGTCCCATCGGGAGCCGGCGAGAGACTGTCCGACCCAGTCTGTCCATCAGACCAGTTCCCAGGCTCCTGGCAATCCACAGACTACAGACAGACAGGACTATAGTCTGATCAGTCGGCGGACGGAAGACGGTTCCGGCGCAGTATGCCCATCAGACCTGCCTCCAGGACCCCGGGCCAGACTACAGTCCGCATGGTGGCAGACGGGAGAGCGTCGCAGCCCAGTCTGCCACGGTGGAGCCCATCTCCGCCCAGCCGCCGTGACTAATTTAATCCGGATTGGGTCGAACCGATCCCAGAAACGCCCCGCAAATCAGATCCAACCAGTCACTTAGACGAATACGGGTTTCTCAAATCAGGTTCCCGAGCCCAAGTCTGCTGGTCACTGGGCATGCCCTTGAATAAGGAACTCAGCTAACTCTGTTAAAGTTTGACACCGAACACTTAAAGGCCATACGCTCCTGTCAGAAAGGAACGCTGCACGAGTTTCCAGAAACATGCCCTGCGACTGCCACCACGCTTGAGAGCTGACGCCAGCTCGAGGCCGACAGCAAGCGGAAAAACCGCCGGCGCATGAGGCAGCGTGATGCCAGCCATGCCATTACCCTGGCTCGATTGGGCCCTGAACTCTCCTGGCCTTCGGCGCGGCGTGAGAGCGCGGCGAGCCGGCCACCTGAGGCCGGCAGCTCGGTGACGGGGAGACGGGACCGCCCGGCCCGACTCGGCCCGGCCGTGACAATAACTCCGGCCAGCCGCGGCGCCCGCCACGGCACGCAGGGTCTGGGCAACGCGGCGTCCGCGGCGTGCCGAATGTCTCTCACTTTGTCCACTCTGTCCGTCCGGTTGTCGGATTATTTATCAACGGCTTCGACTGGCAAGATCATTTCCCGCCGCCACCTCCGACGCCGGCTGTGGCGGGGAAGGTGAAACCTCACATCAGCAGGAGTCCAACCGCGGAGTTTGAGGCTCGGAGGCTGGCGTGCTGGCCACTGTGTCGTGCCGAGCCCTCTCCTCACTGTCACACGTGGGACAGTCATACGACCAAAGCCGGTGCCAACAGCCGGTGGCGCAGATCGGAAAATGACGAGCCCGAGGAAAAACCGACCGGTTTCAGTCACATGAGTCCCGCAGGAGGCCCGGGACGAAGACTGGCACAGGTTCCTGCTGCCCGCGGCTACCTCTGCACGTGACGGGGTTCACCGCGGGAGGCCCTGCACGACCTGCGGCTCGACGTTAACGGGAAGCGGCCGTTGCGGCGATAAATGCCCGCTATGACAACCACGAGGAGCGAGGGCTTTCCTGGTGAACCCAAACACATATAGCCGATTACGCCCGCCGATTACGCCGACCACGCTTTCCCCGATACTGCCTGACAGCTCTGAGCCAGCAGTTGCCAGTTCCAACACGGGATCGGTCACCGCGCGTGGTGGCCGCTTCCACAGACCGGTGATTTCCGCCACCCAGCAATTAGCGTCACTCCAGAAGGAGGTCTAATTGTTGCCCTGTGATAAAGTTTGCCCATAAATACCATCACCGAGCACCGTAATGCAAGCGAAAACGCATGAAACAAACGCTTTGAAATCAAAAGGTAGGTATCGGATTCTGGAAGCGTCAGAGCAGCAGGAAGATCGGGAAACTTAGTGGGGATCGCGAGGGAAACATTGCTATGTCATGACAAACGCACAAAGCACGATGAACCGCATGACGTAGAAAGAACAGACCGCATTCAGGGCACCTGCATCCTCCTCGTCACCGAAGTCCCTCGCTCAGTGACTCCTGATCAACACCCTACGTAGAAACATGAATGAATCACTTCCTCAGACGAGGGTCTGACCACCAAAAAAGGAAAAGAAAACAATGAAATGGGTTTGCCTGGACACTGAACTACTGTGAATCGCGCATGGCGTGATGATACCGCCAGCCTTTTCACCCAAGACCAGTTGAAAGGCCCCTGTACGGAGGGGGATTTGCATATAGTAGGATAAGCCTCCGTATATGGATGGAGATGGGGCTGGAACCAGCACCCTGAGACTGAAAACCTGTTGTTCGGAGGACGGGGGGGGGGGGAAGTGGCTTCTTATGAATGCTGGGCATCGTTAACACACAAGTCCACCACCTAGTAGTCAAAATCCATCCAACGGGCAGCTCTGAGTACCAGATCTTGTCCAGACAAGACACCGAAAACAACGTTTCAGTAATCAGAATCCCGTGGGAAAAAAACACGCTACTACAACCTGCCCGGCAACAGAGCCTGGCCAATACCACGCGTCCCAATGCGGTCGGCCCAGCGGACCACCTCACCTTGAAGGCCAGCAGGTACTTCTTCACCGCCGGGAAGTTGTAGGCGGTGACCAGACCCTCCTCGCCGCCACGCTCCGGGTGTTTCTTGGGGAACAGTGGCAGCGACACGTCGAACCCCTGTCGGAAGTTCTCCTCGGACATGCTGGCCTTGGCCAGGATCGCCTCCCCAATATCGAACATGAGATCCTCACTGTAGCCGGGCCACGTGCCGCTGAACAGGTTGAACACCACGTGGTTGCGGCCGTTGTTCCAGAGCGGCAGGGCGCGCACGCGCTGGTCCAGCTGGTGCACGAAGTCGCCGCTGAGCTGGTCCCGGTCCAGCGTGTCCAGCGCCAGCACGAACAGGCAGGCGGCGGCCGGGTCGGCCGTGGTCAGGCGCGACTCGCGGACCACGTCCAGCACCTTGCGGTAGGCGCGGCTGGGCGGCGCCGCCTCGTCCACCGGGTACACGTACACCCGGAACGGCCGGCCCGCGCACCGCGCCAGGTCGAAGCAGGTGGTCATGCGGCAGGCGCGGCCGGCGGCCGGCGCGGCGGCCTGTCGGCGGCGGCGCACCACCGGGCCCGGATCGGTCGGCCGCCCCTGCCGGCCCCAGCCCTCCCTGAAAGACGCCAGACTAGAGCGCGCCAGCGAGGCCGGCGCGCGCCGCCACGGGTTGAACGCGCCAAAGTAGCAGATGCCCAGGAAGGCGACGCACGTGACGGCCAGAAGGTAGCGCTTCTTGGCCTGCATGCTAGCGTTCAGCAGAGGTTACCGGGGCGCCCGCGGCTTGCAGGGGTGTTTCGCCATCTCAGGTAATCTGAAACAGGACCAACAGCAGGCGTTAGCACGGTCCCAACGGCAGATGATGTTCACAGGTTTTGCGCATCATGCGACGGCTCACACTCAGTAGATTACGGTAGACGAGAAAACGCACCAGCCAGCCTGCTCCTACACACATCTGGAGCTCATGATTCTGCTTCACTCGTTGTGACACTACGCGCTCTTGGAACGCCGTTTCGAATGGCCCAGGGTTCACCGAGACACAGCGGGTTTCCACTGCAAAATCAAAGCAAGAAAAAGGAAAATCTAAGATGCTATACATCACACATCGAACGATGATGAGCTGGTCACAGGGAACGTTTCCACTGTTTGTCCATACCACGACAGAGAAAACAGTAATGCCACGATCTGTGATGTGAAGATCTGAAGATGAATGAACGTGTAAAGTAAACGTGCACCAGGTGGCACCATGATAAATCACTGGTACAGCCATTAACGCCCACCATTGGTGCAACCACAATCTGATCCTGAGCACCGCGACAAGCATACCAGAACGCAACTGAAAAAAACGGTACAAATCATACAGCTTTCCATGACGGAACCCGTTGTAAGGCAAAAGAGTCAAAGCGCAACCAAGGAGAATAGCACAGCTTATGTCAGGCTAGCATGACTCAGTCCACTGAAACACAAGTGGGCCTGCCCCATTCCTGCAGTCCCACCACAACGAACGTATGGAGAATCATCTCTCAATGACAATGGCGACGCTGCAGCTCATGTTTCAACGTCTCCGACCCGCATTTCATCCCAATCCCGTCCCATCTCTCCACCAAAACCGCCAGACCCTGATTCGATCGCCGTTAGAGCGGTCCGCTTATCCGCAGCCGCTGAACGCCCGCCTGCCGCACCACTGACGGCTGCCCTGCCACCAGTCGCATCGCGCGCCAACTGACGGCGTAAAACGGCGCCACCGACCGCGAAAAACACAACGACCGGCGGCGGCCCGTCTTCGCCGTCAGCTGGCGCGGCCGTATCCGCCGCCGCCGCCGAGCGGCCAGGTGTTTCCAATCGGTATCGCCGGCCGGGCGCGGGCGGCGCGCGCCGGAAGAGCCGCCCGCGCCTCCGCCGCGGCAGCCGGCCAACGCCGTGCAGCGACGGCGGCGCGTCGTCGCCGGCTTCCGTGCAGCGCGGCGCGAGAAGCGAGACGGAGAGACGGCGGCGACGGACGGACTGGTGCGTCAGAGGCCGGGCCGCGCGGCGGGGAGAGCGGCGCGGTACCGGGACAGGGGCAGGGACGGGCCCGGGCGCTGTCTGCAGTACTGCAAACCCAGGCGTGGGTGGCGGCGGTAGAGACGCTGACTGCCAGCCGCCATCCGTCACCGCTGGAGCCGAGCTGGCGGCCAGCTGGCACCCACCTGGTGCCGGAGACGGCTGACTCAGCCGAGCGGCCACCGGCGCCGGCCGTGACTCAGTCGAAATCGGCGCCGAGTCATCTGCCCGTCACCGCGCGGCACCGGCCGAACCGTCCCGGGGTCAATTCGGTCAGGTCTGGTCTGACAACCCGACCCAGTCGACACGTCCCAGTCCAAACCATGCCGCCCCGGCCCAGGTCACACCACCGTCTCAGTCCACACCCTACACCGTCCCGGCCCACACCCTGCTGCCCCGACCCGGGTCACGCCACCGTCCCAGTCCAAACCCTGCTGTCCCGGCCCGGGTCACGCCACCGTTCCAGTCCACAGCCTGCTGCCCCGGCCCGGGTCACCACCTCCGGTCCCTCCCGATGACATGGCTCCCAGACGTCTGTCTCGGTCTCGCGGGGTTTCCAGCCGGCAGCGGCCGCGGCTTGCAGAGACGGCTGGCTGCGGCGGCCGGCTCCGGTGTCTCCGGCCGGCAGCGCCTCCAGTCCTGCCGGCTCAGCGCTGCTCCACGCCGCTCGAATTTCGACGCCCGCGAGAGCGGCGCCCGGAAGCGGCGGGCCGTAAACGGACCACTCCAGCGCAGTCGGATAGATCGCTCAATTCCACGGCGGCGGCGCCCAGTTTATAGCCGCTGTCTAGGCGCTCCAACATACACCCTACACTGCAACGCGTAGTTATTGGGAGCAGAATTTTCGATGCATACCACGTTCTCAAACGCTCCATCTGTTTGCTGTCGAAACTCCTTCGAAAGATTTCGCGCAGTTGAACTTCGTCCCCCAGAAAACCTTCTTCTGGTTACGTAACTTTTAAAAATGAAAGGAGCTCGGGCCTCCACAAAGTCCTGACAGACGCTCGATAAGCAGCCCAAAGAAAAATTCCGACGGGCAATACTGCACAAACTTCTCCATCGCTGCGGAACACCCTCGTAAGTCTGGCAATACTTGTTATTGGGCTTTCTCAATGACCTGGAGCACCCTCCCGGTGGCACATGGCCCCCACGGCTGCAGACACACGAGACACTCGAGCCGTCACGCCACTGAAATCATCCAATGAAAGTCTCTCTCGAGCCAATCCGCCGTGAGGCATCTCAGAGCAACAAGCGCTCGAACCTATTTGGATAGCCCGAAGGCCAAAATTTGCAGAAAAGCATTTTTCCTTATCTAAGCGCTAACAGTGTCCTTGCTGCGTTAGTATGTTACACGGGGGCCATTACCATCAATCTATCGCTAACATCGGTTTTCAGGCTTTACAATCAAATCGCGGTTAGGCCGTAAAGTGAAAACTTATGTTATTACACGTGGCGTGGTGAAATGCAGGGTTTTCCATATACAGCGTACCCCATTTTCGTAAACGTTTTATCCATATGACGCCGTTTTAGGCGTAGCGTCCATTTCTGACCGGTCTCTTGCTCCCGCCCGTTACGGGATTTATCGAACAAACCAAGACACATCTCACGAGGAAACGTGACAAACTCAGCCGCCAGATCTGATTCTGGTCCAGTGCTGGAAACCTGGTTTTCCTTCCTGGTGTCGGAGTACAAATTCTCCTTTGGGGTATAAAATATCATGTGTTAATGTGAGAAACATGGACTGACTAGGTGCTTTGCAAGCATATATGGTCAGCGGAGTCGACGGGGGGGGGGGAGGTTCAGACCGTGGGTTCAGAGTGTACGTCAGCGGCCGAATATGAATGGTAAACAATCAACCAGGGGAGGGGGAGGGAACACTGGTCAACTTCAGACTCTGGTTGAGTAAGCATACCCATGTTTTTCGGGGGAAGCAAACGACCATTTTGGAGCACAAAATTTCTCTCGGAGTATAAATTTTTTGGTGCTCCTTGACACCAGAAAACGACAGTTTTTTCCAACACTGTTCTGGGCTCAGTGAAAATAAACAAACAATGAGCTCATCATCGAACGTAAGGGAACAATACATATGGAAGACCAATTCCCCACATTCCAGGTAAACGTAGACATCCACTTTCCTTTTATCTTCCAAAACCTTCAAGCAGTCCCGTTTTCTGGGCGTCCCCTAACCGAAGGCCTGAATCTGATGGAACGTGAAAAGCACAAATGCATAGAGGTAATACACGGAACGGCATATCCGGATTCTGCTATTCTCAACACGCTTGAACTTTCGTGTTAATTACTTTTTCAGTAATATACTACTTATTTACTGATTAGTGTAATCGAATTAATTAATGTTAAAAACCGGCTGAGTATCCTACATTCAGGTACCACACTTCCGAGCATGCCATGACGTAGTGACGATCCAATTCATATTTTTTTCAGTTTTAAGCGCTATACCATTTGAATGCAAATATCAATCAATTTGTGCTGATGTTTTTCGACATCAGCCAGAGCCAACAGACACCAAGCTTGTGAGCACTGACCCAAGTCGTCCTACTGCCCGCTCCACTGCTGCTGTCGATCGATGGAAGAGCGCCCATTTACAAACTGCGTTTTATGTACATACCAAAAAAAGCGATTCCGAAGAACACAAAATACACGCCAAGAGATCGATAGCTCTTTGAGGAGACATGCACAGAACGAGCAAACTTCACAGAAAAAGCGATAACAAAGTACACGTAAAAGATCAAACCGAAGAACACGCCAGGCATACGCAAAATCAGCATGCGCCAATCACATATCGCAACCTGATTCACTTCAAATGACACGCGTCATCATCAGAACCAGTCCGGTCGAGCCGCCCGCACCGCAAATCAATCGCCAATCGTGAGTCGGTTGCCATGCACAATAATCTTATCGGCGCCACGAGCACGTCAATATCAGCACGGCCTCATTGTGGCATGATGTCTGGTCGTCTGAAAGGAGTGGCACGAACGGGGCAATGCCTGCGGCGTCTCGAGCGCGTGGCTTACCGCACTGTCTGGCACAGCGCCCCCCCCCCCCCCCCCCTTTCCGTCGCAAAGGAAAGCTTCGGCGTCTAACGACAGCGCGGACGGCAGGGAAGTAAACGGCTGGTGCCAACAACACCGTCTGGGACGACGAAATACACCCCATTTCACGCTTTTAACCAAATTACGGAACACCCAACGCCAGTTATTGTGCTTCAACAGTTGTAAGCGATTAGTAACTGTCGCAGATCGTACCCATGGCTGTGTTCAGAGCGAGAGGTGTAATGGATGTATCGAGAAATGCCCCGGCAAAGGTTCGCGGGCTATCTTTGTCGCCGGTAAGCCGCTCTGGCTGCAGGTCGAAGGACTGCGGGCCGCCTGTAGAACAGGCTGCTCTGCGAACAGGATCCAGTCTGTTCCGGCGGCAGACACGCCCACACAGCCGGTCAGAGGACTGCGGGCAGGGTCGTCTCTTCAAGCGTCAGGGACGCCCGCGCACGCAGCTGACAAGAACGCTGGCCCGTCAGGTGGACGGCATACGACCACGGTCCGTCAGACTGCCAGTCCGTCTGGCTGACGGTGTACCGACCGACCCAATCCGACCGCCAGGCCGTCTGAACGACGGCGTGATGCCGGCGACAGATTCGCCAGCACAGCCCGTCGACCGTCCGTGCCGGCACAGCGGCGGATCCCTCTGGTCCCCTTGGCGGCGGATTTACCCGTCATCCTTCACTGCCAACAAATTCCAGCCGGCTGGAGGGCACTGGAGCGCCGCTTTAACCGCAGCACACCAGACTGGACGCCGTGGCCTCAGATCCGGCGTTTGGATAAACACGAGCTGCAGCAGCCGGTCTGCCGACTCTGTGTAAGCTCCCTAACCAGCCCGACACACTCCCGCGACCTGCGCAGCCGCCCGGACAGCTCCCGGCCGCGCGCAGCTCAGCGACGAAGCGCGGGCGCCTCCCGCCCAGCGCCGCGTCTCGACAAAGATCACGGCTCCCCCGGCGGATGCAGCACGGCGGCAGATGTACAGTGTGCAGCGGAGCTGTACGGCACAGCGGGCCCCCGGGACGGCCAGTCGCAGACCACTGTCGGCAGCGGCTCCCCGGCGGAGGGAGGGGAGCACCCCGGGCGACTGACCCTGCGTGGGGGCGCTGTGCGCGCCGCCGCCCGGCGGCCGGGGCCGCCGGGCGGCGGCTATTTCGGGTGGGCGCAGCCGGCTCCGGCCGATCGGGAGACGGCCGCCGTCGCCGCCGCCGCCGCCGCGAGACGGGGCCGCGCAGGCCTTTCACCGGCCGACGGTCCCGTCCTGGCGCCGGCCGAAGACGGGCGGAGGTCGCGCCCGGCGGCGGCGGCCGATCACCCTACCGGGTCGGTCGACGCCCAGCGGTCAGCCGGTCAGGACAGACCTACTGAGGCGAGAATGAACGGGACGTCGCGGATGTGAGAAGGGATCTGGCCTACTGCGGGGAACGGTCAGCCCTGGTTGGAACAAGACACGGATCCAAGGGGGTCGAAGGGGAGGCCACCCCCCTCCCTTTGGCATTTTGGCGCCCTATCCGCGAAAGGTGGTGAGGAACATGGAAGCCATTCACAGACAAATGTTGTCCTTGGATACAAAGGCACCCCGCCGTTAAAGAATGCACATGTGACGTCGTATACCCTTGTGACAGAACATGGATGCCCTTATATTAAAACGAAGCTGCTGTAAGAACCTGAGAAAAAGCTATAACATAGCTCAGGTGCGTCCCGCTCTTCACACGCCGCCAACACGGAGCCATGTGACAGACAAGACGCAGAGGACTCGGTGGCATCCTTGTCATAGTGTAGGGGCGCCCTCGCGTTGAAAAGGTGCCGGTCGAGTTTTCCATCCTTCCGGCGAGATTTTCGCGCTTTTTGGGTGCGATTTTGGCGCTCCACGCTATTGTTTTGGCGCCCCTAAAAAAGTACGCCCTTTGGCAGAATCCTGGATCCGTCTTTGGATCGGATATCAGGCAGCAAGACCGACTGGGGGATATTATTCACTGACGGGACAAGTGAGGAAACCTGGTTGAGATGGAGCGGGGAAGTGACAGGAAGCAGGTATAACCACACCTCTTACGGCGCACGACAGAATATCTCTATTTGACAGCCAGGAAACGAGACGTTCGCCTTCATGGCAGTATTCGGGTCTGCTTTTGAACAAAATATTGTTTTTGAGTCATATCAAAAGCACCAGACATGAGTCGCAACATATGGTACAGGTCGCGCACGGTGCGGTTGGTCAACAGACAAGCAGAGATCCGGTTCGGAAACGGCCGGCTGTGTGCCCACATTTTTCGTGACCATACTACACTTGGCGTATGAATATCGCGTAGCCGCAAAACTTCCAGACGCTATTGTTGGAGAAGATGCCTCTGACCGAAACCGAGGACTATGTCTCCGTTCGATAAAGCAATATGATGGCTGGTCATTGGTCAAGGCTGACATGTGAGAACGGGGTTTCAGGAAAAGGGAGGCGTCGTGATTTCCTAAGTGCTGAGGCTGGTCTCGGGCGAAACTGAATAGCTCGACGCCACTCACTGTCAAAACTATCTTGTCTTTGGAAGACGTCAGCCACATGCATCATTGTTTCTAGCCGCTCATGGTTTGCAAAAACAACGCACAAGACGGGCAGAAACAGCACAGATATCACAAAAGCGAGCCGGCGAAATTGTCAGACACCAAAATTGTTGGATCTGGATTGGAAATCTTACCAGAGTTGCAACGAAATTATAGTCCATCATCCGAGGACCAGAGATGAGGTTTTTTAGAACGCTGGAGGGCACAATGGCGCGGCCGAGTAAACGTAGTCCATCGGTACAAGCATCTGACATTTAAACGACCGGATCAAGAGCCTCAGTAGGCAGCACCAGTCAGCCTTCGTGAACTTCATGCTGGCTCTCCAAATTGTTGCACGGGCACACATGCTTTTTCAAGAGTTCCAAACCCTTTCGATGACCCCAAAGCTACGTTCCAGATGGGGTCCAATGCACACGGGTAATCGGAACCCATCATGAATAAGAACTTGTAAGGCAAACCAACCTTAAACAGAACAAGATCTCAAGCCTCCATCGCCAATGTGTTATGACTTTCATTTTGAGTGGTCTTCACGTCAGCCAGATGCCGTGAATCGTCCGGGACGGTCCCGGCCGGCGGCGACACGGCCGAGCTCCGCCCCGAGCGTCGGCCGGCCGGGCTCCGGTCGGCCGGCGCCGGCCGAGGTTGCAGCCGCCGCCGGGTCTTCGTCTGGATCATCCCGGCCGGCCCGGCTCAGCCCGGTTCGGCTGTCGCGGCGCCGGCCTGTCCGTGCGGCGGCCCGTGACCGCCACGGGGACAGGCCAGGTCACCACCGGGCGTCCAGCCGCCGCCGCTCGGACTCGTCGCCGCGGTCCTCTCGGCCACGTCGCCCGGTCGCGGCTCTAACTCGGCTGATGTCAGCCTGTCGGGGGCGGTAACTCGACCCCACGTCGGCCGAGTTATGGTCACGACCGGACGGCGCGGCGCGAAGGACCACGGCGGCCGGGTGCGGAGCAGACGGCGTCAGGTGGTCCGGCCGCCCGCTGCCCGGGTGGGCCCCGACCACCGCCCCCGCCGATCGGACCCGGACAGGCAGAATTCGGACTCGGACACGCGACGGCCACGGCTCAGACCATGACCAAACACTTCTGGAAAAACAGCCGCCCGGCGTCCACGGCCGGGGACTGAGCGGGCGGCCCGGCAGACACACTATACAAACCCGGACAGACCATAGACATTCAATGGCGGTCGTAGCCACAAATCACTCCACATTCCTACGCTATCACCCTCCATACATGGCCATGCACCCTGCTGGAGCGTCCCACAACCAGTGTCTTCAGGCCAAGGTCGCCGCCAGCCTGTCACGTGCTGTCCTGTAGCGCTGAGGGCCGAGGGCCGCTTACTACTCCGCCAGGAACAGGCAACTAGTCCAGCCCGCCACGCACGGAGCCGCCGACCAGACAAACGGTGTCTGCGCTTGTTTCCTACAATTCACACCTCCGTTAGCGGTCTTCGCGGAAGGGCACGCTGATGTGTCTTTCCAGTCGAAAAAATAAACCACGTGCTGAGCAATACTCAGCGGCGGCCTTAGTTCAATACTCAAGGCAGCCGGACTATCAGCGTATGGTCAACCCGCTCGCGCACGCGGCACGACGGCGGCCGGCATCTGCCCTCTGGCCGATAGCCACGCCGGCCGAACGCACAGTCTCCCACTCACCGGCACAGCTAGCCCGGCGCTCGTACCTACCTGCCACCGTCCGTGTCGCGACTGCGTGGCCGGCAGCGGCCGCCGACGGTCCGGCCGGCGGCCGTCCTGTCCGCCGCCGGTCGGCGCCCCCGCTCTCCGGTCGCTGGCCGAGTCCGGGTCCGTGTCCGGCTCCGGCGCCCTGCGCCCCACACGGCCGGCGCACAACTGACTGCACGGTCGGCGGCCGCTGCCGGCCGCGGTCGATGGTGCTGCCCGGCGCGGGCGCCTGCACCGCGGCCGCCGCCGGCGGCAGGGGCGGCGCCAGCCACAGCTGTGGGGGAGGCGCCGCGGCCGCCGCCGGACGAGGACGCGTCAGGTGGAAGAGGGCGAGGCGCCTGTTCTGAACCCGCTGCCGACGGCAAAGACGGCGTCAGTGACCGACCGGGGAGAAGGGACCGCTGTGGACCCGCCCATGACGGCAGGGGTACCATCAGGACACGAAGGGGGCCAGGCTGCTTTGAATCCACCTTCGAGAGCAGGGGCGGCGGCCGGCGGCCGGCGGCGGAGACGCCTGCACTAAACCCGCCTCTGCAGAGGCGGTGTCAGGCGCTCAAAGAGGGAGGCGCGGGGTCGGACCACTGCCGCGTTTGCTGATTTAGATCAGATTACCGGCGAGGGCGACCGAAACCCAGGCAATCGCCGCCGCGACCGAACTGACCGTCCCGGCCACTCAGCGGCGAGGGGCCGGCGGCGGCCCACGCAGCTCCCTGCTGGCTGAGGCGCAGTGAGGTTCGCCGCGCGGCGTGTCCGGATAACAAACGATGGGAAGGAACGGGCAGGCCGCGTGATCCCGGCATGCGATTCCGTGAAACACTTCCATGATCGCCCGTTTTCCCTGCAGTGACTTCACTCGTTGTCAGGACTGGCAAGGGCGAATCTATAGCTGTAGATTCTCTTTTGGATCTCATGCCAGACTGTGCGGAAAAAACACAGACGGCGGGTGCGTTTAACCCTCGTCGTGTAAGGCCTGCATAACGCGGACGTACAGGGGGAGGGGGTGTTGGTACGACCCCAAGCCATTTCCACACCGGGCGTCCTAGAGCGTCGCGGAAAAACAGCGTTCTGCGCGTGACGAGATCTCGCAAACGGCATCTCTTTTTAAGGTCTCAGGTCAATGGATGATCTTCCAGGTCGGGCCAAAAGGCCAAAAATTAGCAGAAAGTGGTATTGCTTGGTTTAAGCGCAGATGAACGCCAAAAACAGATGAAGAAACGAAACGGATATCAGTGCTCATCAATCATGAGTCTATCTGTACCCCATATGATTATATTTTACCAATGGAGTTCGATCCAGGTCTTGCTAGGTAAATCCCTGTCAAGCGGGGTCGTCGGCTTACATGCGTTCTCGGAACTGCATTGTTGTAGATAATAATACATGTTGAAGCAAAATGTAGCATTTCAATTAACAAGCACTGTTGTCGAATACCATATAACGACCATCTTAATTCATCCAAGGTCACCTTGGGTCATCCAAGGTTATCTGGAGCCCATGACTTAGCGTGATCTCGGATTAGCCAAAAACCACAACTTTGACACATTAAAGGCGTTCTTCGAGTTTGTGCCCAACACAAAATCTAATTTTAGGCATGCCGTGGTATTACAGACCAATCACTCCGCGGCCGACGCAGCTCCGTCCGACGAAGCAAGTCAGGCGTTCGCGGCATTGCGCCCTCTTTTGACGAAGTAAAAGATAAATTGCACTAAATATATATCACTCGATTCCTTACACCTCCGACGATCCGAATGTATTGGTTGTTTTGCGATACGTATTTCCTAACGCATTACCAAACAAAAACCGTAATGTGTTTCCCGTCGTAGCTCGTGACCTCAGTTGACACCCCCGATAATCTGGGCAGTGAGCACAAGCCTGAAATAGCTATGTATAGTCTTATAGAACATACAATAGGAGTCGATTGACATACATTTCATTGTATTTGTGCACTCCAACTGTCGTCCAGTGAGACAAAACTGAGACAGTTGTAAATCAACCGCGTCGACGGGCGAAAACGGCTGACATGGTTCCCATTATGGCGTCAAAGCTCGTTACCATGGCAACGTATAAGAAAAATGTTCTCCCCATAAGATGAGGAAAGGATGCCCCAGATGATACACTACGTTTCTGATGGATCAAACAGACCGCTCTGAAGTTATCTTCGGAAAACCTCAGGGGGGCTGCATCAACCTCCCCCCCCCCTATACGGCTAGTTTGGGACGGGAACCCACGTTTATTAGACCTTTCAGCAGCCGTCGTCCACCGGGCACAGCATCCCGTCGCCGCAGCACGTCCATCTTTATTTCCACCCGCCTCTGAGCCGCGGCGTTTCGCTCTGCGTCCGCCGATTTCGCCGCAGGTTTCCGCTGTCAGGCCGCTGTCGTAACGGCTGTCGGCGGCCGACGGCCGACCCGCCCCGCGGCCACGCGACTCCAATCGCCGGCCGGCCCTATCCCGGCCAGACGATAACAATATCGGACCGGTGAGAGCGGCGCGGCCCGGAGCGGGTGCCGATTGGCCACGACCCTGCCCCAGTCGGCCGCGGTCGGCCACGGTCGGCCGCCGCGGCTCCGAACCTCGGCAGGTCGGACCGTCAGACGGACGGCACGGCACGGCCCGCCCGACTGGCCGGTCCACCGTTTGAAGGGCTCTCACGAACTGCCGATGCCGGATGTTTCCAACTACAGTGAGGGCAACAGGCAAGTTGTGAACGTCCAAGGTTAGCGGCGGGTTTCTTTTAGCGCGGCTCGCTGATTTCTCGAAACTTTTGTGGGCCGGAGCACTTGACTTATTCGCGGCTGCGACCGCAGAACATCCCTTTCTGGCGATGAATAATTCTGCAAAACGTGAACAAATAAACACAGACGCTGCAGGCGGGGAACAGCGGCCGAGATTTGTTGCAGGAAGCCCGTGCAGGGACGCCAGCGGGTCGCGTCGGCGGCGTGCCCCGGCAGCGGTGCCGTACTCCGACCAGCGCCAGAACTGTCGACCTCCGCCGCCACCAGCGTCACAAAAACCGCCACTCCGCGGCGCCATGGCGAGGTCTTGATCCGCGCCACGAGCCGCCGCGACGGAGCAGCGTCGCAGACGGCGTGCTCGTGACGCCCGGCCAGAGCCAGGCGGCGAGCCTCTGACGACAGCGAGCCAGGGACGGCGCAGAGGGTAGGCCGAACGCGGACCAGGCCCGGCCAGGCCCGGCTCGTCTGGAGACGACGTTGTTTATGTGGTATAAACACGGTCTAGACAGAGAGCCATAGGAATGAGATTCACAGCCAATTAACGGGAATAGAGAGGCCGTATCAGCGTCATCTGAGCTTTCCTCACGCCGCTGACGTAACTGGCGGCTGAAGTCGACGCCGCCTCGACGGGTTCCTGTCAGCTTATCAAAACAGGGATCAGGGAATGGACAACAGTCTC
Source organism: Capitulum mitella (assembly GCA_030062745.1). Lineage (NCBI taxonomy): Eukaryota > Metazoa > Arthropoda > Thecostraca > Pollicipedomorpha > Pollicipedidae > Capitulum > Capitulum mitella. The sequence goes on along the minus strand of CP099841.1, from coordinate 20,798,220 downwards.
GACTCTGGACGCTGCACACAGCCCCGGACATCACGTGCACTCGGCACGAATCGCTTCGCTTCGGCGGACGTCACCGGACGTCTCACTGCACCTCGGAAAAAGCAAAGAAAGCCAAAACGCGGGCGGCAGTCCGTCCCTGCATTCCGGGCAACTCTCAGCGCAAATGTCGATGCATGACGCCTGCCGGACGGGTGACGAGTGACGACCCTCGGCCGCGACCCAAACACGACGAGTGCCGGAGCGCCGCTTCTGTGTGCCAGCCCAGGACAAAGTGCGCGTGCTGTACCGCCGTCCGATAAGCCCATGACAATGTCCAATAACACAAACGTGGTACAAAGTTGCCGATCATTGTCGTCAAAGATCTCGTTGCAACCACACGCGTTATTTCTCACGATTGCCTTCTGTCTCGATGAGTGTCTAAGTACTTCCTTCTTCAAAAGACATTCCACGGCATTCCTCAGGAAAACGAACGCTCGCCTTGGCGGCAATCTCCTTTATATTTGTGTTCGTCCCCTCGCGCGAAGTACCGTGCGTTTGTGGGAAGGCTCGATCAGTCGTTCAAATACATACGGCTGTTGCTTTGGACTACAATGGGGGTCATAGGGCTTCACAACAGGCCAGTCATGCCAGGGACGACAGAACATGCAATGTGCGTAACTGTCTTAACGGGGAATATTTCCGACATCACGATGACGTACTTCTCGTTTCGATGCTTTTCTTTTTATAAAAAGTCGAACAAGAGGTTCCGCAAGGGAGTGCAAGGAATGCCAACCACAACGTTCTGCGCCACCAATACGCTTACTAATCGGAACCATTTGCGCGAAACCGACATGAAGTACGATTTGCGTCATCAAAGGAATCCTGTGTTTACTTGATACAGATCACAGCTATGTCACTGGTCACTCGCGTGCACATGCAGACGGAATTCTCAATATTTATTCCCGCTCACCTTTGACCACAACGAAACAGAACCAAAGATACGCGTAAATGATACATGGAGCAACCACAACCAGTTCTGCAAAAGGTCAAATTCCTTGAAGCACATTTACAGAGTCGAGGTGGAGAAACAAACGACGTAAATACCCAGCCTCGGGCCGCACTCGTGATGGCTATGTCATGAACTCTCATGAGCTTGTTTGTTCTCAAGAACCACGGAAGAATTACTGCCACAATGGGCCCGGGCGTATCCAAACAAGGTGACAAAAGCTATGGCCAGTGCAGGAGGCTTCCTAGGACTCCGAGGAACTATGGACGTAGGAGTGATATGTATTTAGCCAAAACTTCCACATTTTAGCCCTATTTCGTGCTTCTGCACGATACGCACGATACCGTGTTGTGGGGAGGGAGGGCAAGTTCTGCCCCTTCCCCTACGATATCAAAAACTGTTGTTCCGATTTGCCAGCGGAAAATGGCGTTCGACAGCCTGTAGCAGGGTCCACATTTCTAAAACAAAGAAATGTTGAAGATTTTGAAAAGGAGATAAGGAGGCCAAAATGGGAGTATAAAAGAGATTTTCCTATATCAGCCTTTTGACCGCATTTTAAAACCGCTTTTGCTCCACTTTATGACATTCTACCGACAATTGTCTACCACGTATTACGACAGCTATTAAATGCTATTAGAGCTATTCATTGTATGCGTTTTCAAAATTCATAGATGTATCCAGAGCACACAAGGGATATACGTTTTTGCGAAAAGTTCCTTTATCCTACTCCTACAACATGTTTCGAGTCTGGCGAGCTTGTGTTCGTGAAACATTTCCGTATGTGACACATGCCATATTACATACCTGACAAACGCCATAAGCGGATCCACCGACCAAAAAGCCAGGGGCAACTATCTACATGATGAACTTTTGGCAACTGGCTATCATATTCAGAATATCGTGAAAACTTTTGCACTTTAAACCTCGCATTTTCAACAGATCGTAAGCGCATCACATTCTGAAATACGAGAATTACAGGCGTAACCAGGGCTTGTAAAATGTACAATTTTCTGAAGATATATTGCTTTTTTGTCGTATGATCTGAATCTCGTCAGACTGTGTCAAGAAAACATTTCCATATGTGTCACATACCATATAATGTACACAATGCAAAGGCTCATAGGCGGACCCAAGCACTAGAAGAAGAGGGGTCAACAGGGACATGATGATAACTGTGTTTTATTCCGTGTACCGTGCCATAATTTCTCAGGAATAAGAAATAATATACCCCCTTTCACATTACCCAGGAACACATTTTTATTTTTATTTGTACTTAAATATAAGGCATTTAATCGTTATGAATGTGAACCTAACAAAACAAACAAATACAGATATCTGTATGAAATGAACTGAACTTGTTACTGGATGAAACATTCGCCCGAAAATCCATTCCTGGTGACGCCTCTGACATAATATGTACGTGAATATGTGTGAATTAGGATAAGGTCATATCACACGTTAGATTCCTTTTGTTTGTACAATGAATAATGAATTCTCAGACGTTCGCGAAATTATAAAGTTCATCAAAATATTAGAAGACCATGTCGAAGTGCGCCATCTCCTGAGTGCGCAACAGTCCTCACACATGCCTGTCAAAACGCGTCCTCGAACCGGTTCTGGACAAAGTAACTTTTTGGAATTCCGTAAAAAACGCGGAAAACATATTAAGGCAAATCATCAAGTTTCGTGAAACGGCCTCCAGAAACCTGCGAATGGCGAGCGAAAAACCGGAGGGGGACAGGATCTGCTCCCCCAGTGCGTAATAGGGTTAAGACACGTTTGTTCTGAAAGTCGGGTTGTCATTGGTTTTCTCGATCTTCCTTAACGACCACCCGAAAAAATTATGAGAAACTTCCACGTGATAAAAATGCCCACCGTAACGCAAGAAGTCGTAATGTAAGGCCAGTACTACATCACCCGCCGCCTTGACATCAGCTGTGATGAAACGTTCTGGCCTAGTGGCGACTACACCGTTTCAGTACAGAGCGGTGCAAAACAATGAATCTTCGAAAAACCAACCTCACCTTTCGAATGGGAGACTGCGCATTTCACCCCACATCTAATTCGCTGGAGTAATAAATCTAATATATAATAATAAAAATAAAAAAAGTAATAAATCCGAGCCCTGAAACTGTCCAGGATATAATATAAGCGGTTGGGCCAAAACACCACTGCGTCACTGGTATTGCCAAAAAACTTTAGAAATGGATGCTGAATGGAAGGTCACAAATTCAAGAATTGAAGTTAAACGGCCACGGCGAATAGGTGAGTCGATATTCGCAGATCCTCAACCGAAGAATTTCGCGCCGGCGTAACTTACCAGCGGCAGCAGTTTGCTCTTCAGTGTGGCGTGTTCTTCAAATGGACCAATCTTGAAAACAAACGGAAGCACGCTTGAGGAGTTCCGGTGCGCCTCGGACACCACACTGCCGCAGGCAATGTTCCGAGTGACCAACCCCCGAGTCTGCAGAAAACTGCCAGGGTCTGTATGCTTTTCGACCTAATAACAGCAGATATTTGTGTCGCCCAACATGGACCCATGGCTCGGCCACTGTGACTGAGAGGACAAAAACAGTTTCACGACAAATCATCCGGCTCCACCTTCAGCACCTCAGCTCTCGGTGCCAGAACTTCTGTCCCTCTTCTTTTTCTCGATCTTCCTCTCCGCTACATTTTTGTATTCTTCTTCGTCACGCATGCTATCAGCATCCGTTGTTGCCCATGCATCGCAGACCCATATTTCAGGCAGATAGGAGGCCAGTTTCCGACAATGGCGTCACGGCACCACCCGTGAATGAAGCGACGCCCGGTGATAACGCGGAGAGAAAACCTCCCGGGCATTTTAATCTCCTGGCCAAAGCCCTAGACAAGTCCACCGCCAACACCCCGGCCGAATTAAAATCACTGCGATAATGTGATCTGCAGCCCCTGCAACCGAAAAGGGAGCCGTTCGTCTCTGGTCGGCTTCCGACGGGCTCAGGAGTGGGACGATCTCGGCGGGTGACTGGTGTCCGGCCCCGTCGCCCACGGCGCATCGGCGCCACGTTCGGACCGCGCCCCCACTCACCGCCGGCACTGCAGGCCACCGGATGGGAACGTCCGCCTGGATCGGACAGAGCGGCGCGAACCGGGACACGAACAGAACCGTGCCGCACATACCAGCAGAGCCACCACGGCCCTCAGACAAACGGCTGGCGCTGGCCGACCCTTTGATTTGCGAGATGAGTTTTCATGCAATGAGCATTCCGGGCGGACCATGAATATCCGTTACCAGTTTTCGCGGAGATATGATTTCCTTCTGAGAAAAAAGGGAAGAGGCTGAGATTTTAGGTACGTGACGCACAGGCTGAGATTTTAGGTACGTGACGCACAGACTAACAACGAAATACATATTTGTACGGAAGCCGTCACACCTGCAGCTGAAAGACAGAAAGTTGGAAGGAGTGAAAACACCTGACGTCACTGGTGGTAAACTGCCGAAGAGAACGGTGATTATAAAAACAAGAACACACAGCCGGGTGGTAACGGTGCATCTAGGGTAAAAAACATTTACAGACCATCTACGATGAAGCCAAAAAACCTAACATCAGCAGTTTCCAACAAACAAGTCTTAAAAAAGAAACCGGCGACGTCATGGAGGTGCGAAGAGGCATTTACGACACAATGGGACTCTGGTGAAATCGATCCCATTACCTCAAAGCTGGTCATCTTCAATGGGCAAGGAGCAGCTGACTCCGGTTCGGTAGAGATATGCAAGGAGCAGCTGACTCCGGTTCGCGAGAGATAAGTAAGGTGCAGCTGACTACAGCTCGGCAGAGATAAGTAAGGGGCAGCTGACTCCAGCTCGGCAGAGATAAGTAAGGGGCAGCTGACCCCGGCTCGGGAGAGTTAAGTAACGGGCAGCTGACTCCAGTTCGGCAGAGACGTGTAAAGCTCGAAATTTATTCAACACCGCCCGTCCAGAACCGCTGTACAGTACTACTGTAGTCACTTATGATTAAGGCGCCTGAACCTCGGCACCGCCGTAAACTCATCTCGTTGTCTCGCGACCACGTACGATCATTCGTTCAGTTCGTGAGCACTGCATAACCGTTATCTTGAGAACTCGGTCCGGCGGGAACACAACCGCACAGAGCGACCGAGTATAACAGCAGGGCGCCCTGCCCTCTCACATGGCCAGTATCAAAGAAAGGCAAGAACCCGCAAGTTTGTTTAAAAAAACATGCCTCTAACCGGACGCATTCCTATTATAGTAGAGGGAACACAATTCCATTTCCCCCAAGGCAAACGAAATAATGTCAGTTAAAATACACTTCTCAAAAACCCTGTATGCTTCGCAACATGTTGTCACCCAGCGGGCAGAAAACACACCTCTAGTTCTGCTACTCGACACATGGCGTCGGCACGCTGCCACCGACAATGGCTTGCCGACATCGCGGCGCATTCTCTTTACTTGTTTGCACTTCATTTGTACTTGGATTACCACCCCAATGTCGGGTGAGCACGGAAACGAAACGTATGACGAAAGACATCAGTGTAACAAGCAAGAGAATGCGATCACCGGCACGGTTCCCGCCACGGAGGCGAGGGGCTCACCACGGCCGGACTCCCTCGCACGACCCGTGCGCTGGGCGGCCGCCGTCCGCTGCAAAAAGGCCGTGTACCAACACACAGCTGTCCGTGACAACCAAATCCGAGTCGGTCCGCCCAGAGGCGCGCCCGACAACCGGGCTCTGCGGCCGCCTGCTGCCCGCCGCCGACGAGCTGTCCTGGCCGGCCTCCGGTCCGGTCCGGTCCGGTCCGGTCCGGTCCGGCGTCCGGCACCGCCCACTTACCGCGAGACCGGCCGCGACTCGGGCAGCGCCATCTCCGCCAGAAACTCGTCGCGCACGTCGCGGTACTCTTGGATAAAGTTAAACTGGCGCACCGACTGGACGGCGCGCGGACCGCGCAGGCGGCGCACCGCCTCCACCGCCTCGTCCGCGGCCAGGTCCTCGTGCACGTGCAGCAGCAGGCAGGCGGCCACCGTGCAGGAGCGGCCCAGGCCGCTAGTGCAGTGCAGCAGGACACGGCCGCCGGCCTCCAGCGCGTGCACGGCCGCGTCGAACAGCTGCAGCAGCTCGGCCGGCCCGGGCACCTCGCCCTCGGCCACCGGCCGGTGGCAGACGGCCAGGCCGGCCGTCTCGTACTGCTCGACGAGCCGCGGCACGGCCAGCTTGGCCAGCTCGGCCGGCGTGCAGAGCAGCAGCACGGTGGTGAAGCCGAGCGCCGTGAGCCGCTCCAGGTCGGCGGCCAGCCGACGGCCCGGCCCGCCCGGCAGCGTCGAGAGCGCCACCGAGCGCGGGTGACCGACCGCCGACAGGTCGAGCCAGCTGAGCGGCAGCGGCGCCGGCGGCGGCGGCGGCGCCTCCTCCCGCGGCGGCGCCTCCTCCTCATCCTCGGAGGACGGCTCCGAGCCGGACGGCGGCCACATGGCGGCGGCGCGGCCGGTCGGCGCGGGTCGGGTCAGGTCAGCGGTGGCTCCGGGCTCGCCCACCACGCGCTGAAACGTCAGGAGCGCACAGTAGAGCTCGCCGCCCTGCTGTCGACCCGACGCTTCGACCTAGCCCGGCCCGCCAGTGCGCCGGCCGCCCGTCCCCCGGCCGGTGGCGCCGCGCCGGGGCCCCGAGCGGCCCGACCCGGCCGGCACACCGCGGCCAGACGCGGCCTCCCGACGGACCGGCGCGCTCCGGCCCGACCACGACGGCCGCCGCAGATCGTTGGAAAGATCGCCCCGAGTTCGGCTACCATCACGCCCATTTAGGACACCACGGTTTGCGGAATGACGCGATTCGGTTGTGGTCTGGCACCAAGCCATTCTTCTGACCACGTGATAGACCCAAGCAGAGAAGAAATCACTAAAAAGGGGGGGGGGGAGAGGGAGGGACGGCGGACGTTTCTTTTATCCGTTGGTCTCACCATCACTAGTATGACTGCACCGAAGGATGAATCAGGAAATGAACAAAACGTCCACGGATGACATGAGAAGTATTCCTCCTGCACGTCAAAAAATTTGGTACAACACACCGATTGTCTTATATTACAAGCATTACTAAAACGCAACCACGACCGTTTCAACGAAGAAAAATACTCGCAAACCCACAATCACGCAGTGTGAGTATGAAGATATGGCATATGCTTTCATCTGCCAATTAGCATTCAGTAACCCACGACTTCGACAACGCAACAATGGACCAAAATACCTCAGAGATCTTTTTGTGGATGGACTGTCTGGAAAGCTGGATGGGGTATTTCTTTGGCAACAGTCTGTCCTTTCCCGTTCGCACACAGAATAGCTCCGAACTCGGGCAAGAACACACGTTACAATCTTTCCAACGATGTTTCCCACTTCGTCAAACAATTTGGAATCGTCATGTGACCACCGCTTCCGTGGCATATAGCCAACGGTGTAGTCCCGTCCCTTCCATATTTCCTCACTTTTGCAAGATCACAGTGTGTGTCTGACACGCGCAAAAACGCAGCCGTGCAGAATCTTCTGATGTTTCTTCAACAAATGCACATCTGCTCAAATTCAGCATGGCCTTAGCATAAGACAACATGCAGTACACTTCATTTAGCCATCATGCTTCCTTTTGGGATGGCACAATGATCCTGAAGCAGGGAAAGGGACATAACAGGCACAGAAACACAGTAAGAAAGAGTGGCGATCAATGACGATTAAATGAAACCAGATAAAATAAACACCACAGAGTAAAGTACAAAATCAACACTGGTGAATACAGTGTATGGCAAAATAAAAATACAATATGGGACAATGAGAGCTTACCAATGTTTGTGCAATAACTTGACACCTTCATACAACTCAGGCTTAAGTAAGATACCTTAAAGGGAGACATTTACAATTTTAATATTGATACAATTCAACCATAATCTTGTGTGTGCCACAGAGACCTAATGATAGCCCCTTATGTTTTCATTCATTTCACAAATAGCAGGTAGTATGTACTGATGCAACTTGTGCACAACATCAGCCAATGGCCATAACAGCTCAGGGGAGAAAGTGATAACATCAATTTGATTGCTTGGCATTTGTCTGTAAAACTTTCCCTGTTTCAGAACAAACAAGACTGTAAATCATAAATATGAGACAAATATTTCTACACCCACCAATGAATAGGGTGTTGGCATCCTGGCACATATGTGAAACATCTCCCAAACAAATCATTGTCTTGAAACTCACAGCAACTTTTTTAACATAGCAGCACTGTGGCTAACAAGCGGAAAATAGACAATCTTATCCCAGGTTACCTACAACTGCCAAAGACAGAAATAATTTACCAATGACATTTAACTGGATGCTCCTACTCTGTTACTAAATCATTTGAACTGCAGGGTACCTGTGATTTGCCATGTGAAAAGAAAAGAAAGAGAGGGAAAAAAGGCAAATCCAAAGCCCATGCTTTGTCACTCTAGGTTGAATACACATTGTCCACCTTTCATATACCATGGAAACACAGGTACATACCCCAGGACAACAGCAACCTCAGGTTTTTATGCAGAAAATGTACAATATGATTCAAATCAACTAGCAGGGCTGTCAAGATGCAATGTGTGCCAGAATGCATATGAGGCTCAAATTATGAAACTGCAATATTCCACAAAAACTGCATGGTCAACCTAACTGGAGCCAATGCAGATTTTGTTCAAGCAGATATTCCTTTGAAAATGCATTTTCAGAATATCTGCATCAAATGGACCAAACAGCATGCAATGCATCAGACTGACTTTCACCTTTGATGGTCTTGCATGGAGTACATGTACTTCTGGGCTCACTAGCTGACATAGGCCTGTCCCACTTCTAACAGGACTGGCATAATCAGCTGAGCTAACTGCCACACTGGAGTTGGACTAAACTAGCAAATCTTATCACCAAATCTTAAAAAAAATTCTCATTTACCAAAAAGCACACATGAATCATTTATGCAGCCATAAGAGCTGATGCATTTGATACTACGTTCTGGTTAGTGGTGCTTAACCAGTGGACCACAGTAAATTCCTCTCACAGAAACCCTGCACACGATAGCATCGCAGAAGCCAGGATCACATACCACAGGGAAAGAGGACAGGACGGCACATATGAAACTAAAAAGGTGCTACATAAACTACCACTTAATTTCACTGCCATCAACCCACCTCTGAGATGGTGAAACAGGAAGTACTAGCACCTGCCAACTAGGTTCGGTTGGCCACAGCTGCCTTCCGCCGTCTGCGTTTCTTCAGAGATGTGTCCAGACCCATTTCCAGCGCTTTTAAAAACAAGCGGACGGAACTATCCTGGCACTTGCAACAGGCCACTGGCCTCGCGGAACTTCACAGATTTACGCTGTTACTTGTGCCACGATCTCCCTTAGTCGCGCTATTCACGGCGGCCTTCACGCGCCCGTTGCTGCTGTTTGTGTAATCGGCCC